>CAKKNJ020000175.1:797500-800000 GCA_918808275.2 Dolichovespula sylvestris
TATTTACGATTTTTTATACAAATATTTAACTCTTTCATTCGTTTATTTTTTTTATCTTCGTTTTCGATTAGATCGAGAAAATTTTTGTCATATATATATATATGTGTATACACACACACATATATCTCTTTGTTTTATTTTATTTTTATTTCTGTCCGAAGTAACGTGAGTTACACAATGACAACTCGCATATAAATATATATATATATATATATATATAAATATTTCTTTCTATCTATCTCTGTTGTGTTGAAATGATGTTTCCTACGTCTCTCTCTCTCTCTCTCTCTCTCTCGCTCTCTCTCTCTCTCTCTCTCTCTCTCTCTCTCTCGCTCTCTCTCTCTCTCTCTCTCTCTCTCTCTCTCTCTCTCTCTGCATGCGTGGTTGGCAATCGTAGCATATGTGTTGCTTTGTACCGTACCGATATGTGAAAATATAGAGAGCCCCTAGTAATAGGTTAATTTGCAATAACGTATGGAACAATCGATTATCGATCTCGTTCACGAACATATTTATTTACACTCGTTACGTATTCGTAGTTTTGTGACATTATTTACGATTTTTTGTACAAATATTTATCTCTTTCATTCGTTTATTTTTTTTATATTCGTTTTCGATTAGATCGAGAAAATTTTTGTCACATATATATATGCGTATACACACACATATATCTCTTTGTTTTATATTTATTTTTATTTCTGTCCGAAGTAACGTGAATAACACAATGACACCTCGCCCATAAATATATATATATATATATATATATATATATATATATTTCTTTCTATCATTCTCTGTTGTGTTGAAATGATGTTTCCTACGTCTCTCTCTCTCTCTCTCTCTCTCTCTCTCTCTCTTTCTCTTTCTCTGCATGCGTGGTTGGCAATCGCAGCATATATGTTGCTTTGTAAGGTACCGATATGTGAAAATATAGAGAGCCCCAAGTAATAGGCTAATTAGCAATCACGTATGAAGCAATCGATTATCGATCTCGTTCACGAATATATTAATTTACACTCGTTACGTATTCGTAGTTTTGTGACATTATTTACGATTTTTTATACATATATTTATCTCTTTCATTCGTTTATTTTTTTTATCTTCGTTTTCGATTAGATCGATAAAATTTTTGTCATATATATATATATGTGTATACACACACACATATATCTCTTTGTTTTATTTTATTTTTATTTCTGTCCGAAGTAACGTGAGTTACACAATGACAACTCGCATATAAATATATATATATATATATATATATATATATATATATATATATATAAATATTTCTTTCTATCTATCTCTGTTGTGTTTAAATGATGTTTCCTACGTCTCACTCTCTCTCTCTCTCTCTCTCTCTCTCTCACTCTCTCTCTTTCTCTTTCTCTGCATGCGTGGTTGGCAATCGTATCATATGTGTTGCTTTGTAAGGTACCGATATGTGAAAATATAGAGAGCCCCTAGTAATAGGCTAATTTGCAATTACGTATGGAACAATCGATTATCGATCTCGTTCACGAATATATTTATTTACACTCGTTACGTATTCGTAGTTTTGTGACATTATTTACGATTTTTTATACATACATTTAACTCTTTCATTCGTCTATTTTTTTTATATTCGTTTTCGATTAGATTGAGAAAATTTTTGTCACATATATATATGCGTATACACACATATATCTCTTTGTTTTATTTTTATTTTTATTTCTGTCCGAAGTAACGTGAGTAACACAATGACAACACGCATATAAATATATATATATATATATTTCTTTCTATCTTTCTCTGGTGTGTTGAAATGATGTTTCCTACGTCTCTCTCTCTCTCTCTCTCTCTCTCTCTCTCTCTCTCTCTCTCTCTGCATGCGTGGCTGGCAATCGTAGCATATGTGTTGCTTTGTAAGGTACCGATATGTGAAAATAATGAGAGCCCCTAGTAATAGGCTAATTGGCAATCACGTATGGATCAATCGATTATCGATCTCGTTCACGAATATATTTATTTACACTCGTTACGTATTCGTAGTTTTGTGACATTTTTTACGATTTTTTCTACAAATATTTATCTCTTTCATTCGTTTATCATTTTTACATTCGTTTTCGATTAGATCGAGAAAATTTTTGTCATATATATATATGTGTATACACACACACATATATCTCTTTGTTTTATTTTTATTTTTATTTCTGTCCGATGTAACGTGAATAACACAATGACACCTCGCCCATAAATATATATATATATATATATATATATATATATATATATATATATTTCTTTCTATCATTCTCTGTTGTGTTGAAATGATGTTTCCTACGTCTCTCTCTCTCTCTCTCTCTCTCTCTCTTTCTCTTTCTCTGCATGCGTGGTTGGCAATCGTAGCATATATGTTGCTTTGTACGGTACCGATATGTGAAAATATATAGAGCCCCAAGTAATAGGCTAATTAGCAATCACGTATGAAACAATCGATTATCGATCTCGTTCACGAATA
>CAKKNJ020000176.1:0-501842 GCA_918808275.2 Dolichovespula sylvestris
CGCTCCCGCACACGCAAAATGAGGTCACCAGAGTTCAATGACCTTTGCTATACTCTAGAAGCTCCCGGACACGCAAAATGATGTCATCAGAGGTCAATGACATTTGCTATCTTCTAAGACGCTCCCGCACACGCAAAATGAGATCACCAGAGGTCAATGACCTTTGCTATCTTCTAAGAAGCACCCGGACACGCAAAATGAGGTCACCAGAGGTCAATGACCTTTGCTATACTCTTAGAAGCTCCCGGACACGCAAATGAGGTCAGCAGAGGTCAATGACTTTTGCTATCTTCTAAGACGCTCCCGCACACGCAAAATGAGATCACCAGAGGTCAATGAACTTTGCTATCTTCTAAGAAGCTCCCGGACAGGCAAAATGATGTCATCAGAGGTCAATGACATTTGCTATCTTCTAAGAAGCACCCGGACACGCAAAATGAGGTCACCAGAGGTCAATGACCTTTGCTATCTTCTATGAAGCTCCCGGACACGCAAAATGAGGTCACCAGAGGTCAATGACCTTTGCTATCTTCTAAGAAGCTCCGGGACACGCAAAATGAGGTCACCAGAGGTAAATGACCTTTGCTATCTTCTAAGACGCTCCCACACACGCAAAATGAGGTCACCAGAGGTCAATGACCTTTGCTATCTTCTAAGAAGCTCCCGGACACGCAAAATGAGGTCACCAGAGGTCAATGTCCTTTGCTATCTTCTAAGAAGCTCCCGGACACGCAAAATGCGGTCACCAGAGGTCAATGACCTTTGCTATACTCTTAGAAGCTCCCGGACACGCAAAATGAGGTCAGCAGAGGTCAATGACCTTTGCTATCTTCTATGACGCTCCCGCACACGCAAAATAAGATCAACAGAGGTCATTGAACTTTGCTATCTTCTAAGAAGCTCCCGGACACGCAAAATGAGGTCAGCAGAGGTCAATTACCTTTCCAATCTTCTAAGACGCTCCCGCACACGCAAAATGAGGTCACCAGAGGTCAATGACCTTTGCTATACTCTAGAAGCTCCCGGACACGCAAAATGATGTCATCAGAGGTCAATGACCTTTGCTATCTTCTAAGACGCTCCCGCACACGCAAAATGAGATCACCAGAGGTCAATGTACTATGCTATCTTCTAAGAAGCTCCCGGACACACAAAATGAGGTCAGCAGAGGTCAATGACCTTTGCTATCTTCTATGACGCTCCCGCACACGCAAAATGAGATCAACAGAGGTGAATGAACTTTGCTATCTTCTAAGAAGCTCCCGGACACGCAAAATGAGGTCACCAGAAGTCAATGACCTTTGCTATCTTCTAAGAAGTTCCCGGACACGCACAATGAGGTCATCAGAGGTCAATGTCCTTTGCTATTTTCTAAGAAGCTCCCGGAAACGCAAAATGCGGTCACCAGAGGTCAATGACCTTTGCTATACTCTTAGAAGCTCCGGGACACGCAAAATGAGGTCAGCAGAGGTCAATGACCTTTGCTATCTTCTATGACGCTCCCGCACACGAAAAATGAGATCAACTGAGGTCAATGAACTTTGCTATCTTCTAAGAAGCTCCCGGACACGCAAAATGAGGTCAGCAGAGGTCAATGTCCTTTGCTATCTTCTAAGAAACTCCCGGACACGCATAATGAGGTCACCAGAGGTCAATGACCTTTGCTATACTCTAGAAGCTCCCGGACACGCAAAATGAGGTCAGCAGAGGTCAATGACCTTTGCTATACTCTTAGAAGCTCCCGGACACGCAAATGAGGTCAGCAGAGGTCAATGACTTTTGCTATCTTCTAAGACGCTCCCGCACACGCAAAATGAGATCACCAGAGGTCAATGAACTTTGCTATCTTCTAAGAAGCTCCCGGACAGGCAAAATGATGTCATCAGAGGTCAATGACATTTGCTATCTTCTAAGAAGCACCCGGACACGCAAAATGAGGTCACCAGAGGTCAATGACCTTTGCTATCTTCTATGAAGCTCCCGGACACGCAAAATGAGGTCACCAGAGGTCAATGACCTTTGCTATCTTCTAAGAAGCTCCGGGACACGCAAAATGAGGTCACCAGAGGTCAATGACCTTTGCTATCTTCTAAGACGCTCCCACACACGCAAAATGAGGTCACCAGAGGTCAATGACCTTTGCTATCTTCTAAGAAGCTCCCGGACACGCAAAATGAGGTCACCAGAGGTCAAAGTCCTTTGCTATCTTCTAAGAAGCTCCCGGACACGCAAAATGCGGTCACCAGAGGTCAATGACCTTTGCTATACATTTAGAAGCTCCCGGACACGCAAAATGAGGTCAGCAGAGGTCAATGACCTTTGCTATCTTCTATGACGCTCCCGCACACGCAAAATAAGATCAACAGAGGTCAATGAACTTTGCTATCTTCTAAGAAGCTCCCGGACACGCAAAATGAGGTCAGCAGAGGTCAATTACATTTCCAATCTTCTATGAAGCTCCCGGACACGCAAAAAGAGGTCACCAGAGGTCAATGACCTTTGCTATCTTCTAAGAAGCTCCGGGACACGCAAAATGAGGTCACCAGAGGTCAATGACCTTTGCTATCTTCTAAGACGCTCCCACACACGCAAAATGAGGTCACCAGAGGTCAATGACCTTTGCTATCTTCTAAGAAGCTCCCAGACACGCAAAATGAGGTCACCAGAGGTCAATGTCCTTTGCTATCTTCTAAGAAGCTCCCGGACACGCAAAATGCGGTCACCAGAGGTCAATGACCTTTGCTATACTCTTAGAAGCTCCCGGACACGCAAAATGAGGTCAGCAGAGGTCAATGACCTTTGCTATCTTCTATGACGCTCCCGCACACGCAAAATAAGATCAACAGAGGTCAATGAACTTTGCTATCTTCTAAGAAGCTCCCGGACACGCAAAATGAGGTCAGCAGAGGTCAATTACTTTTCCAATCTTCTAAGACGCTCCCGCACACGCAAAATGAGGTCACCAGAGGTCAATGACCTTTGCTATCTTCTAAGAAGCTCCCGGACAGGCAAAATGATGTCATCAGAGGTCAATGACATTTGCTATCTTCTAAGAAGCACCCGGACACGCAAAATGAGGTCACCAGAGGTCAATGACCTTTGCTATCTTCTATGAAGCTCCCGGACACGCAAAATGAGGTCACCAGAGGTCAATGACCTTTGCTATCTTCTAAGAAGCTCCGGGACACGCAAAATGAGGTCACCAGAGGTCAATGACCTTTGCTATCTTCTAAGACGCTCCCACACACGCAAAATGAGGTCACCAGAGGTCAATGACCTTTGCTATCTTCTAAGAAGCTCCCGGACACGCAAAATGAGGTCACCAGAGGTCAAAGTCCTTTGCTATCTTCTAAGAAGCTCCCGGACACGCAAAATGCGGTCACCAGAGGTCAATGACCTTTGCTATACATTTAGAAGCTCCCGGACACGCAAAATGAGGTCAGCAGAGGTCAATGACCTTTGCTATCTTCTATGACGCTCCCGCACACGCAAAATAAGATCAACAGAGGTCAATGAACTTTGCTATCTTCTAAGAAGCTCCCGGACACGCAAAATGAGTTCAGCAGAGGTCAATTACATTTCCAATCTTCTATGAAGCTCCCGGACACGCAAAAAGAGGTCACCAGAGGTCAATGTCCTTTGCTATCTTCTAAGAAGCTCCCGGACACGCAAAATGCGGTCACCAGAGGTCAATGACCTTTGCTATACTCTTAGAAGCTCCCGGACACGCAAAATGAGGTCAGCAGAGGTCAATGACCTTTGCTATCTTCTAAGAAGCTCCCGCACACGCAAAATAAGATCAACAGAGGTCAATGAACTTTGCTATCTTCTAAGAAGCTCCCGTACACGCAAAATGAGGTCAGCAGAGGTCAATTACTTTTCCAATCTTCTAAGACGCTCCCGCACACGCAAAATGAGGTCACCAGAGGTCAATGACCTTTGCTATCTTCTAAGAAGCTCCCGGACAGGCAAAATGATGTCATCAGAGGTCAATGACATTTGCTATCTTCTAAGAAGCACCCGGACACGCAAAATGAGGTCACCAGAGGTCAATGACCTTTGCTATCTTCTATGAAGCTCCCGGACACGCAAAATGAGGTCACCAGAGGTCAATGACCTTTGCTATCTTCTAAGAAGCTCCGGGACACGCAAAATGAGGTCACCAGAGGTCAATGACCTTTGCTATCTTCTAAGACGCTCCCACACACGCAAAATGAGGTCACCAGAGGTCAATGACCTTTGCTATCTTCTAAGAAGCTCCCGGACACGCAAAATGAGGTCACCAGAGGTCAAAGTCCTTTGCTATCTTCTAAGAAGCTCCCGGACACGCAAAATGCGGTCACCAGAGGTCAATGACCTTTGCTATACATTTAGAAGCTCCCGGACACGCAAAATGAGGTCAGCAGAGGTCAATGACCTTTGCTATCTTCTATGACGCTCCCGCACACGCAAAATAAGATCAACAGAGTTCAATGAACTTTGCTATCTTCTAAGAAGCTCCCGGACACGCAAAATGAGGTCAGCAGAGGTCAATTACTTTTCCAATCTTCTAAGACGCTCCCGCACACGCAAAATGAGGTCACCAGAGGTCAATGACCTTTGCTATACTCTTAGAAGCTCCCGGACACGCAAAATGAGGTCAGCAGAGGTCAATGACCTTTGCTATCTTCTATGACGCTCCCGCACACGCAAAATAAGATCAACAGAGGTCAATGAACTTTGCTATCTTCTAAGAAGCTCCCGGACACGCAAAATGAGGTCAGCAGAGGTCAATTACTTTTCCAATCTTCTAAGACGCTCCCGCACACGCAAAATGAGGTCACCAGAGGTCAATGACCTTTGCTATACTCTAGAAGCTCCCGGACACGCAAAATGATGTCATCAGAGGTCAATGACATTTGCTATCTTCTAAGACGCTCCCGCACACGCAAAATGAGATCACCAGAGGTCAATGACCTTTGATATCTTCTAAGAAGCACCCGGACAAGCACAATGAGGTCACCAGAGGTCAATGTACTTTGCTATCTTCTAAGAAGCTCCCGGACACACAAAATGAGGTCAGCAGAGGTCAATGAACTTTGCTATCTTCTATGACGCTCCCGCACACGCAAAATGAGATCAACAGAGGTCAATGAACTTTGCTATACTCTAGAAGCTCCCGGACACGCAAAATGAGGTCAGCAGAGGTCAATGACCTTTGCTATACTCTTAGAAGCTCCCGGACACGCAAATGAGGTCAGCAGAGGTCAATGACTTTTGCTATCTTCTAAGACGCTCCCGCACACGCAAAATGAGATCACCAGAGGTCAATGAACTTTGCTATCTTCTAAGAAGCTCCCGGACAGGCAAAATGATGTCATCAGAGGTCAATGACATTTGCTATCTTCTAAGAAGCACCCGGACACGCAAAATGAGGTCACCAGAGGTCAATGACCTTTGCTATCTTCTATGAAGCTCCCGGACACGCAAAATGAGGTCACCAGAGGTCAATGACCTTTGCTATCTTCTAAGAAGCTCCGGGACACGCAAAATGAGGTCACCAGAGGTCAATGACCTTTGCTATCTTCTAAGACGCTCCCACACACGCAAAATGAGATCACCAGAGGTCAATGACCTTTGCTATCTTCTAAGAAGCACCCGGACACGCAAAATGAGGTCACCAGAGGTCAATGACTTTTGCTATCTTCTAAGAAGTTCCCGGACACGCACAATGAGGTCACCAGAGGTCAATGTACTTTGCTATCTTCTAAGAAGCTCCCGGACACGCAAAATGCGGTCACCAGAGGTCAATGACCTTTGCTATACTCTTAGAAGCTCCCGGACACGCAAAATGAGGTCAGCAGAGGTCAATGACCTTTGCTATCTTCTATGACGCTCCCGCACACGCAAAATGAGATCAACAGAGGTCAATGAACTTTGCTATCTTCTAAGAAGCTCCCGGACACGCAAAATGAGGTCAGCAGAGGTCAATGACCTTTCCAATCTTCTAAGACGCTCCCGAACACGCAAAATGAGGTCACCAGAGGTCAATGACCTTTGCTATCTACTAAGAAGCTCCCGGACACGCAAAATGAGGTCAGCAGAGGTCAATTACCTTTCCAATCTTCTAAGACGCTCCCGCACACGCAAAATGAGGTCACCAGAGGTCAATGACCTTTGCTATACTCTAGAAGCTCCCGGACACGCAAAATGATGTCATCAGAGGTCAATGACATTTGCTATCTTCTAAGACGCTCCCGCACACGCAAAATGAGATCACCAGAGGTCAATGACCTTTGCTATCTTCTAAGAAGCACCCGGACACGCACAATGAGGTCACCAGAGGTCAATGTACTTTGCTATCTTCTAAGAAGCTCCCGGACACACAAAATGAGGTCAGCAGAGGTCAATGACCTTTGCTATCTTCTATGACGCTCCCGCACACGCAAAATGAGATCAACAGAGGTCAATGAACTTTGCTATCTTCTAAGAAGCTCCCGGACACGCAAAATGAGGTCAGCAGAGGTCAATGTCCTTTGCTATCTTCTAAGAAACTCCCGGACACACATAATGAGGTCACCAGAGGTCAATGACCTTTGCTATACTCTAGAAGCTCCCGGACACGCAAAATGAGTTCAGCAGAGGTCAATGACCTTTGCTATACTCTTAGAAGCTCCCGGACACGCAAATGAGGTCAGCAGAGGTCAATGACTTTTGCTATCTTCTAAGACGTTCCCGCACACGCAAAATGAGATCACCAGAGGTCAATGAACTTTGCTATCTTCTAAGAGCTCCCGGACAGGCAAAATGATGTCATCAGAGGTCAATGACATTTGCTATCTTCTAAGAAGCACCCGGACACGCAAAATGAGGTCACCAGAGGTCAATGACCTTTGCTATCTTCTATGAAGCTCCCGGACACGCAAAATGAGGTCACCAGAGGTCAATGACCTTTGCTATCTTCTAAGAAGCTCCGGGACACGCAAAATGAGGTCACCAGAGGTCAATGACCTTTGCTATCTTCTAAGACGCTCCCACACACGCAAAATGAGATCACCAGAAGTCAATGACCTTTGCTATCTTCTAAGAAGCACCCGGACACGCAAAATGAGGTCACCAGAGGTCAATGACTTTTGCTATCTTCTAAGAAGTTCCCGGACACGCACAATGAGGTCACCAGAGGTCAATGTACTTTGCTATCTTCTAAGAAGCTCCCGGACACGCAAAATGCGGTCACCAGAGGTCAATGACCTTTGCTATACTCTTAGAAGCTCCCGGACACGCAAAATGAGGTCAGCAGAGGTCAATGACCTTTGCTATCTTCTATGACGCTCCCGCACACGCAAAATGAGATCAACAGAGGTCAATGAACTTTGCTATCTTCTAAGAAGCTCCCGGACACGCAAAATGAGGTCAGCAGAGGTCAATGACCTTTCCAATCTTCTAAGACGCTCCCGCACACGCAAAATGAGGTCACCAGAGGTCAATGACCTTTGCTATCTACTAAGAAGCTCCCGGACACGCAAAATGAGGTCACCAGAGGTCAATGACATTTGCTATCTTCTAAGAAGCTCCCGGACACGCAGAAAGAGGTCACCAGGGGTCAATGACATTTGCTATCTTCTAAGACGCTCCCGGACACGCAAAAGGAGGTCACCAGAGGTCAATGAACTTTGCTATCTTCTAAGACGGTCCCGGACACGCAAAATGAGGTCACCAGAGGTCAATGACCTTTGCTATCTTTTAAGACGCTCCCACACACGCAAACTGAGGTCACCAGAGGTCAATGACCTTTGCTATCTTCTAAGAAGCTCCCGGACACGTAAAATGAGGTCACCAGAGGTCAATGTCCTTTGCTATCTTCTAAGAAGTTCCCGGACACGCACAATGAGGTCACCAGAGGTCAGTGTACTTTGCTATCTTCTAAGAAGCTCCCGGACACGCAAAATGCGGTCACCAGAGGTCAATGACCTTTGCTGTACTCTTAGAAGCTCCCGGACACGCAAAATGAGGTCAGCAGAGGTCAATGACCTTTGCTATCTTCTATGACGCTCCCGCACACGCAAAATGAGATCAACAGAGGTCAATGAACTTTGCTATCTTCTAAGAAGCTCCCGGACACGCAAAATGAGGTCAGCAGAGGTCAATGACCTTTCCAATCTTCTAAGACGCTCCCGCACACGCAAAATGAGGTCACCAGAGGTCAATGACCTTTGCTATCTACTAAGAAGCTCCCGGACACGCAAAATGAGGTCAGCAGAGGTCAATTACCTTTCCAATCTTCTAAGACGCTCCCGCACACGCAAAATGAGGTCACCAGAGGTCAATGACCTTTGCTATACTCTAGAAGCTCCCGGACACGCAAAATGAGTTCAGCAGAGGTCAATGACCTTTGCTATACTCTTAGAAGCTCCCGGACACGCAAATGAGGTCAGCAGAGGTCAATGACTTTTGCTATCTTCTAAGACGTTCCCGCACACGCAAAATGAGATCACCAGAGGTCAATGAACTTTGCTATCTTCTAAGAGCTCCCGGACAGGCAAAATGATGTCATCAGAGGTCAATGACATTTGCTATCTTCTAAGAAGCACCCGGACACGCAAAATGAGGTCACCAGAGGTCAATGACCTTTGCTATCTTCTATGAAGCTCCCGGACACGCAAAATGAGGTCACCAGAGGTCAATGACCTTTGCTATCTTCTAAGAAGCTCCGGGACACGCAAAATGAGGTCACCAGAGGTCAATGACCTTTGCTATCTTCTAAGACGCTCCCACACACGCAAAATGAGATCACCAGAAGTCAATGACCTTTGCTATCTTCTAAGAAGCACCCGGACACGCAAAATGAGGTCACCAGAGGTCAATGACTTTTGCTATCTTCTAAGAAGTTCCCGGACACGCACAATGAGGTCACCAGAGGTCAATGTACTTTGCTATCTTCTAAGAAGCTCCCGGACACGCAAAATGCGGTCACCAGAGGTCAATGACCTTTGCTATACTCTTAGAAGCTCCCGGACACGCAAAATGAGGTCAGCAGAGGTCAATGACCTTTGCTATCTTCTATGACGCTCCCGCACACGCAAAATGAGATCAACAGAGGTCAATGAACTTTGCTATCTTCTAAGAAGCTCCCGGACACGCAAAATGAGGTCAGCAGAGGTCAATGACCTTTCCAATCTTCTAAGACGCTCCCGCACACGCAAAATGAGGTCACCAGAGGTCAATGACCTTTGCTATCTACTAAGAAGCTCCCGGACACGCAAAATGAGGTCACCAGAGGTCAATGACATTTGCTATCTTCTAAGAAGCTCCCGGACACGCAGAAAGAGGTCACCAGGGGTCAATGACATTTGCTATCTTCTAAGACGCTCCCGGACACGCAAAAGGAGGTCACCAGAGGTCAATGAACTTTGCTATCTTCTAAGACGGTCCCGGACACGCAAAATGAGGTCACCAGAGGTCAATGACCTTTGCTATCTTTTAAGACGCTCCCACACACGCAAACTGAGGTCACCAGAGGTCAATGACCTTTGCTATCTTCTAAGAAGCTCCCGGACACGTAAAATGAGGTCACCAGAGGTCAATGTCCTTTGCTATCTTCTAAGAAGTTCCCGGACACGCACAATGAGGTCACCAGAGGTCAGTGTACTTTGCTATCTTCTAAGAAGCTCCCGGACACGCAAAATGCGGTCACCAGAGGTCAATGACCTTTGCTGTACTCTTAGAAGCTCCCGGACACGCAAAATGAGGTCAGCAGAGGTCAATGACCTTTGCTATCTTCTATGACGCTCCCGCACACGCAAAATGAGATCAACAGAGGTCAATGAACTTTGCTATCTTCTAAGAAGCTCCCGGACACGCAAAATGAGGTCAGCAGAGGTCAATGACCTTTCCAATCTTCTAAGACGCTCCCGCACACGCAAAATGAGGTCACCAGAGGTCAATGACCTTTGCTATCTACTAAGAAGCTCCCGGACACGCAAAATGAGGTCAGCAGAGGTCAATTACCTTTCCAATCTTCTAAGACGCTCCCGCACACGCAAAATGAGGTCACCAGAGGTCAATGACCTTTGCTATACTCTAGAAGCTCCCGGACACGCAAAATGATGTCATCAGAGGTCAATGACATTTGCTATCTTCTAAGACGCTCCCGCACACGCAAAATGAGATCACCAGAGGTCAATGACCTTTGCTATCTTCTAAGAAGCACCCGGACACGCACAATGAGGTCACCAGAGGTCAATGTACTTTGCTATCTTCTAAGAAGCTCCCGGACACACAAAATGAGGTCAGCAGAGGTCAATGACCTTTGCTATCTTCTATGACGCTCCCGCACACGCAAAATGAGATCAACAGAGGTCAATGAACTTTGCTATCTTCTAAGAAGCTCCCGGACACGCAAAATGAGGTCAGCAGAGGTCAATGTCCTTTGCTATCTTCTAAGAAACTCCCGGACACGCATAATGAGGTCACCAGAGGTCAATGACCTTTGCTATACTCTAGAAGCTCCCGGACACGCAAAATGAGTTCAGCAGAGGTCAATGACCTTTGCTATACTCTTAGAAGCTCCCGGACACGCAAATGAGGTCAGCAGAGGTCAATGACTTTTGCTATCTTCTAAGAAGCACCCGGACACGCAAAATGAGGTCACCAGAGGTCAATGACCTTTGCTATCTTCTATGAAGCTCCCGGACACGCAAAATGAGGTCACCAGAGGTCAATGACTTTTGCTATCTTCTAAGAAGTTCCCGGACACGCACAATGAGGTCACCAGAGGTCAATGTACTTTGCTATCTTCTAAGAAGCTCCCGGACACGCAAAATGCGGTCACCAGAGGTCAATGACCTTTGCTATACTCTTAGAAGCTCCCGGACACGCAAAATGAGGTCAGCAGAGGTCAATGACCTTTGCTATCTTCTATGACGCTCCCGCACACGCAAAATGAGATCAACAGAGGTCAATGAACTTTGCTATCTTCTAAGAAGCTCCCGGACACGCAAAATGAGGTCAGCAGAGGTCAATGACCTTTCCAATCTTCTAAGACGCTCCCGCACACGCAAAATGAGGTCACCAGAGGTCAATGACCTTTGCTATCTACTAAGAAGCTCCCGGACACGCAAAATGAGGTCACCAGAGGTCAATGACATTTGCTATCTTCTTAGAAGCTCCCGGACACGCAGAAAGAGGTCACCAGGGGTCAATGACATTTGCTATCTTCTAAGACGCTCCCGGACACGCAAAAGGAGGTCACCAGAGGTCAATGAACTTTGCTATCTTCTAAGACGGTCCCGGACACGCAAAATGAGGTCACCAGAGGTCAATGACCTTTGCTATCTTTTAAGACGCTCCCACACACGCAAACTGAGGTCACCAGAGGTCAATGACCTTTGCTATCTTCTAAGAAGCTCCCGGACACGTAAAATGAGGTCACCAGAGGTCAATGTCCTTTGCTATCTTCTAAGAAGCTCCCGGACACGCAAAATGAGGTCACCAGAGGTCAATGACCTTTGCTATCTTCTGAGACGCTCCCGGACACGCAAAATGAGGTCACCAGAGGTCAATGACCTTTGCTATCTTCTAAGACGCTCCCGGACACGAAAAATTCGGTCACCAGAGGTCAATGACTTTTGCTATCTTCTAAGAAGCTCCCGGTCACGCAAAATGAGGTTACCAGAGGTCAATGACCTTTGATATCTTCTAAGACGCTCCCGGACACGCAAAATGAGATCACCACAGGTCAATGACATTTGCTATCTTTTAAGAAGCTCCCGGACACGCAAAATGAGGTCACCAGATGTCAATGACCTTTGCTATCTTCTAAGACGGTCCCGGACACGCAAAATGAGGTCACCAGAGGTCAATTACCTTTGCTATCTTCTAAGACGCTCATGCACACGCAAAATGAGGTTACCAGAGGTCAATGACCTTTGCTATCTTCTAAGAAGCTCCCGGACACGCAAAATGAGGTCACCGGAGGTCAATGACCTTTGCTATCTTCTAAGAAGCTTCCGGACACGCAAAATGAGGTCACCAGAGGTCAATGTCCTTTGCTATCTTCTAAGAAGCTCCCGGACACGCAAAATTAGGTCACCAGAAGTCAATGACCTTTGCTATCTTCTGAGACGCTCCCGGACACGCAAAATGAGGTCACCAGAGGTCAATGACCTTTGCTATCTTCTAAGACGCTCCCGGACATGCAAAATTCGGTCACCAGAGGTCAATGACCTTTGCTATCTTCTAAGAAGCTCCCGGACACGCAAAATGAGGTTACCAGAGGTCAATGACCTTTGCTATCTTCTAAGACGGTCCCGGACACGCAAAATGAGGTCACCAGAGGTCAATGACCTTTGCTATCTTCTAAGACGCTCCCACACACGCAAAATGAGGTTACAAGAGGTCAATGACCTTTGCAATCTTCTAAGAAGCTCCCGGACACGCAAAATGAGGTCACCAGAGGTCAATGTCCTTTGCTATCTTCTAAGAAGCTCCCGGACACGCAAAATGCGGTCACCAGAGGTCAATGACCTTTGCTATCTTCTAAGAAGCTCCCGGACACGCAAAATGAGGTCACCAGATGTCAATGACCTTTGCTATCTTCTAAGACGGTCCCGGACACGCAAAATGAGGTCACCAGAGGTCAATTACCTTTGCTATCTTCTAAGACGCTCATGCACAAGCAAAATGAGGTCACCAGAGGTCAATGACCTTTGCTATCTTCTAAGAAACTCCCGGACACGCAAAATGAGGTCACCAGATGTCAATGAACTTTGCTATCTTCTAAGAAGCTCCCGGACACGCAAAATGCGGTCACCAGAGTTCAATGACCTTTGCTATACTCTTAGAAGCTCCCGGACACGCAAAATGAGGTTACCAGAGGTCAATGACCTTTGCTATCTTCTAAGACGCTCCCGGACACGCAAAATGAGGTCACCAGAAGTCAATGACCTTTGCTTTCTTCTAAGAAGCTCCCGGACACGCAAAATGAGGTCAGCAGAGGTCAATGACCTTTCCAATCTTCTAAGACGCTCCCGCACACGCAAAATGAGGTCACCAGAGATCAATGTCCTTTGCTATCTTCTAAGAAGCTCCCGGACACGCAAAATGAGGTCAGCAGAGGTCAATGACCATTGCTATCTTCTATGACGCTCCCGCACACGCAAAATGAGATCAACAGAGGTCAATGAACTTTGCTATCTTCTAAGAAGCTCCCGGACACGCAAAATGAGGTCAGCAGAGGTCAATGACCTTTGCTATACTCTTAGAAGCTCCCGGACACGCAAATGAGGTCAGCAGAGGTCAATGACATTTGCTATCTTCTAAGACGCTCCCGCACACGCAAAATGAGATCACCAGAGGTCAATGAACTTTGCTATCTTCTAAGAAGCTCCCGGACACGCAAAATGAGGTCAGCAGAGGTCAATGACCTTTCCAATCTTCTAAACGCTCCCGCACACGCAAAATGAGGGCACCAGAGGTCAATGACCTTTGCTATCTTCTAAGACGCTCCCGGACACGCAAAATGAGATCACCAGAGGTCAATGACCTTTGCTATCTTCTAAGAAGCTCCCGGACACGCAAAATGAGGTCACCAGATGTCAATGACCTTTGCTATCTTCTAAGACGGTCCCGGACACGCAAAATGAGGTCACCAGAGGTCAATTACCTTTGCTATCTTCTAAGACGCTCATGCACACGCAAAATGAGGTCACCAGAGGTCAATGACCTTTGCTATCTTCTAAGAAGCTCCCGGACACGCAAAATGAGGTCACCAGAGGTCAATGTCCTTTGCTATCTTCTAAGAAGCTCCCGGACACGCAAAATGCGGTCTCCAGAGGTCAATGACCTTTGCTATCTTCTAAGAAGCTCCCGGACACGCAAAATGAGGTCACCAGATGTCAATGACCTTTGCTATCTTCTAAGACGGTCCCGGACACGCAGAATGAGGTTACCAGAGGTCAATGACCTTTGCTATCTTCTAAGACGCTCCCGGACACGCAAAATGAGGTCACCAGAAGTCAATGACCTTTGCTTTCTTCTAAGAAGCTCCCGGACACGCACAATGAGGTCACCAGAGGTCAATGTACTTTGCTATCTTCTAAGAAGCTCCCGGACACACAAAATGAGGTCAGCAGAGGTCAATGACCTTTGCTATCTTCTATGACGCTCCCGCACACGCAAAATGAGATCAACAGAGGTCAATGAACTTTGCTATCTTCTAAGAAGCTCCCGGACACGCAAAATGAGGTCAGCAGAGGTCAATGTCCTTTGCTATCTTCTAAGAAACTCCCGGACACGCATAATGACGTCACCAGAGGTCAATGACCTTTGCTATACTCTAGAAGCTCCCGGACACGCAAAATGAGGTCAGCAGAGGTCAATGACCTTTGCTATACTCTTAGAAGCTCCCGGACACGCAAATGAGGTCAGCAGAGGTCAATGACTTTTGCTATCTTCTAAGACGCTCCCGCACACGCAAAATGAGATCACCAGAGGTCAATGAACTTTGCTATCTTCTAAGAAGCTCCCGGACAGGCAAAATGATGTCATCAGAGGTCAATGACATTTGCTATCTTCTAAGAAGCACCCGGACACGCAAAATGAGGTCACCAGAGGTCAATGACCTTTGCTATCTTCTATGAAGCTCCCGGACACGCAAAATGAGGTCACCAGAGGTCAATGACCTTTGCTATCTTCTAAGAAGCTCCGGGACACGCAAAATGAGGTCACCAGAGGTCAATGACCTTTGCTATCTTCTAAGACGCTCCCACACACGCAAAATGAGATCACCAGAGGTCAATGACCTTTGCTATCTTCTAAGAAGCACCCGGACACGCAAAATGAGGTCACCAGAGGTCAATGACTTTTGCTATCTTCTAAGAAGTTCCCGGACACGCACAATGAGGTCACCAGAGGTCAATGTACTTTGCTATCTTCTAAGAAGCTCCCGGACACGCAAAATGCGGTCACCAGAGGTCAATGACCGTTGCTATACTCTTAGAAGCTCCCGGACACGCAAAATGAGGTCAGCAGAGGTCAATGACCTTTGCTATCTTCTATGACGCTCCCGCACACGCAAAATGAGATCAACAGAGGTCAATGAACTTTGCTATCTTCTAAGAAGCTCCCGGACACGCAAAATGAGGTCAGCAGAGGTCAATGACCTTTCCAATCTTCTAAGACGCTCCCGCACACACAAAATGAGGTCACCAGAGGTCAATGACCTTTGCTATCTACTAAGAAGCTCCCGGACACGCAAAATGAGGTCACCAGAGGTCAATGACATTTGCTATCTTCTAAGAAGCTCCCGGACACGCAGAAAGAGGTCACCAGGGGTCAATGACATTTGCTATCTTCTAAGACGCTCCCGGACACGCAAAAGGAGGCCACCAGAGGTCAATGAACTTTGCTATCTTCTAAGACGGTCCCGGACACGCAAAATGAGGTCACCAGAGGTCAATGACCTTTGCTATCTTTTAAGACGCTCCCACACACGCAAACTGAGGTCACCAGAGGTCGATGACCTTTGCTATCTTCTAAGAAGCTCCCGGACACGTAAAATGAGGTCACCAGAGGTCAATGTCCTTTGCTATCTTCTAAGAAGCTCCCGGACACGCAAAATGAGGTCACCAGAGGTCAATGACCTTTGCTATCTTCTGAGACGCTCCCGGACACGCAAAATGAGGTCACCAGAGGTCAATGACCTTTGCTATCTTCTAAGACGCTCCCGGACACGAAAAATTCGGTCACCAGAGGTCAATGACTTTTGCTATCTTCTAAGAAGCTCCCGGACACGCAAAATGAGGTTACCAGAGGTCAATGACCTTTGCTATCTTCTAAGACGCTCCCGGACACGCAAAATGAGATCACCACAGGTCAATGACATTTGCTATCTTTTAAGAAGCTCCCGGACACGCAAAATGAGGTCACCAGATGTCAATGACCTTTGCTATCTTCTAAGACGGTCCCGGACACGCAAAATGAGGTCACCAGAGGTCAATTACCTTTGCTATCTTCTAAGACGCTCATGCACACGCAAAATGAGGTCACCAGAGGTCAATGACCTTTGCTATCTTCTAAGAAGCTCCCGGACACGCAAAATGAGGTCACCGGAGGTCAATGACCTTTGCTATCTTCTAAGAAGCTTCCGGACACGCAAAATGAGGTCACCAGAGGTCAATGTCCTTTGCTATCTTCTAAGAAGCTCCCGGACACGCAAAATGAGGTCACCGGAGGTCAATGACCTTTGCTATCTTCTAAGAAGCTCCCGGACACGCAAAATGAGGTTACCAGAGGTCAATGACCTTTGCTATCTTCTAAGACGGTCCCGGACACGCAAAATGAGGTCACCAGAGGTCAATGACCTTTGCTATCTTCTAAGACGCTCCCACACACGCAAAATGAGGTTACAAGAGGTCAATGACCTTTGCAATCTTCTAAGAAGCTCCCGGACACGCAAAATGAGGTCACCAGAGGTCAATGTCCTTTGCTATCTTCTAAGAAGCTCCCGGACACGCAAAATGCGGTCACCAGAGGTCAATGACCTTTGCTATCTTCTAAGAAGCTCCCGGACACGCAAAATGAGGTCACCAGATGTCAATGACCTTTGCTATCTTCTAAGACGGTCCCGGACACGCAAAATGAGGTCACCAGAGGTCAATTACCTTTGCTATCTTCTAAGACGCTCATGCACACGCAAAATGAGGTCACCAGAGGTCAATGACCTTTGCTATCTTCTAAGAAACTCCCGGACACGCAAAATGAGGTCACCAGATGTCAATGAACTTTGCTATCTTCTAAGAAGCTCCCGGACACGCAAAATGCGGTCACCAGAGTTCAATGACCTTTGCTATACACTTAGAAGCTCCCGGACACGCAAAATGAGGTTACCAGAGGTCAATGACCTTTGCTATCTTCTAAGACGCTCCCGGACACGCAAAATGAGGTCACCAGAAGTCAATGACCTTTGCTTTCTTCTAAGAAGCTCCCGGACACGCAAAATGAGGTCAGCAGAGGTCAATGACCTTTCCAATCTTCTAAGACGCTCCCGCACACGCAAAATGAGGTCACCAGAGATCAATGTCCTTTGCTATCTTCTAAGAAGCTCCCGGACACGCAAAATGAGGTCAGCAGAGGTCAATGACCATTGCTATCTTCTATGACGCTCCCGCACACGCAAAATGAGATCAACATAGGTCAATGAACTTTGCTATCTTCTAAGAAGCTCCCGGACACGCAAAATGAGGTCAGCAGAGGTCAATGACCTTTCCAATCTTCTAAACGCTCCCGCACACGCAAAATGAGGGCACCAGAGGTCAATGACCTTTGCTATCTTCTAAGACGCTCCCGGACACGCAAAATGAGATCACCAGAGGTCAATGACCTTTGCTATCTTCTTAGAAGCTCCCGGACACGCAAAATGAGGTCACCAGATGTCAATGACCTTTGCTATCTTCTAAGACGGTCCCGGACACGCAAAATGAGGTCACCAGAGGTCAATTACCTTTGCTATCTTCTAAGACGCTCATGCACACGCAAAATGAGGTCACCAGAGGTCAATGACCTTTGCTATCTTCTAAGAAGCTCCCGGACACGCAAAATGAGGTCACCAGAGGTCAATGTCCTTTGCTATCTTCTAAGAAGCTCCCGGACACGCAAAATGCGGTCTCCAGAGGTCAATGACCTTTGCTATCTTCTAAGAAGCTCCCGGACACGCAAAATGAGGTCACCAGATGTCAATGACCTTTGCTATCTTCTAAGACGGTCCCGGACACGCAAAATGAGGTTACCAGAGGTCAATGACCTTTGCTATCTTCTAAGACGCTCCCGGACACGCAAAATGAGGTCACCAGAAGTCAATGACCTTTGCTTTCTTCTAAGAAGCTCCCGGACACGCAAAATGAGGTCAGCAGAGGTCAATGACCATTCCAATCTTCTAAGACGCTCCCGCACACGCAAAATGAGGTCACCAGAGGTCAATGTCCTTTGCTATCTTCTAAGATGCTCCCGGACACGCAAAATGAGGTCAGCAGAGGTCAATGACCTTTGCTATCTTCTATGACGCTCCCGCACACGCAAAATAAGATCAACAGAGGTCAATGAACTTTGCTATCTTCTCAGAAGCTCCCGGACACGCAAAATGAGGTCACCAGAGGTCAATGACCTTTGCTATCTTCTATGAAGCTCCCGGACACGCAAAATGAGGTCACCAGAGGTCAATGACCTTTGCTATCTTCTAAGAAGCTCCGGGACACGCAAAATGAGGTCACCAGAGGTCAATGACCTTTGTTATCTTCTAAGACGCTCGCACACACGCAAAATGAGATCACCAGAGGTCAATGACCTTTGCTATCTTCTAAGAAGCACCCGGACACGCAAAATGAGGTCACCAGAAGTCAATGACCTTTGCTTTCTTCTAAGAAGCTCCCGGACACGCAAAATGAGGTCAGCAGAGGTCAATGACCTTTGCTATACTCTTAGAAGCTCCCGGACACGCAAATGAGGTCAGCAGAGGTCAATGACATTTGCTATCTTCTAAGACGCTCCCGCACACGCAAAATGAGATCACCAGAGGTCAATGAACTTTGCTATCTTCTAAGAAGCTCCCGGACACGCAAAATGAGGTCAGCAGAGGTCAATGACCTTTCCAATCTTCTAAACGCTCCCGCACACGCAAAATGAGGGCACCAGAGGTCAATGACCTTTGCTATCTTCTAAGACGCTCCCGGACACGCAAAATGAGATCACCAGAGGTTAATGACCTTTGCTATCTTCTAAGAAGCTCCCGGACACGCAAAATGAGGTCACCAGATGTCAATGACCTTTGCTATCTTCTAAGACGGTCCCGGACACGCAAAATGAGGTCACCAGAGGTCAATTACCTTTGCTATCTTCTAAGACGCTCATGCACACGCATAATGAGGTCACCAGAGGTCAATGACCTTTGCTATCTTCTAAGAAGCTCCCGGACACGCAAAATGAGGTCACCAGAGGTCAATGTCCTTTGCTATCTTCTAAGAAGCTCCCGGACACGCAAAATGCGGTCTCCAGAGGTCAATGACATTTGCTATCTTCTAAACGCTCCCGCACACGCAAAATGAGGGCACCAGAGGTCAATGACATTTGCTATCTTCTAAGACGCTCCGGCACACGCAAAATGAGATCACCAGAGGTCAATGACCTTTGCTATCTTCTAAGAAGCACCCGGACACGCAAAATGAGGTCACCAGAAGTCAATGACCTTTGGTATCTTCTAAGAAGTTCCCGGACACGCACAATGAGGTCACCAGAGGTCAATGTCCTTTGCTATCATCTAAGAAGCTCCCGGACACGCAAAATGCGGTCACCAGAGGTCTATGACCTTTGCGATACTCTTAAAAGCTCCCGGACACGCAAAATGAGGTCAGCAGAGGTCAATGACCTTTGCTATCTTCTATGACGCTCCCGCACACGCAAAATGAGATCAACAGAGGTCAATGAACTTTGCTATCTTCTCAGAAGCTCCCGGACACGCAAAATGAGGTCAGCAGAGGTCAATGACCTTTGCTATACTCTTAGAAGCTCCCGGACACGCAAATGAGGTCAGCAGAGGTCAATGACCTTTGCTATCTTCTAAGACGCTCCCGCACACGCAAAATGCGGTCACCAGAGTTCAATGACCTTTGCTATACTCTTAGAAGCTCCCGGACACGCAAAATGAGGTTACCAGAGGTCAATGACCTTTGCTATCTTCTAAGACGCTCCCGGACACGCAAAATGAGGTCACCAGAAGTCAATGACCTTTGCTTTCTTCTAAGAAGCTCCCGGACACACAAAATGAGGTCAGCAGAGGTCAATGACCTTTGCTATCTTCTATGACGCTCCCGCACACGCAAAATGAGATCAACAGAGGTCAATGAACTTTGCTATCTTCTCAGAAGCTCCCGGACACGCAAAATGAGGTCAGCAGAGGTCAATGACCTTTGCTATACTCTTAGAAGCTCCCGGACACGCAAATGAGGTCAGCAGAGGTCAATGACCTTTGCTATCTTCTAAGACGCTCCCGCACACGCAAAATGCGGTCACCAGAGTTCAATGACCTTTGCTATACTCTTAGAAGCTCCCGGACACGCAAAATGAGGTTACCAGAGGTCAATGACCTTTGCTATCTTCTAAGACGCTCCCGGACACGCAAAATGAGGTCACCAGAAGTCAATGACCTTTGCTTTCTTCTAAGAAGCTCCCGGACACGCAAAATGAGGTCAGCAGAGGTCAATGACCTTTCCAATCTTCTAAGACGCTCCCGGACACGCAAAATGAGGTCACCAGAAGTCAATGACCTTTGCTTTCTTCTAAGAAGCTCCCGGACACGCAAAATGAGGTCAGCAGAGGTCAATGACCTTTCCAATCTTCTAAGACGCTCCCGCACACGCAAAATGAGGTCACCAGAGATCAATGTCCTTTGCTATCTTCTAAGAAGCTCCCGGACACGCAAAATGAGGTCAGCAGAAGGCAATGACCTTTGCTATCTTCTATGACGCTCCCGCACACGCAAAATGAGATCAACAGAGGTCAATGAACTTTGCTATCTTCTCAGAAGCTCGCGGACACGCAAAATGAGGTCAGCAGAGGTCAATGACCTTTGCTATACTCTTAGAAGCTACCGGACACGCAAATGAGGTCAGCAGAGGTCAATGACCTTGCTATCTTCTAAGACGCTCCCGCACACGCAAAATGAGATCACCAGAGGTCAATGAACTTTGCTATCTTCTAAGAAGCTCCCGGACACGCAAAATGAGGTCAGCAGAGGTCAATGACCTTTCCAATCTTCTAAACGCTCCCGCACACGCAAAATGAGGGCACCAGAGGTCAATGACCTTTGCTATCTTCTAAGACGCTCCCGGACACGCAAAATGAGATCACCAGAGGTCAATGACCTTTGCTATCTTCTAAGAAGCTCCCGGACACGCAAAATGAGGTCACCAGATGTCAATGACCTTTGCTATCTTCTAAGACGGTCCCGGACACGCAAAATGAGGTCACCAGTGGTCAATTACCTTTGCTATCTTCTAAGACGCTCATGCACACGCAAAATGAGGTCACCAGAGGTCAATGACCTTTGCTATCTTCTAAGAAGCTCCCGGACACGCAAAATGAGGTCACCAGAGGTCAATGTCCTTTGCTATCTTCTAAGAAGCTCCCGGACACGCAAAATGCGGTCACCAGAGGTCAATGACCTTTGCTATCTTCTAAGAAGCTCCCGGACACGCAAAATGAGGTCACCAGATGTCAATGACCTTTGCTATCTTCTAAGACGGTCCCGGACACGCAAAATGAGGTTACCAGAGGTCAATGACCTTTGCTATCTTCGAAGACGCTCCCGGACACGCAAAATGAGGTCACCAGAAGTCAATGACCTTTGCTTTCTTCTAAGAAGCTCCCGGACACGCAAAATGAGGTCAGCAGAGGTCAATGACCTTTCCAATCTTCTAAGACGCTCCCGCACACGCAAAATGAGGTCACCAGAGGTCAATGTCCTTTGCTATCTTCTAAGAAGCTCCCGGACACGCAAAATGAGGTCAGCAGAGGTCAATGACCTTTGCTATCTTCTATGACGCTCCCGCACACGCAAAATGAGATCAACAGAGGTCAATGAACTTTGCTATCTTCTCAGAAGCTCCCGGACACGCAAAATGAGGTCAGCAGAGGTCAATGACCTTTGCTATACTCTTAGAAGCCCCCGGACACGCAAATGAGGTCAGCAGAGGTCAATGACCTTTGCTATCTTCTAAGACGCTCCCGCACACGCAAAATGCGGTCACCAGAGTTCAATGACCTTTGCTATACTCTTAGAAGCTCCCGGACACGCAAAATGAGGTTACCAGAGGTCAATGACCTTTGCTATCTTCTAAGACGCTCCCGGACACGCAAAATGAGGTCACCAGAAGTCAATGACCTTTGCTTTCTTCTAAGAAGCTCCCGGACACGCAAAATGAGGTCAGCAGAGGTCAATGACCTTTCCAATCTTCTAAGACGCTCCCGCACACGCAAAATGAGGTCACCAGAGGTCAATGTCCTTTGCTATCTTCTAAGAAGCTCCCGGACACGCAAAATGAGGTCAGCAGAGGTCAATGACCTTTGCTATCTTCTATGACGCTCCCGCACACGCAAAATGAGATCAACAGAGGTCAATGAACTTTGCTATCTTCTCAGAAGCTCCCGGACACGCAAAATGAGGTCAGCAGAGGTCAATGACCTTTGCTATACTCTTAGAAGCTCCCGGACACGCAAATGAGGTCAGCAGAGGTCAATGACCTTTGCTATCTTCTAAGACGCTCCCGCACACGCAAAATGCGGTCACCAGAGTTCAATGACCTTTGCTATACTCTTAGAAGCTCCCGGACACGCAAAATGAGGTTACCAGAGGTCAATGACCTTTGCTATCTTCTAAGACGCTCCCGGACACGCAAAATGAGGTCACCAGAAGTCAATGACCTTTGCTTTCTTCTAAGAAGCTCCCGGACACGCAAAATGAGGTCAGCAGAGGTCAATGACCTTTCCAATCTTCTAAGACGCTCCCACACACGCAAAATGAGGTCACCAGAGGTCAATGTCCTTTGCTATCTTCTAAGAAGCTCCCGGACACGCAAAATGAGGTCAGCAGAGGTCAATGACCTTTGCTATCTTCTATGACGCTCCCGCACACGCAAAATGAGATCAACAGAGGTCAATGAACTTTGCTATCTTCTCAGAAGCTCCCGGACACGCAAAATGAGGTCAGCAGAGGTCAATGACCTTTGCTATACTCTTAGAAGCTCCCGGACACGCAAATGAGGTCAGCAGAGGTCAATGACCTTTGCTATCTTCTAAGACGCTCCCGCACACGCAAAATGAGATCACCAGAGGTCAATGAACTTTGCTATCTTCTAAGAAGCTCCCGCACACGCAAAATGAGGTCAGCAGAGGTCAATGACCTTTCCAATCTTCTAAACGCTCCCGCACACGCAAAATGAGGGCACCAGAGGTCAATGACATTTGCTATCTTCTAAGACGCTCCGGCACACGCAAAATGAGATCACCAGAGGTCAATGACCTTTGCTATCTTCTAAGAAGCACCCGGACACGCAAAATGAGGTCACCAGAAGTCAATGACCTTTGGTATCTTCTAAGAAGTTCCCGGACACGCACAATGAGGTCACCAGAGGTCAATGTCCTTTGCTATCTTCTAAGAAGCTCCCGGACACGCAAAATGCGGTCACCAGAGGTCTATGACCTTTGCTTTCTTCTAAGAAGCTCCCGGACACGCAAAATGAGGTCAGCAGAGGTCAATGACCTTTCCAAACTTCTAAGACGCTCCCGGACACGCAAAATGAGGTCACCAGAAGTCAATGACCTTTGCTTTCTTCTAAGAAGCTCCCGGACACGCAAAATGAGGTCAGCAGAGGTCAATGACCTTTCCAATCTTCTAAGACGCTCCCGCACACGCAAAATGAGGTCACCAGAGATCAATGTCCTTTGCTATCTTCTAAGAAGCTCCCGGACACGCAAAATGAGGTCAGCAGAAGGCAATGACCTTTGCTATCTTCTATGACGCTCCCGCACACGCAAAATGAGATCAACAGAGGTCAATGAACTTTGCTATCTTCTCAGAAGCTCGCGGACACGCAAAATGAGGTCAGCAGAGGTCAATGACCTTTGCTATACTCTTAGAAGCTACCGGACACGCAAATGAGGTCAGCAGAGGTCAATGACCTTGCTATCTTCTAAGACGCTCCCGCACACGCAAAATGAGATCACCAGAGGTCAATGAACTTTGCTATCTTCTAAGAAGCTCCCGGAAACGCAAAATGAGGTCAGCAGAGGTCAAGGACCTTTCCAATCTTCTAAACGCTCCCGCACACGCAAAATGAGGGCACCAGAGGTCAATGACCTTTGCTATCTTCTAAGACGCTCCCGGACACGCAAAATGAGATCACCAGAGGTCAATGACCTTTGCTATCTTCTAAGAAGCTCCCGGACACGCAAAATGAGGTCACCAGATGTCAATGACCTTTGCTATCTTCTAAGACGGTCCCGGACACGCAAAATGAGGTCACCAGTGGTCAATTACCTTTGCTATCTTCTAAGACGCTCATGCACACGCAAAATGAGGTCACCAGAGGTCAATGACCTTTGCTATCTTCTAAGAAGCTCCCGGACACGCAAAATGAGGTCACCAGAGGTCAATGTCCTTTGCTATCTTCTAAGAAGCTCCCGGACACGCAAAATGCGGTCACCAGAGGTCAATGACCTTTGCTATCTTCTAAGAAGCTCCCGGACACGCAAAATGAGGTCACCAGATGTCAATGACCTTTGCTATCTTCTAAGACGGTCCCGGACACGCAAAATGAGGTTACCAGAGGTCAATGACCTTTGCTATCTTCGAAGACGCTCCCGGACACGCAAAATGAGGTCACCAGAAGTCAATGACCTTTGCTTTCTTCTAAGAAGCTCCCGGACACGCAAAATGAGGTCAGCAGAGGTCAATGACCTTTCCAATCTTCTAAGACGCTCCCGCACACGCAAAATGAGGTCACCAGAGGTCAATGTCCTTTGCTATCTTCTAAGAAGCTCCCGGACACGCAAAATGAGGTCAGCAGAGGTCAATGACCTTTGCTGTCTTCTATGACGCTCCCGCACACGCAAAATGAGATCAACAGAGGTCAATGAACTTTGCTATCTTCTCAGAAGCTCCCGGACACGCAAAATGAGGTCAGCAGAGGTCAATGACCTTTGCTATACTCTTAGAAGCCCCCGGACACGCAAATGAGGTCAGCAGAGGTCAATGACCTTTGCTATCTTCTAAGACGCTCCCGCACACGCAAAATGCGGTCACCAGAGTTCAATGACCTTTGCTATACTCTTAGAAGCTCCCGGACACGCAAAATGAGGTTACCAGAGGTCAATGACCTTTGCTATCTTCTAAGACGCTCCCGGACACGCAAAATGAGGTCACCAGAAGTCAATGACCTTTGCTTTCTTCTAAGAAGCTCCCGGACACGCAAAATGAGGTCAGCAGAGGTCAATGACCTTTCCAATCTTCTAAGACGCTCCCGCACACGCAAAATGAGGTCACCAGAGGTCAATGTCCTTTGCTATCTTCTAAGAAGCTCCCGGACACGCAAAATGAGGTCAGCAGAGGTCAATGACCTTTGCTATCTTCTATGACGCTCCCGCACACGCAAAATGAGATCAACAGAGGTCAATGAACTTTGCTATCTTCTCAGAAGCTCCCGGACACGCAAAATGAGGTCAGCAGAGGTCAATGACCTTTGCTATACTCTTAGAAGCTCCCGGACACGCAAATGAGGTCAGCAGTGGTCAATGACCTTTGCTATCTTCTAAGACGCTCCGGCACACGCAAAATGCGGTCACCAGAGTTCAATGACCTTTGCTATACTCTTAGAAGCTCCCGGACACGCAAAATGAGGTTACCAGAGGTCAATGACCTTTGCTATCTTCTAAGACGCTCCCGGACACGCAAAATGAGGTCACCAGAAGTCAATGACCTTTGCTTTCTTCTAAGAAGCTCCCGGACACGCAAAATGAGGTCAGCAGAGGTCAATGACCTTTCCAATCTTCTAAGACGCTCCCACACACGCAAAATGAGGTCACCAGAGGTCAATGTCCTTTGCTATCTTCTAAGAAGCTCCCGGACACGCAAAATGAGGTCAGCAGAGGTCAATGACCTTTGCTATCTTCTATGACGCTCCCGCACACGCAAAATGAGATCAACAGAGGTCAATGAACTTTGCTATCTTCTCAGAAGCTCCCGGACACGCAAAATGAGGTCAGCAGAGGTCAATGACCTTTGCTATCTTCTAAGACGCTCCCGCACACGCAAAATGAGATCACCAGAGGTCAATGAACTTTGCTATCTTCTAAGAAGCTCCCGCACACGCAAAATGAGGTCAGCAGAGGTCAATGACCTTTCCAATCTTCTAAACGCTCCCGCACACGCAAAATGAGGGCACCAGAGGTCAATGACATTTGCTATCTTCTAAGACGCTCCGGCACACGCAAAATGAGATCACCAGAGGTCAATGACCTTTGCTATCTTCTAAGAAGCACCCGGACACGCAAAATGAGGTCACCAGAAGTCAATGACCTTTGGTATCTTCTAAGAAGTTCCCGGACACGCACAATGAGGTCACCAGAGGTCAATGTCCTTTGCTATCTTCTAAGAAGCTCCCGGACACGCAAAATGCGGTCACCAGAGGTCTATGACCTTTGCGATACTCTTAGAAGCTCCCGGACACGCAAAATGAGGTCAGCAGAGGTCAATGACCTTTGCTATCTTCTATGACGCTCCCGCACACGCAAAATGAGATCAACAGAGGTCAATGAACTTTGCTATCTTCTAAGAAGCTCCCGGACACGCAAAATGAGGTCAGCAGAGGTCAATGACCTTACCAATCTTCTAAACGCTTCCGCACACGCAAAATGATGTCATCAGAGGTCAATGACATTTGCTATCTTCTAAGACGCTCCCGCACACGCAAAATGAGATCACCAGAGGTCAATGACCTTTGCTATCTTCTAAGAAGCACCCGGACACGCAAAATGAGGTCACCAGAGGTCAATGACCTTTGCTATCTTCTAAGAAGTTCCCGGACACGCAAAATGAGGTCACCAGAGGTCAATGAATTTTGTTATCTTCTAAGACGCTCCCGGACACGCAAAATGTGGTCACCAGTGGTCGATGAACTTTGCTATCTTCTAAGACGCTCCCGGACACGCAAAATGAGGTCACCAGGGGTCAATGAACTTTGCTATCTTCTAAGAAGCTCCCGGACATTCAAAATGAGTTCAGCAGAGGTCAATGACCTTTCCAATCTTCTAAGACGCTCCTGCACACGCAAAATGAGATCACCAGAGGTCAATGAACTTTGCTATCTTCTAAGAAGATCCCGGACACGCAAAATGAGGTCACCAGAGGTCAATGACATTTGCTATCATCTAAGAAGCTCCCGGACACGCAGAAAGAGATCGCCAGAGGTCAATGACCTTTGCTATCTTCTAAGACGCTCCCACACACGCAAAATGATGTCACCAGAGGTCAATGACCTTTGCTATCTTCTAAGAAGCTCCCGGACACGCAAAATGAGGTCACCAGAGGTCAATGTCCTTTGCTATCTTCTAAGAAGCCCTTGGACACGCAAAATGAGGTCACCAGAGGTCAATGACTTTTGCTATCTTCTGAGACGCTCCCGGACACGCAAAATGAGGTCACCAGAGGTCAATGACCTTTGCTATCTTCTAAGAAGCTCACGGACACGCAAAATGAGGTTACCAGAGGTCAATGACCTTTGCTATCTTCTAAGACGCTCCCGGACACGCAAAATGAGGTCACCAGAGGTCAATGACCTTTGCTATCTTCTAAGAAGCTCCCGGACACGCAAAATGAGGTCAGCAGATGTCAATGACCTTTGCTATCTTCTAAGACGGTCCCGGACACGCAAAATGAGGTCACCAGAGGTCAATGACATTTGCTATCTTCTAGGACGCTCCCGGACACGCAAAATGAGGTCACCAGAGGTCAATGACCTTTGCTATCTTCTAAGAAGTTCCCGGACACGCACAATGAGGTCACCAGACGTCAATGTCCTTTGCTATCTTCTAAGAAGCTCCCGGACACGCAGAAAGAGGTCACCAGAGGTCAATGACCTTTGCTATCTTCTAAGAAGCTCCCGGACACGCAAAATGAGGTCACCAGATGTCAGTGACCTTTGCTATCTTCTAAGACGGTCCCGGACACGCAAAATGAGGTCACCAGAGGTCAATTACCTTTGCTATCTACTAAGACGCTCAGGCACACGCAAAATGAGGTCACCAGAGGTCAATGACCTTTGCTATCTTCTAAGAAGCTCCCGGACACGCAAAATGTGGTCACCAGAGGTCAATGAACTTTGCTATCTTCTAAGAAGCTCCCGGACACGCAAAATGCGGTCACCAGAGTTCAATGACCTTTGCTATACTCTTAGAAGCTCCCGGACACGCAAAATGAGGTTACCAGAGGTCAATGACCTTTGCTATCTTCTAAGACGCTCCCGGACACGCAAAATGAGGTCACCAGAGGTCAATGACCTTTGCTTTCTTCTAAGAAGCTCCCGGACACGCAAAATGAGGTCAGCAGAGGTCAATGACCTATCCAATCTTCTAAGACGCTCCCGCACACGCAAAATGAGGTCACCAGAGCTCAATGTCCATTGCCATCTTCTAAGAAGCTCCCGGACACGCAAAATGAGGTCACCAGAGGTCAATGTCCTTTGCTATCTTCTAAGAAGCTCCCGGACACGCAAAATGCGGTCACCAGAGGTCAATGACCTTTGCTATCTTCTAAGAAGCTCCCGCACTCGCAAAATGAGGGCACCAGAGGTCAATGACATTTGCTATCTTCTAAGACGCTCCGGCACACGCAAAATGAGATCACCAGAGGTCAATGACCTTTGCTATCTTCTAAGAAGCACCCGGACACGCAAAATGAGGTCACCAGAAGTCAATGACCTTTGGTATCTTCTAAGAAGTTCCCGGACACGCACAATGAGGTCACCAGAGGTCAATGTCCTTTGCTATCTTCTAAGAAGCTCCCGGACACGCAAAATGCGGTCACCAGAGGTCTATGACCTTTGCGATACTCTTAGAAGCTCCCGGACACGCAAAATGAGGTCAGCAGAGGTCAATGACCTTTGCTATCTTCTATGACGCTCCCGCACACGCAAAATGAGATCAACAGAGGTCAATGAACTTTGCTATCTTCTAAGAAGCTCCCGGACACGCAAAATGAGGTCAGCAGAGGTCAATGACCTTACCAATCTTCTAAACGCTTCCGCACACGCAAAATGATGTCATCAGAGGTCAATGACATTTGCTATCTTCAAAGACGCTCCCGCACACGCAAAATGAGATCACCAGAGGTCAATGACCTTTGCTATCTTCTAAGAAGCACCCGGACACGCAAAATGAGGTCACCAGAGGTCAATGACCTTTGCTATCTTCTAAGAAGTTCCCGGACACGCAAAATGAGGTCACCAGAGGTCAATGAATTTTGTTATCTTCTAAGACGCTCCCGGACACGCAAAATGAGGTCACCAGTGGTCGATGAACTTTGCTATCTTCTAAGACGCTCCCGGACACGCAAAATGAGGTCACCAGGGGTCAATGAACTTTGCTATCTTCTAAGAAGCTCCCGGACATTCAAAATGAGTTCAGCAGAGGTCAATGACCTTTCCAATCTTCTAAGACGCTCCTGCACACGCAAAATGAGATCACCAGAGGTCAATGAACTTTGCTATCTTCTAAGAAGATCCCGGACACGCAAAATGAGGTCACCAGAGGTCAATGACATTTGCTATCTTCTAAGAAGCTCCCGGACACGCAAAATGAGGTCACCAGAGGTCAATGACCTTTGCTATCTTCTAAGACGCTCCCGGACACGCAAAATGAGGTCACCAGAGGTCAATGACCTTTGCTATCTTCTAAGAAGCTCCCGGACACGCAGAAAGAGGTCACCAGAGGTCAATGACCTTTGCTATCTTCTAAGAAGCTCCCGGACACGCAAAATGAGGTCACCAGATGTCAATGACCTTTGCTATCTTCTAAGACGGTCCCGGACACGCAAAATGAGGTCACCAGAGGTCAATGACCTTTCCAATCTTCTAAGACGCTCCTGCACACGCAAAATGAGATCACCAGAGGTCAATGAACTTTGCTATCTTCTAAGAAGATCCCGGACACGCAAAATGAGGTCACCAGAGGTCAATGACATTTGCTATCTTCTAAGAAGCTCCCGGACACGCAGAAAGAGATCGCCAGAGGTCAATGACCTTTGCTATCTTCTAAGACGCTCCCACACACGCAAAATGATGTCACCAGAGGTCAATGACCTTTGCTATCTTCTAAGAAGCTCCCGGACACGCAAAATGAGGTCACCAGAGGTCAATGTCCTTTGCTATCTTCTAAGAAGCCCCCGGACACGCAAAATGAGGTCACCAGAGGTCAATGACCTTTGCTATCTTCTGAGACGCTCCCGGACACGCAAAATGAGGTCACCAGAGGTCAATGACCTTTGCTATCTTCTAAGAAGCTCACGGACACGCAAAATGAGGTTACCAGAGGTCAATGACCTTTGCTATCTTCTAAGACGCTCCCGGACACGCAAAATGAGGTCACCAGAGGTCAATGACCTTTGCTATCTTCTAAGAAGCTCCCGGACACGCAAAATGAGGTCAGCAGATGTCAATGACCTTTGCTATCTTCTAAGACGGTCCCGGACACGCAAAATGAGGTCACCAGAGGTCAATTACCTTTGCTATCTTCTAAGACGCTCATGCACACGCAAAATGAGGTCACCAGAGGTCAATGACCTTTGTTATCTTCTAAGAAGCTCCCGGACACGCAAAATGAGGTCACCAGAGGTCAATGACCTTTGCTACCTTCTAAGAAGCTCCCGGACACGCAAAATGAGGTCACCAGAGGTCAATGACCTTTGCTATCTTCTAAGAAGCTCCCGGACACGCAAAATGAGGTCACCAGAGGTCAATGACCTTTGCTATCTTCTAAGACGCTCCCGGACACGCAAAATGAGGTCACCAGAGGTCAATGACCTTTGCTATCTTCTAAGAAGCTCCCGGACACGCAGAAAGAGGTCACCAGAGGTCAATGACCTTTGCTATCTTCTAAGAAGCTCCCGGACACGCAAAATGAGGTCACCAGATGTCAATGACCTTTGCTATCTTCTAAGACGCTCCCGGACACGCAAAATGAGGTCACCAGAGGTCAATGACCTTTGCTATCTTCTAAGAAGCTCCCGGACACGCAAAATGAGGTCAGCAGATGTCAATGACCTTTGCTATCTTCTAAGACGGTCCCGGACACGCAAAATGAGGTCACCAGAGGTCAATTACCTTTGCTATCTTCTAAGACGCTCATGCACACGCAAAATGAGGTCACCAGAGGTCAATGACCTTTGTTATCTTCTAAGAAGCTCCCGGACACGCAAAATGAGGTCACCAGAGGTCAATGACCTTTGCTACCTTCTAAGAAGCTCCCGGACACGCAAAATGAGGTCACCAGAGGTCAATGACCTTTGCTATCTTCTAAGAAGCTCCCGGACACGCAAAATGAGGTCACCAGAGGTCAATTACCTTTGCTATCTTCTAAGACGCTCCCGGACACGCAAAATGAGGTCACCAGAGGTCAATGACCTTTGCTATCTTCTAAGAAGCTCCCGGACACGCAGAAAGAGGTCACCAGAGGTCAATGACCTTTGCTATCTTCTAAGAAGCTCCCGGACACGCAAAATGAGGTCACCAGATGTCAATGACCTTTGCTATCTTCTAAGACGGTCCCGGACACGCAAAATGAGGTCACCAGAGGTCAATTACCTTTGCTATCTACTAAGACGCTCAGGCACACGCAAAATGAGGTCACCAGAGGTCAATGACCTTTGCTATCTTCTAAGAAGCTCCCGGACACGCAAAATGTGGTCACCAGAGGTCAATGAACTTTGCTATCTTCTAAGAAGCTCCCGGACACGCAAAATGCGGTCACCAGAGTTCAATGACCTTTGCTATACTCTTAGAAGCTCCCGGACACGCAAAATGAGGTTACCAGAGGTCAATGACCTTTGCTATCTTCTAAGACGCTCCCGGACACGCAAAATGAGGTCACCAGAGGTCAATGACCTTTGCTTTCTTCTAAGAAGCTCCCGGACACGCAAAATGAGGTCAGCAGAGGTCAATGACCTATCCAATCTTCTAAGACGCTCCCGCACACGCAAAATGAGGTCACCAGAGCTCAATGTCCATTGCCATCTTCTAAGAAGCTCCCGGACACGCAAAATGAGGTCACCAGAGGTCAATGTCCTTTGCTATCTTCTAAGAAGCTCCCGGACACGCAAAATGCGGTCACCAGAGGTCAATGACCTTTGCTATCTTCTAAGAAGCTCCCGCACTCGCAAAATGACGGCACCAGAGGTCAATGACATTTGCTATCTTCTAAGACGCTCCGGCACACGCAAAATGAGATCACCAGAGGTCAATGACCTTTGCTATCTTCTAAGAAGCACCCGGACACGCAAAATGAGGTCACCAGAAGTCAATGACCTTTGGTATCTTCTAAGAAGTTCCCGGACACGCACAATGAGGTCACCAGAGGTCAATGTCCTTTGCTATCTTCTAAGAAGCTCCCGGACACGCAAAATGCGGTCACCAGAGGTCTATGACCTTTGCGATACTCTTAGAAGCTCCCGGACACGCAAAATGAGGTCAGCAGAGGTCAATGACCTTTGCTATCTTCTATGACGCTCCCGCACACGCAAAATGAGATCAACAGAGGTCAATGAACTTTGCTATCTTCTAAGAAGCTCCCGGACACGCAAAATGAGGTCAGCAGAGGTCAATGACCTTACCAATCTTCTAAACGCTTCCGCACACGCAAAATGATGTCATCAGAGGTCAATGACATTTGCTATCTTCAAAGACGCTCCCGCACACGCAAAATGAGATCACCAGAGGTCAATGACCTTTGCTATCTTCTAAGAAGCACCCGGACACGCAAAATGAGGTCACCAGAGGTCAATGACCTTTGCTATCTTCTAAGAAGATCCCGGACACGCAAAATGAGGTCACCAGAGGTCAATGACATTTGCTATCTTCTAAGAAGCTCCCGGACACGCAAAATGAGGTCACCAGAGGTCAATGACCTTTGCTATCTTCTAAGACGCTCCCGGACACGCAAAATGAGGTCACCAGAGGTCAATGACCTTTGCTATCTTCTAAGAAGCTCCCGGACACGCAGAAAGAGGTCACCAGAGGTCAATGACCTTTGCTATCTTCTAAGAAGCTCCCGGACACGCAAAATGAGGTCACCAGATGTCAATGACCTTTGCTATCTTCTAAGACGGTCCCGGACACGCAAAATGAGGTCACCAGAGGTCAATGACCTTTCCAATCTTCTAAGACGCTCCTGCACACGCAAAATGAGATCACCAGAGGTCAATGAACTTTGCTATCTTCTAAGAAGATCCCGGACACGCAAAATGAGGTCACCAGAGGTCAATGACATTTGCTATCTTCTAAGAAGCTCCCGGACACGCAGAAAGAGATCGCCAGAGGTCAATGACCTTTGCTATCTTCTAAGACGCTCCCACACACGCAAAATGATGTCACCAGAGGTCAATGACCTTTGCTATCTTCTAAGAAGCTCCCGGACACGCAAAATGAGGTCACCAGAGGTCAATGTCCTTTGCTATCTTCTAAGAAGCCCCCGGACACGCAAAATGAGGTCACCAGAGGTCAATGACCTTTGCTATCTTCTGAGACGCTCCCGGACACGCAAAATGAGGTCACCAGAGGTCAATGACCTTTGCTATCTTCTAAGAAGCTCACGGACACGCAAAATGAGGTTACCAGAGGTCAATGACCTTTGCTATCTTCTAAGACGCTCCCGGACACGCAAAATGAGGTCACCAGAGGTCAATGACCTTTGCTATCTTCTAAGAAGCTCCCGGACACGCAAAATGAGGTCAGCAGATGTCAATGACCTTTGCTATCTTCTAAGACGGTCCCGGACACGCAAAATGAGGTCACCAGAGGTCAATTACCTTTGCTATCTTCTAAGACGCTCATGCACACGCAAAATGAGGTCACCAGAGGTCAATGACCTTTGTTATCTTCTAAGAAGCTGCCGGACACGCAAAATGAGGTCACCAGAGGTCAATGACCTTTGCTACCTTCTAAGAAGCTCCCGGACACGCAAAATGAGGTCACCAGAGGTCAATGACCTTTGCTATCTTCTAAGAAGCTCCCGGACACGCAAAATGAGGTCACCAGAGGTCAATGACCTTTGCTATCTTCTAAGACGCTCCCGGACACGCAAAATGAGGTCACCAGAGGTCAATGACCTTTGCTATCTTCTAAGAAGCTCCCGGACACGCAGAAAGAGGTCACCAGAGGTCAATGACCTTTGCTATCTTCTAAGAAGCTCCCGGACACGCAAAATGAGGTCACCAGATGTCAATGACCTTTGCTATCTTCTAAGACGGTCCCGGACACGCAAAATGAGGTCACCAGAGGTCAATTACCTTTGCTATCTACTAAGACGCTCAGGCACACGCAAAATGAGGTCACCAGAGGTCAATGACCTTTGCTATCTTCTAAGAAGCTCCCGGACACGCAAAATGTGGTCACCAGAGGTCAATGAACTTTGCTATCTTCTAAGAAGCTCCCGGACACGCAAAATGCGGTCACCAGAGTTCAATGACCTTTGCTATACTCTTAGAAGCTCCCGGACACGCAAAATGAGGTTACCAGAGGTCAATGACCTTTGCTATCTTCTAAGACGCTCCCGGACACGCAAAATGAGGTCACCAGAGGTCAATGACCTTTGCTTTCTTCTAAGAAGCTCCCGGACACGCAAAATGAGGTCAGCAGAGGTCAATGACCAATCCAATCTTCTAAGACGCTCCCGCACACGCAAAATGAGGTCACCAGAGCTCAATGTCCATTGCCATCTTCTAAGAAGCTCCCGGACACGCAAAATGAGGTCACCAGAGGTCAATGTCCTTTGCTATCTTCTAAGAAGCTCCCGGACACGCAAAATGCGGTCACCAGAGGTCAATGACCTTTGCTATCTTCTAAGAAGCTCCCGGACACGCAAAATGAGGTCACCAGATGTCAATGACCTTTGCTATCTTCTAAGACGGTCCCGGACACGCAAAATGAGGTCACCAGAGATCAATTACCTTGCTATCTTCTAAGACGCTCATGCACACGCAAAATAAGGTCACCAGAGGTCAATGACCTTTGCTATCTTCTAAGAAGCTCCCGGACACGCAAAATGAGGTCACCAGATGTCAATGAACTTTGCTATCATCTAAGAAGCTCCCGGACACACAAAATGCGGTCACCAGAGTTCAATGACCTTTGCTATACTCTTAGAAGCTCCCGGACACGCAAAATGAGGTTACCAGAGGTCAATGACCTTTGCTATCTTCTAAGACGCTCCCGGACACGCAAAATGAGGTCACCAGAATTCAATGACCTTTGCTTTCTTCTAAGAAGCTCCCGGACACGCAAAATGAGGTCAGCAGAGGTCAATGACCTTTCCAATCTTCTAAGACGCTCCCGCACACGCAAAATGAGGTCACCAGAGGTCAATGTCCTTTGCTATCTTCTAAGAAGCTCCCGGACACGCAAAATGAGGTCAGCAGAGGTCAATGACCTTTGCTATCTTCTATGACGCTCCCGCACACGCAAAATGAGATCAACAGAGGTCAATGAACTTTGCTATCTTCTCAGAAGCTCCCGGACACGCAAAATGAGGTCACCAGGGGTCAATGAACTTTGCTATCTTCTAAGAAGCTCCCGGACATTCAAAATGAGGTCAGCAGAGGTCAATGACCTTTCCAATCTTCTAAGACGCTCCTGCACACGCAAAATGAGATCACCAGAGGTCAATGAACTTTGCTATCTTCTAAGAAGATCCCGGACACGCAAAATGAGGTCACCAGAGGTCAATGACATTTGCTATCTTCTAAGAAGCTCCCGGACACGCAGAAAGAGATCGCCAGAGGTCAATGACCTTTGCTATCTTCTAAGACGCTCCCACACACGCAAAATGATGTCACCAGAGGTCAATGACCTTTGCTATCTTCTAAGAAGCTCCCGGACACGCAAAATGAGGTCACCAGAGGTCAATGTCCTTTGCTATCTTCTAAGAAGCTCCCGGACACGCAAAATGAGGTCACCAGAGGTCAATGACCTTTGCTATCTTCTGAGACGCTCCCGGTCACGCAAAATGAGGTCACCAGAGGTCAATGACCTTTGCTATCTTCTAAGACGCTCCCGGACACGCAAAATTCGGTCACCAGAGGTCAATGACCTTTGCTATCTTCTAAGAAGCTCCCGGACACGCAAAATGAGGTTACCAGAGGTCAATGACCTTTGCTATCTTCTAAGACGCTCCCGGACACGCAAAATGAGGTCACCAGTGGTCAATGACCTTTGCTATCTTCTAAGAAGCTCCCGGACACGCAAAATGAGGTCAGCAGATGTCAATGACCTTTGCTATCTTCTGAGACGGTCCCGGACACGCAAAATGAGGTCACCAGAGGTCAATGACCTTTGCTATCTTCTAAGAAGCTCACGGACACGCAAAATGAGGTTACCAGAGGTCAATGACCTTTGCTATCTTCTAAGACGCTCCCGGACACGCAAAATGAGGTCACCAGAGGTCAATGACCTTTGCTATCTTCTAAGAAGCTCCCGGACACGCAAAATGAGGTCAGCAGATGTCAATGACCTTTGCTATCTTCTAAGACGGTCCCGGACACGCAAAATGAGGTCACCAGAGGTCAATTACCTTTGCTATCTTCTAAGACGCTCATGCACACGCAAAATGAGGTCACCAGAGGTCAATGACCTTTGTTATCTTCTAAGAAGCTCCCGGACACGCAAAATGAGGTCACCAGAGGTCAATGACCTTTGCTACCTTCTAAGAAGCTCCCGGACACGCAAAATGAGGTCACCAGAGGTCAATGACCTTTGCTATCTTCTAAGAAGCTCCCGGACACGCAAAATGAGGTCACCAGAGGTCAATGACCTTTGCTATCTTCTAAGACGCTCCCGGACACGCAAAATGAGGTCACCAGAGGTCAATGACCTTTGCTATCTTCTAAGAAGCTCCCGGACACGCAGAAAGAGGTCACCAGAGGTCAATGACCTTTGCTATCTTCTAAGAAGCTCCCGGACACGCAAAATGAGGTCACCAGATGTCAATGACCTTTGCTATCTTCTAAGACGGTCCCGGACACGCAAAATGAGGTCACCAGAGGTCAATGACCTTTCCAATCTTCTAAGACGCTCCTGCACACGCAAAATGAGATCACCAGAGGTCAATGAACTTTGCTATCTTCTAAGAAGATCCCGGACACGCAAAATGAGGTCACCAGAGGTCAATGACATTTGCTATCTTCTAAGAAGCTCCCGGACACGCAGAAAGAGATCGCCAGAGGTCAATGACCTTTGCTATCTTCTAAGACGCTCCCACACACGCAAAATGATGTCACCAGAGGTCAATGACCTTTGCTATCTTCTAAGAAGCTCCCGGACACGCAAAATGAGGTCACCAGAGGTCAATGTCCTTTGCTATCTTCTAAGAAGCCCCCGGACACGCAAAATGAGGTCACCAGAGGTCAATGACCTTTGCTATCTTCTGAGACGCTCCCGGACACGCAAAATGAGGTCACCAGAGGTCAATGACCTTTGCTATCTTCTAAGAAGCTCACGGACACGCAAAATGAGGTTACCAGAGGTCAATGACCTTTGCTATCTTCTAAGACGCTCCCGGACACGCAAAATGAGGTCACCAGAGGTCAATGACCTTTGCTATCTTCTAAGAAACTCCCGGACACGCAAAATGAGGTCAGCAGATGTCAATGACCTTTGCTATCTTCTAAGACGGTCCCGGACACGCAAAATGAGGTCACCAGAGGTCAATTACCTTTGCTATCTTCTAAGACGCTCATGCACACGCAAAATGAGGTCACCAGAGGTCAATGACCTTTGTTATCTTCTAAGAAGCTCCCGGACACGCAAAATGAGGTCACCAGAGGTCAATGACCTTTGCTACCTTCTAAGAAGCTCCCGGACACGCAAAATGAGGTCACCAGAGGTCAATGACCTTTGCTATCTTCTAAGAAGCTCCCGGACACGCAAAATGAGGTCACCAGAGGTCAATGACCTTTGCTACCTTCTAAGACGCTCCCGGACACGCAAAATGAGGTCACCAGAGGTCAATGACCTTTGCTATCTTCTAAGAAGCTCCCGGACACGCAGAAAGAGGTCACCAGAGGTCAATGACCTTTGCTATCTTCTAAGAAGCTCCCGGACACGCAAAATGAGGTCACCAGATGTCAATGACCTTTGCTATCTTCTAAGACGGTCCCGGACACGCAAAATGAGGTCACCAGAGGTCAATTACCTTTGCTATCTACTAAGACGCTCAGGCACACGCAAAATGAGGTCACCAGAGGTCAATGACCTTTGCTATCTTCTAAGAAGCTCCCGGACACGCAAAATGTGGTCACCAGAGGTCAATGAACTTTGCTATCTTCTAAGAAGCTCCCGGACACGCAAAATGCGGTCACCAGAGTTCAATGACCTTTGCTATACTCTTAGAAGCTCCCGGACACGCAAAATGAGGTTACCAGAGGTCAATGACCTTTGCTATCTTCTAAGACGCTCCCGGACACGCAAAATGAGGTCACCAGAGGTCAATGACCTTTGCTTTCTTCTAAGAAGCTCCCGGACACGCAAAATGAGGTCAGCAGAGGTCAATGACCAATCCAATCTTCTAAGACGCTCCCGCACACGCAAAATGAGGTCACCAGAGCTCAATGTCCATTGCCATCTTCTAAGAAGCTCCCGGACACGCAAAATGAGGTCACCAGAGGTCAATGTCCTTTGCTATCTTCTAAGAAGCTCCCGGACACGCAAAATGCGGTCACCAGAGGTCAATGACCTTTGCTATCTTCTAAGAAGCTCCCGGACACGCAAAATGAGGTCACCAGATGTCAATGACCTTTGCTATCTTCTAAGACGGTCCCGGACACGCAAAATGAGGTCACCAGAGATCAATTACCTTGCTATCTTCTAAGACGCTCATGCACACGCAAAATAAGGTCACCAGAGGTCAATGACCTTTGCTATCTTCTAAGAAGCTCCCGGACACGCAAAATGAGGTCACCAGATGTCAATGAACTTTGCTATAATCTAAGAAGCTCCCGGACACACAAAATGCGGTCACCAGAGTTCAATGACCTTTGCTATACTCTTAGAAGCTCCCGGACACGCAAAATGAGGTTACCAGAGGTCAATGACCTTTGCTATCTTCTAAGACGCTCCCGGACACGCAAAATGAGGTCACCAGAATTCAATGACCTTTGCTTTCTTCTAAGAAGCTCCCGGACACGCAAAATGAGGTCAGCAGAGGTCAATGACCTTTCCAATCTTCTAAGACGCTCCCGCACACGCAAAATGAGGTCACCAGAGGTCAATGTCCTTTGCTATCTTCTAAGAAGCTCCCGGACACGCAAAATGAGGTCAGCAGAGGTCAATGACCTTTGCTATCTTCTATGACGCTCCCGCACACGCAAAATGAGATCAACAGAGGTCAATGAACTTTGCTATCTTCTCAGAAGCTCCCGGACACGCAAAATGAGGTCACCAGGGGTCAATGAACTTTGCTATCTTCTAAGAAGCTCCCGGACATTCAAAATGAGGTCAGCAGAGGTCAATGACCTTTCCAATCTTCTAAGACGCTCCTGCACACGCAAAATGAGATCACCAGAGGTCAATGAACTTTGCTATCTTCTAAGAAGATCCCGGACACGCAAAATGAGGTCACCAGAGGTCAATGACATTTGCTATCTTCTAAGAAGCTCCCGGACACGCAGAAAGAGGTCGCCAGAGGTCAATGACATTTGCTATCTTCTAAGACGCTCCCACACACGCAAAATGATGTCACCAGAGGTCAATGACCTTTGCTATCTTCTAAGACGCTCCCGGACACGCAAAATGAGGTCACCAGTGGTCAATGACCTTTGCTATCTTCTAAGAAGCTCCCGGACACGCAAAATGAGGTCAGCAGATGTCAATGACCTTTGCTATCTTCTGAGACGGTCCCGGACACGCAAAATGAGGTCACCAGAGGTCAATTACCTTTGCTATCTTCTAAGACGCTCATGCACACGCAAAATGAGGTCACCAGAGTTCAATGACCTTTGTTATCTTCTAAGAAGCTCCCGGACACGCAAAATGAGGTCACCAGAGGTCAATGACCTTTGCTACCTTCTAAGAAGCTCCCGGACACGCAAAATGAGGTCACCAGAGGTCAATAACCATTGCTATCTTCTAAGAAGCTCCCGGACACGCAAAATGAGGTCACCAGAGGTCAATGAACTTTGCTATCTTCTATGACGCTCCCGCACACGCAAAATGAGATCAACAGAGGTCAATGAACTTTGCTATCTTCTCAGAAGCTCCCGGACACGCAAAATGAGGTCACCAGGGGTCAATGAACTTTGCTATCTTCTAAGAAGCTCCCGGACATTCAAAATGAGGTCAGCAGAGGTCAATGACCTTTCCAATCATCTAAGACGCTCCTGCACTCGCAAAATGAGATCACCAGAGGTCAATGAACTTTGCTATCTTCTAAGAAGTTCCCGGACACGCAAAATGAGGTCACCAGAGGTCAATGAATTTTGCTATCTTCTAAGACGCTCCCGGACACGCAAAATGAGGTCACCAGTGGTCGATGAACTTTGCTATCTTCTAAGACGCTCCCGGACACGCAAAATGAGGTCACCAGGGGTCAATGAACTTTGCTATCTTCTAAGAAGCTCCCGGACATTCAAAATGAGTTCAGCAGAGGTCAATGACCTTTCCAATCTTCTAAGACGCTCCTGCACACGCAAAATGAGATCACCAGAGGTCAATGACCTTTGCTATCTTCTAAGAAGCTCCCGGACACGCAAAATGAGGTTACCAGAGGTCAATGACCTTTGCTATCTTCTAAGACGCTCCCGGACACGCAAAATGAGGTCACCAGTGGTCAATGACCTTTGCTATCTTCTAAGAAGCTCCCGGACACGCAAAATGAGGTCAGCAGATGTCAATGACCTTTGCTATCTTCTAAGACGGTCCCGGACACGCAAAATGAGGTCACCAGAGGTCAATTACCTTTGCTATCTTCTAAGACGCTCATGCACACGCAAAATGAGGTCACCAGAGGTCAATGACCTTTGTTATCTTCTAAGAAGCTCCCGGACACGCAAAATGAGGTCACCAGAGGTCAATGACCTTTGCTACCTTCTAAGAAGCTCCCGGACACGCAAAATGAGGTCACCAGAGGTCAATAACCATTGCTATCTTCTAAGAAGCTCCCGGACACGCAAAATGAGGTCACCAGAGGTCAATGACCTTTGCTATCTTCTAAGACGCTCCCGGACACGCAAAATGAGGTCACCAGAGGTCAATGAACTTTGCTATCTTCTATGACGCTCCCGCACACGCAAAATGAGATCAACAGAGGTCAATGAACTTTGCTATCTTCTCAGAAGCTCCCGGACACGCAAAATGAGGTCACCAGGGGTCAATGAACTTTGCTATCTTCTAAGAAGCTCCCGGACATTCAAAATGAGGTCAGCAGAGGTCAATGACCTTTCCAATCTTCTAAGACGCTCCTGCACTCGCAAAATGAGATCACCAGAGGTCAATGAACTTTGCTATCTTCTAAGAAGTTCCCGGACACGCAAAATGAGGTCACCAGAGGTCAATGAATTTTGTTATCTTCTAAGACGCTCCCGGACACGCAAAATGAGGTCACCAGTGGTCGATGAACTTTGCTATCTTCTAAGACGCTCCCGGACACGCAAAATGAGGTCACCAGGGGTCAATGAACTTTGCTATCTTCTAAGAAGCTCCCGGACATTCAAAATGAGTTCAGCAGAGGTCAATGACCTTTCCAATCTTCTAAGACGCTCCTGCACACGCAAAATGAGATCACCAGAGGTCAATGAACTTTGCTATCTTCTAAGAAGCCCCCGGACACGCAAAATGAGGTCACCAGAGGTCAATGACCTTTGCTATCTTCTGAGACGCTCCCGGACACGCAAAATGAGGTCACCAGAGGTCAATGACCTTTGCTTTCTTCTAAGAAGCTCCCGGACACGCAAAATGAGGTCAGCAGAGGTCAATGACCTTTCCAATCTTCTAAGACGCTCCCGCACACGCAAAATGAGGTCACCAGAGGTCAATGTCCTTTGCTATCTTCTAAGAAGCTCCCGGACACGCAAAATGAGGTCAGCAGAGGTCAATGAACTTTGCTATCTTCTATGACGCTCCCGCACACGCAAAATGAGATCAACAGAGGTCAATGAACTTTGCTATCTTCTCAGAAGCTCCCGGACACGCAAAATGAGGTCACCAGGGGTCAATGAACTTTGCTATCTTCTAAGAAGCTCCCGGACATTCAAAATGAGGTCAGCAGAGGTCAATGACCTTTCCAATCTTCTAAGACGCTCCTGCACACGCAAAATGAGATCACCAGAGGTCAATGAACTTTGCTATCTTCTAAGAAGATCCCGGACACGCAAAATGAGGTCACCAGAGGTCAATGACATTTGCTATCTTCTAAGAAGCTCCCGGACACGCAGAAAGAGGTCGCCAGAGGTCAATGACATTTGCTATCTTCTAAGACGCTCCCACACACGCAAAATGATGTCACCAGAGGTCAATGACCTTTGCTATCTTCTAAGAAGCTCCCGGACACGCAAAATGAGGTCACCAGAGGTCAATGTCCTTTGCTATCTTCTAAGAAGCTCCCGGACACGCAAAATGAGGTCACCAGAGGTCAATGACCTTTGCTATCTTCTGAGACGCTCCCGGTCACGCAAAATGAGGTCACCAGAGGTCAATGACCTTTGCTATCTTCTAAGACGCTCCCGGACACGCAAAATTCGGTCACCAGAGGTCAATGACCTTTGCTATCTTCTAAGAAGCTCCCGGACACGCAAAATGAGGTTACCAGAGGTCAATTACCTTTGCTATCTTCTAAGACGCTCCCGGACACGCAAAATGAGGTCACCAGTGGTCAATGACCTTTGCTATCTTCTAAGAAGCTCCCGGACACGCAAAATGAGGTCAGCAGATGTCAATGACCTTTGCTATCTTCTAAGACGGTCCTGGACACGCAAAATGAGGTCACCAGAGGTCAATTACCTTTGCTATCTTCTAAGACGCTCATGCACACGCAAAATGAGGTCACCAGAGGTCAATGACCTTTGTTATCTTCTAAGAAGCTCCCGGACACGCAAAATGAGGTCACCAGAGGTCAATGACCTTTGCTACCTTCTAAGAAGCTCCCGGACACGCAAAATGAGGTCACCAGAGGTCAATAACCATTGCTATCTTCTAAGAAGCTCCCGGACACGCAAAATGAGGTCACCAGAGGTCAATGAACTTTGCTATCTTCTATGACGCTCCCGCACACGCAAAATGAGATCAACAGAGGTCAATGAACTTTGCTATCTTCTCAGAAGCTCCCGGACACGCAAAATGAGGTCACCAGGGGTCAATGAACTTTGCTATCTTCTAAGAAGCTCCCGGACATTCAAAATGAGGTCAGCAGAGGTCAATGACATTTCCAATCATCTAAGACGCTCCTGCACTCGCAAAATGAGATCACCAGAGGTCAATGAACTTTGCTATCTTCTAAGAAGTTCCCGGACACGCAAAATGAGGTCACCAGAGGTCAATGAATTTTGTTATCTTCTAAGACGCTCCCGGACACGCAAAATGAGGTCACCAGTGGTCGATGAACTTTGCTATCTTCTAAGACGCTCCCGGACACGCAAAATGAGGTCACCAGGGGTCAATGAACTTTGCTATCTTCTAAGAAGCTCCCGGACATTCAAAATGAGTTCAGCAGAGGTCAATGACCTTTCCAATCTTCTAAGACGCTCCTGCACACGCAAAATGAGATCACCAGAGGTCAATGACCTTTGCTATCTTCTAAGAAGCTCCCGGACACGCAAAATGAGGTTACCAGAGGTCAATGACCTTTGCTATCTTCTAAGACGCTCCCGGACACGCAAAATGAGGTCACCAGTGGTCAATGACCTTTGCTATCTTCTAAGAAGCTCCCGGACACGCAAAATGAGGTCAGCAGATGTCAATGACCTTTGCTATCTTCTAAGACGGTCCCGGACACGCAAAATGAGGTCACCAGAGGTCAATTACCTTTGCTATCTTCTAAGACGCTCATGCACACGCAAAATGAGGTCACCAGAGGTCAATGACCTTTGTTATCTTCTAAGAAGCTCCCGGACACGCAAAATGAGGTCACCAGAGGTCAATGACCTTTGCTATCTTCTAAGAAGCTCCCGGACACGCAAAATGAGGTCACCAGAGGTCAATAACCATTGCTATCTTCTAAGAAGCTCCCGGACACGCAAAATGAGGTCACCAGAGGTCAATGACCTTTGCTATCTTCTAAGACGCTCCCGGACACGCAAAATGAGGTCACCAGAGGTCAATGAACTTTGCTATCTTCTATGACGCTCCCGCACACGCAAAATGAGATCAACAGAGGTCAATGAACTTTGCTATCTTCTCAGAAGCTCCCGGACACGCAAAATGAGGTCACCAGGGGTCAATGAACTTTGCTATCTTCTAAGAAGCTCCCGGACATTCAAAATGAGGTCAGCAGAGGTCAATGACCTTTCCAATCTTCTAAGACGCTCCTGCACTCGCAAAATGAGATCACCAGAGGTCAATGAACTTTGCTATCTTCTAAGAAGTTCCCGGACACGCAAAATGAGGTCACCAGAGGTCAATGAATTTTGTTATCTTCTAAGACGCTCCCGGACACGCAAAATGAGGTCACCAGTGGTCGATGAACTTTGCTATCTTCTAAGACGCTCCCGGACACGCAAAATGAGGTCACCAGGGGTCAATGAACTTTGCTATCTTCTAAGAAGCTCCCGGACATTCAAAATGAGTTCAGCAGAGGTCAATGACCTTTCCAATCTTCTAAGACGCTCCTGCACACGCAAAATGAGATCACCAGAGGTCAATGAACTTTGCTATCTTCTAAGAAGCCCCCGGACACGCAAAATGAGGTCACCAGAGGTCAATGACCTTTGCTATCTTCTGAGACGCTCCCGGACACGCAAAATGAGGTCACCAGAGGTCAATGACCTTTGCTATCTTCTAAGAAGCTCACGGACACGCAAAATGAGGTCACCAGAGGTCAATGACATTTGCTATCTTCTAAGAAGCTCCCGGACACACGAAATGAGGTCACCAGAGGTCAATGACCTTTGCTATCTTCTAAGAAGCTCCCGGACACGCAAAATGAGGTCAGCAGATGTCAATGACCTTTGCTATCTTCTAAGACGGTCCCGGACACGCAAAATGAGGTCACCAGAGGTCAATTACCTTTGCTATCTTCTAAGACGCTCATGCACACGCAAAATGAGGTCACCAGAGGTCAATGACCTTTGCTATCTTCTAAGAAGCTCCCGGACACGCAAAATGAGGTCACCAGAGGTCAATGACCTTTGCTACCTTCTAAGAAGCTCCCGGACACGCAAAATGAGGTCACCAGAGGTCAATGACCTTTGCTATCTTCTAAGAAGCTCCCGGACACGCAAAATGAGGTCACCAGAGGTCAATGACCTTTGCTATCTTCTAAGACGCTCCCGGACACGCAAAATGAGGTCACCAGAGGTCAATGACATTTGCTATCTTCTAAGAAGCTCCCGGACACGCAGAAAGAGGTCACCAGAGGTCAATGACCTTTGCTATCTTCTAAGAAGCTCCCGGACACGCAAAATGAGGTCACCAGATGTCAATGACCTTTGCTATCTTCTAAGACGGTCCCGGACACGCAAAATGAGGTCACCAGAGGTCAATTACCTTTGCTATCTACTAAGACGCTCAGGCACACGCAAAATGAGGTCACCAGAGGTCAATGACCTTTGCTATCTTCTAAGAAGCTCCCGGACACGCAAAATATGGTCACCAGAGGTCAATGAACTTTGCTATCTTCTAAGAAGCTCCCGGACACGCAAAATGCGGTCACCAGAGTTCAATGACCTTTGCTATACTCTTAGAAGCTCCCGGACACGCAAAATGAGGTTACCAGAGGTCAATGACCTTTGCTATCTTCTAAGACGCTCCCGGACACGCAAAATGAGGTCACCAGAGGTCAATGACCTTTGCTTTCTTCTAAGAAGCTCCCGGACACGCAAAATGAGGTCAGCAGAGGTCAATGACCTATCCAATCTTCTAAGACGCTCCCGCACACGCAAAATGAGGTCACCAGAGCTCAATGTCCATTGCCATCTTCTAAGAAGCTCCCGGACACGCAAAATGAGGTCACCAGAGGTCAATGTCCTTTGCTATCTTCGAAGAAGCACCCGGACACGCAAAATGCGGTCACCAGAGGTCAATGACCTTTGCTATCTTCTAAGAAGCTCCCGCACACGCAAAATGAGGGCACCAGAGGTCAATGACATTTGCTATCTTCTAAGACGCTCCGGCACACGCAAAATGAGATCACCAGAGGTCAATGACCTTTGCTATCTTCTAAGAAGCTCCCGGACACGCAAAATGAGGTCACCAGAGGTCAATGACCTTTGCTATCTTCTAAGACGCTCCCGGACACGCAAAATGAGGTCACCAGAGGTCAATGAACTTTGCTATCTTCTATGACGCTCCCGCACACGCAAAATGAGATCAACAGAGGTCAATGAACTTTGCTATCTTCTCAGAAGCTCCCGGACACGCAAAATGAGGTCACCAGGGGTCAATGAACTTTGCTATCTTCTAAGAAGCTCCCGGACATTCAAAATGAGGTCAGCAGAGGTCAATGACCTTTCCAATCTTCTAAGACGCTCCTGCACTCGCAAAATGAGATCACCAGAGGTCAATGAACTTTGCTATCTTCTAAGAAGTTCCCGGACACGCAAAATGAGGTCACCAGAGGTCAATGAATTTTGTTATCTTCTAAGACGCTCCCGGACACGCAAAATGAGGTCACCAGTGGTCGATGAACTTTGCTATCTTCTAAGACGCTCCCGGACACGCAAAATGAGGTCACCAGGGGTCAATGAACTTTGCTATCTTCTAAGAAGCTCCCGGACATTCAAAATGAGTTCAGCAGAGGTCAATGACCTTTCCAATCTTCTAAGACGCTCCTGCACACGCAAAATGAGATCACCAGAGGTCAATGAACTTTGCTATCTTCTAAGAAGCCCCCGGACACGCAAAATGAGGTCACCAGAGGTCAATGACCTTTGCTATCTTCTGAGACGCTCCCGGACACGCAAAATGAGGTCACCAGAGGTCAATGACCTTTGCTATCTTCTAAGAAGCTCACGGACACGCAAAATGAGGTTACCAGAGGTCAATGACATTTGCTATCTTCTAAGAAGCTCCCGGACACGCAAAATGAGGTCACCAGAGGTCAATGACCTTTGCTATCTTCTAAGAAGCTCCCGGACACGCAAAATGAGGTCAGCAGATGTCAATGACCTTTGCTATCTTCTAAGACGGTCCCGGACACGCAAAATGAGGTCACCAGAGGTCAATCACCTTTGCTATCTTCTAAGACGCTCATGCACACGCAAAATGAGGTCACCAGAGGTCAATGACCTTTGTTATCTTCTAAGAAGCTCCCGGACACGCAAAATGAGGTCACCAGAGGTCAATGACCTTTGCTACCTTCTAAGAAGCTCCCGGACACGCAAAATGAGGTCACCAGAGGTCAATGACCTTTGCTATCTTCTAAGAAGCTCCCGGACACGCAAAATGAGGTCACCAGAGGTCAATGACCTTTGCTATCTTCTAAGACGCTCCCGGACACGCAAAATGAGGTCACCAGAGGTCAATGACATTTGCTATCTTCTAAGAAGCTCCCGGACACGCAGAAAGAGGTCACCAGAGGTCAATGACCTTTGCTATCTTCTAAGAAGCTCCCGGACACGCAAAATGAGGTCACCAGATGTCAATGACCTTTGCTATCTTCTAAGACGGTCCCGGACACGCAAAATGAGGTCACCAGAGGTCAATTACCTTTGCTATCTACTAAGACGCTCAGGCACACGCAAAATGAGGTCACCAGAGGTCAATGACCTTTGCTATCTTCTAAGAAGCTCCCGGACACGCAAAATATGGTCACCAGAGGTCAATGAACTTTGCTATCTTCTAAGAAGCTCCCGGACACGCAAAATGCGGTCACCAGAGTTCAATGACCTTTGCTATACTCTTAGAAGCTCCCGGACACGCAAAATGAGGTTACCAGAGGTCAATGACCTTTGCTATCTTCTAAGACGCTCCCGGACACGCAAAATGAGGTCACCAGAGGTCAATGACCTTTGCTTTCTTCTAAGAAGCTCCCGGACACGCAAAATGAGGTCAGCAGAGGTCAATGACCTATCCAATCTTCTAAGACGCTCCCGCACACGCAAAATGAGGTCACCAGAGCTCAATGTCCATTGCCATCTTCTAAGAAGCTCCCGGACACGCAAAATGAGGTCACCAGAGGTCAATGTCCTTTGCTATCTTCGAAGAAGCACCCGGACACGCAAAATGCGGTCACCAGAGGTCAATGACCTTTGCTATCTTCTAAGAAGCTCCCGCACACGCAAAATGAGGGCACCAGAGGTCAATGACATTTGCTATCTTCTAAGACGCTCCGGCACACGCAAAATGAGATCACCAGAGGTCAATGACCTTTGCTATCTTCTAAGAAGCACCCGGACACGCAAAATGAGGTCACCAGAAGTCAATGACCTTTGGTATCTTCTAAGAAGTTCCCGGACACGCACAATGAGGTCACCAGAGGTCAATGTCCTTTGCTATCTTCTAAGAAGCTCCCGGATACGCAAAATGCGGTCACCAGAGGTCTATGACCTTTGCGATACTCTTAGAAGCTCCCGGACACGCAAAATGAGGTCAGCAGAGGTCAATGACCTTTGCTATCTTCTATGACGCTCCCGCACACGCAAAATGAGATCAACAGAGGTCAATGAACTTTGCTATCTTCTAAGAAGCTCCCGGACACGCAAAATGAGGTCACCAGATGTCAATGACCTTTGCTATCTTCTAAGACGGTCCCGGACACGCAAAATGAGGTCACCAGAGGTCAATTACCTTTGCTATCTACTAAGACGCTCAGGCACACGCAAAATGAGGTCACCAGAGGTCAATGACCTTTGCTATCTTCTAAGAAGCTCCCGGACACGCAAAATGTGGTCACCAGAGGTCAATGAACTTTGCTATCTTCTAAGAAGCTCCCGGACACGCAAAATGCGGTCACCAGAGTTCAATGACCTTTGCTATACTCTTAGAAGCTCCCGGACACGCAAAATGAGGTTACCAGAGGTCAATGACCTTTGCTATCTTCTAAGACGCTCCCGGACACGCAAAATGAGGTTACCAGAGGTCAATGACCTTTGCTTTCTTCTAAGAAGCTCCCGGACACGCAAAATGAGGTCAGCAGAGGTCAATGACCAATCCAATCTTCTAAGACGCTCCCGCACACGCAAAATGAGGTCACCAGAGCTCAATGTCCATTGCCATCTTCTAAGAAGCTCCCGGACACGCAAAATGAGGTCACCAGAGGTCAATGTCCTTTGCTATCTTCTAAGAAGCTCCCGGACACGCAAAATGCGGTCACCAGAGGTCAATGACCTTTGCTATCTTCTAAGAAGCTCCCGGACACGCAAAATGAGGTCACCAGATGTCAATGACCTTTGCTATCTTCTAAGACGGTCCCGGACACGCAAAATGAGGTCACCAGAGGTCAATTACCTTGCTATCTTCTAAGACGCTCATGCACACGCAAAATAAGGTCACCAGAGGTCAATGACCTTTGCTATCTTCTAAGAAGCTCCCGGACACGCAAAATGAGGTCACCAGATGTCAATGAACTTTGCTATCATCTAAGAAGCTCCCGGACACACAAAATGCGGTCACCAGAGTTCAATGACCTTTGCTATACTCTTAGAAGCTCCCGGACACGCAAAATGAGGTTACCAGAGGTCAATGACCTTTGCTATCTTCTAAGACGCTCCCGGACACGCAAAATGAGGTCACCAGAATTCAATGACCTTTGCTTTCTTCTAAGAAGCTCCCGGACACGCAAAATGAGGTCAGCAGAGGTCAATGACCTTTCCAATCTTCTAAGACGCTCCCGCACACGCAAAATGAGGTCACCAGAGGTCAATGTCCTTTGCTATCTTCTAAGAAGCTCCCGGACACGCAAAATGAGGTCAGCAGAGGTCAATGACCTTTGCTATCTTCTATGACGCTCCCGCACACGCAAAATGAGATCAACAGAGGTCAATGAACTTTGCTATCTTCTCAGAAGCTCCCGGACACGCAAAATGAGGTCACCAGGGGTCAATGAACTTTGCTATCTTCTAAGAAGCTCCCGGACATTCAAAATGAGGTCAGCAGAGGTCAATGACCTTTCCAATCTTCTAAGACGCTCCTGCACACGCAAAATGAGATCACCAGAGGTCAATGAACTTTGCTATCTTCTAAGAAGATCCCGGACACGCAAAATGATGTCACCAGAGGTCAATGACATTTGCTATCTTCTAAGAAGCTCCCGGACACGCAGAAAGAGGTCGCCAGAGGTCAATGACATTTGCTATCTTCTAAGACGCTCCCACACACGCAAAATGATGTCACCAGAGGTCAATGACCTTTGCTATCTTCTAAGAAGCTCCCGGACACGCAAAATGAGGTCACCAGAGGTCAATGTCCTTTGCTATCTTCTAAGAAGCTCCCGGACACGCAAAATGAGGTCACCAGAGGTCAATGACCTTTGCTATCTTCTGAGACGCTCCCGGTCACGCAAAATGAGGTCACCAGAGGTCAATGACCTTTGCTATCTTCTAAGACGCTCCCGGACACGCAAAATTCGGTCACCAGAGGTCAATGACCTTTGCTATCTTCTAAGAAGCTCCCGGACACGCAAAATGAGGTTACCAGAGGTCAATGACCTTTGCTATCTTCTAAGACGCTCCCGGACACGCAAAATGAGGTCACCAGTGGTCAATGACCTTTGCTATCTTCTAATAAGCTCCCGGACACGCAAAATGAGGTCAGCAGATGTCAATGACCTTTGCTATCTTCTAAGACGGTCCCGGACACGCAAAATGAGGTCACCAGAGGTCAATTACCTTTGCTATCTTCTAAGACGCTCATGCACACGCAAAATGAGGTCACCAGAGGTCAATGACCTTTGTTATCTTCTAAGAAGCTCCCGGACACGCAAAATGAGGTCACCAGAGGTCAATGACCTTTGCTACCTTCTAAGAAGCTCCCGGACACGCAAAATGAGGTCACCAGAGGTCAATAACCATTGCTATCTTCTAAGAAGCTCCCGGACACGCAAAATGAGGTCACCAGAGGTCAATGACCTTTGCTATCTTCTAAGACGCTCCCGGACACGCAAAATGAGGTCACCAGAGGTCAATGAACTTTGCTATCTTCTATGACGCTCCCGCACACGCAAAATGAGATCAACAGAGGTCAATGAACTTTGCTATCTTCTCAGAAGCTCCCGGACACGCAAAATGAGGTCACCAGGGGTCAATGAACTTTGCTATCTTCTAAGAAGCTCCCGGACATTCAAAATGAGGTCAGCAGAGGTCAATGACCTTTCCAATCATCTAAGACGCTCCTGCACTCACAAAATGAGATCACCAGAGGTCAATGAACTTTGCTATCTTCTAAGAAGTTCCCGGACACGCAAAATGAGGTCACCAGAGGTCAATGAATTTTGTTATCTTCTAAGACGCTCCCGGACACGCAAAATGAGGTCACCAGTGGTCGATGAACTTTGCTATCTTCTAAGACGCTCCCGGACACGCAAAATGAGGTCACCAGGGGTCAATGAACTTTGCTATCTTCTAAGAAGCTCCCGGACATTCAAAATGAGTTCAGCAGAGGTCAATGACCTTTCCAATCTTCTAAGACGCTCCTGCACACGCAAAATGAGATCACCAGAGGTCAATGACCTTTGCTATCTTCTAAGAAGCTCCCGGACACGCAAAATGAGGTTACCAGAGGTCAATGACCTTTGCTATCTTCTAAGACGCTCCCGGACACGCAAAATGAGGTCACCAGTGGTCAATGACCTTTGCTATCTTCTAAGAAGCTCCCGGACACGCAAAATGAGGTCAGCAGAGGTCAATGACCTTTGCTATCTTCTATGACGCTCCCGCACACGCAAAATGAGATCAACAGAGGTCAATGAACTTTGCTATCTTCTCAGAAGCTCCCGGACACGCAAAATGAGGTCACCAGGGGTCAATGAACTTTGCTATCTTCTAAGAAGCTCCCGGACATTCAAAATGAGGTCAGCAGAGGTCAATGACCTTTCCAATCTTCTAAGACGCTCCTGCACACGCAAAATGAGATCACCAGAGGTCAATGAACTTTGCTATCTTCTAAGAAGATCCCGGACACGCAAAATGAGGTCACCAGAGGTCAATGACATTTGCTATCTTCTAAGAAGCTCCCGGACACGCAGAAAGAGGTCGCCAGAGGTCAATGACATTTGCTATCTTCTAAGACGCTCCCACACACGCAAAATGATGTCACCAGAGGTCAATGACCTTTGCTATCTTCTAAGAAGCTCCCGGACACGCAAAATGAGGTCACCAGAGGTCAATGTCCTTTGCTATCTTCTAAGAAGCTCCCGGACACGCAAAATGAGGTCACCAGAGGTCAATGACCTTTGCTATCTTCTGAGACGCTCCCGGTCACGCAAAATGAGGTCACCAGAGGTCAATGACCTTTGCTATCTTCTAAGACGCTCCCGGACACGCAAAATTCGGTCACCAGAGGTCAATGACCTTTGCTATCTTCTAAGAAGCTCCCGGACACGCAAAATGAGGTTACCAGAGGTCAATGACCTTTGCTATCTTCTAAGACGCTCCCGGACACGCAAAATGAAGTCACCAGTGGTCAATGACCTTTGCTATCTTCTAATAAGCTCCCGGACACGCAAAATGAGGTCAGCAGATGTCAATGACCTTTGCTATCTTCTAAGACGGTCCCGGACACGCAAAATGAGGTCACCAGAGGTCAATTACCTTTGCTATCTTCTAAGACGCTCATGCACACGCAAAATGAGGTCACCAGAGGTCAATGACCTTTGTTATCTTCTAAGAAGCTCCCGGACACGCAAAATGAGGTCACCAGAGGTCAATGACCTTTGCTACCTTCTAAGAAGCTCCCGGACACGCAAAATGAGGTCACCAGAGGTCAATAACCATTGCTATCTTCTAAGAAGCTCCCGGACACGCAAAATGAGGTCACCAGAGGTCAATGACCTTTGCTATCTTCTAAGACGCTCCCGGACACGCAAAATGAGGTCACCAGAGGTCAATGAACTTTGCTATCTTCTATGACGCTCCCGCACACGCAAAATGAGATCAACAGAGGTCAATGAACTTTGCTATCTTCTCAGAAGCTCCCGGACACGCAAAATGAGGTCACCAGGGGTCAATGAACTTTGCTATCTTCTAAGAAGCTCCCGGACATTCAAAATGAGGTCAGCAGAGGTCAATGACCTTTCCAATCATCTAAGACTCTCCTGCACTCACAAAATGAGATCACCAGAGGTCAATGAACTTTGCTATCTTCTAAGAAGTTCCCGGACACGCAAAATGAGGTCACCAGAGGTCAATGAATTTTGTTATCTTCTAAGACGCTCCCGGACACGCAAAATGAGGTCACCAGTGGTCGATGAACTTTGCTATCTTCTAAGACGCTCCCGGACACGCAAAATGAGGTCACCAGGGGTCAATGAACTTTGCTATCTTCTAAGAAGCTCCCGGACATTCAAAATGAGTTCAGCAGAGGTCAATGACCTTTCCAATCTTCTAAGACGCTCCTGCACACGCAAAATGAGATCACCAGAGGTCAATGACCTTTGCTATCTTCTAAGAAGCTCCCGGACACGCAAAATGAGGTTACCAGAGGTCAATGACCTTTGCTATCTTCTAAGACGCTCCCGGACACGCAAAATGAGGTCACCAGTGGTCAATGACCTTTGCTATCTTCTAAGAAGCTCCCGGACACGCAAAATGAGGTCAGCAGATGTCAATGACCTTTGCTATCTTCTAAGACGGTCCCGGACACGCAAAATGAGGTCACCAGTGGTCAATTACCTTTGCTATCTTCTAAGACGCTCATGCACACGCAAAATGAGGTCACCAGAGGTCAATGACCTTTGTTATCTTCTAAGAAGCTCCCGGACACGCAAAATGAGGTCACCAGAGGTCAATGACCTTTGCTACCTTCTAAGAAGCTCCCGGACACGCAAAATGAGGTCACCAGAGGTCAATAACCATTGCTATCTTCTAAGAAGCTCCCGGACACGCAAAATGAGGTCACCAGAGGTCAATGACCTTTGCTATCTTCTAAGACGCTCCCGGACACGCAAAATGAGGTCACCAGAGGTCAATGAACTTTGCTATCTTCTATGACGCTCCCGCACACGCAAAATGAGATCAACAGAGGTCAATGAACTTTGCTATCTTCTCAGAAGCTCCCGGACACGCAAAATGAGGTCACCAGGGGTCAATGAACTTTGCTATCTTCTAAGAAGCTCCCGGACATTCAAAATGAGGTCAGCAGAGGTCAATGACCTTTCCAATCTTCTAAGACGCTCCTGCACTCGCAAAATGAGATCACCAGAGGTCAATGAACTTTGCTATCTTCTAAGAAGTTCCCGGACACGCAAAATGAGGTCACCAGAAGTCAATGAATTTTGTTATCTTCTAAGACGCTCCCGGACACGCAAAATGAGGTCACCAGTGGTCGATGAACTTTGCTATCTTCTAAGACGCTCCCGGACACGCAAAATGAGGTCACCAGGGGTCAATGAACTTTGCTATCTTCTAAGAAGCTCCCGGACATTCAAAATGAGTTCAGCAGAGGTCAATGACCTTTCCAATCTTCTAAGACGCTCCTGCACACGCAAAATGAGATCACCAGAGGTCAATGAACTTTGCTATCTTCTAAGAAGCCCCCGGACACGCAAAATGAGGTCACCAGAGGTCAATGACCTTTGCTATCTTCTGAGACGCTCCCGGACACGCAAAATGAGGTCACCAGAGGTCAATGACCTTTGCTATCTTCTAAGAAGCTCACGGACACGCAAAATGAGGTCACCAGAGGTCAATGACATTTGCTATCTTCTAAGAAGCTCCCGGACACGCAAAATGAGGTCACCAGAGGTCAATGACCTTTGCTATCTTCTAAGAAGCTCCCGGACACGCAAAATGAGGTCAGCAGATGTCAATGACCTTTGCTATCTTCTAAGACGGTCCCGGACACGCAAAATGAGGTCACCAGAGGTCAATTACCTTTGCTATCTTCTAAGACGCTCATGCACACGCAAAATGAGGTCACCAGAGGTCAATGACCTTTGTTATCTTCTAAGAAGCTCCCGGACACGCAAAATGAGGTCACCAGAGGTCAATGACCTTTGCTACCTTCTAAGAAGCTCCCGGACACGCAAAATGAGGTCACCAGAGGTCAATGACCTTTGCTATCTTCTAAGAAGCTCCCGGACACGCAAAATGAGGTCACCAGAGGTCAATGACCTTTGCTATCTTCTAAGACGCTCCCGGACACGCAAAATGAGGTCACCAGAGGTCAATGACATTTGCTATCTTCTAAGAAGCTCCCGGACACGCAGAAAGAGGTCACCAGAGGTCAATGACCTTTGCTATCTTCTAAGAAGCTCCCGGACACGCAAAATGAGGTCACCAGATGTCAATGACCTTTGCTATCTTCTAAGACGGTCCCGGACACGCAAAATGAGGTCACCAGAGGTCAATTACCTTTGCTATCTACTAAGACGCTCAGGCACACGCAAAATGAGGTCACCAGAGGTCAATGACCTTTGCTATCTTCTAAGAAGCTCCCGGACACGCAAAATGCGGTCACCAGAGGTCAATGACCTTTGCTTTCTTCTAAGAAGCTCCCGGACACGCAAAATGAGGTCAGCAGAGGTCAATGACCTATCCAATCTTCTAAGACGCTCCCGCACACGCAAAATGAGGTCACCAGAGCTCAATGTCCATTGCCATCTTCTAAGAAGCTCCCGGACACGCAAAATGAGGTCACCAGAGGTCAATGTCCTTTGCTATCTTCTAAAAAGCACCCGGACACGCAAAATGCGGTCACCAGAGGTCAATGACCTTTGCTATCTTCTAAGAAGCTCCCGCACACGCAAAATGAGGGCACCAGAGGTCAATGACATTTGCTATCTTCTAAGACGCTCCGGCACACGCAAAATGAGATCACCAGAGGTCAATGACCTTTGCTATCTTCTAAGAAGCACCCGGACACGCAAAATGAGGTCCCCAGAAGTCAATGACCTTTGGTATCTTCTAAGAAGTTCCCGGACACGCACAATGAGGTCACCAGAGGTCAATGTCCTTTGCTATCTTCTAAGAAGCTCCCGGATACGCAAAATGCGGTCACCAGAGGTCTATGACCTTTGCGATACTCTTAGAAGCTCCCGGACACGCAAAATGAGGTCAGCAGAGGTCAATGACCTTTGCTATCTTCTATGACGCTCCCGCACACGCAAAATGAGATCAACAGAGGTCAATGAACTTTGCTATCTTCTAAGAAGCTCCCGGACACGCAAAATGAGGTCAGCAGAGGTCAATGACCTTACCAATCTTCTAAACGCTTCCGCACACGCAAAATGATGTCATCAGAGGTCAATGACATTTGCTATCTTCTAAGACGCTCCCGCACACGCAAAATGAGATCACCAGAGGTCAATGACCTTTGCTATCTTCTAAGAAGCACCCGGACACGCAAAATGAGGTCACCAGAGGTCAATGACCTTTGCTATCTTCTAAGAAGCTCCCGGACACGCAAAATGAGGTCAGCAGAGGTCAATGACCTTTGCTATCTTCTATGACGCTCCCGCACACGCAAAATGAGATCAACAGAGGTCAATGAATTTTGCTATCTTCTCAGAAGCTCCCGGACACGCAAAATGAGGTCACTAGGGGTCAATGAACTTTGCTATCTTCTAAGAAGCTCCCGGACATTCAAAATGAGGTCAGCAGAGGTCAATGACCTTTCCAATCTTCTAAGACGCTCCTGCACACGCAAAATGAGATCACCAGAGGTCAATGAACTTTGCTATCTTCTAAGAAGATCCCGGACACGCAAAATGAGGTCACCAGAGGTCAATGACATTTGCTATCTTCTAAGAAGCTCCCGGACACGCAGAAAGAGGTCGCCAGAAGTCAATGACCTTTGCTATCTTCTAAGACGCTCCCACACACGCAAAATGATGTCACCAGAGGTCAATGACCTTTGCTATCTTCTAAGAAGCTCCCGGACACGCAAAATGAGGTCACCAGAGGTCAATGTCCTTTGCTATCTTCTAAGAAGCTCCCGGACACGCAAAATGAGGTCACCAGAGGTCAATGACCTTTGCTATCTTCTGAGACGCTCCCGGTCACGCAAAATGAGGTCACCAGAGGTCAATGACCTTTGCTATCTTCTAAGAAGCTCCCGGACACGCAAAATGAGGTCAGCAGATGTCAATGACCTTTGCTATCTTCTAAGACGGTCCCGGACACGCAAAATGAGGTCACCAGAGGTCAATTACCTTTGCTATCTTCTAAGACGCTCATGCACACGCAAAATGAGGTCACCAGAGGTCAATGACCTTTGTTATCTTCTAAGAAGCTCCCGGACACGCAAAATGAGGTCACCAGAGGTCAATGACCTTTGCTACCTTCTAAGAAGCTCCCGGACACGCAAAATGAGGTCACCAGAGGTCAATGACCTTTGCTATTTTCTAAGAAGCTCCCGGACACGCAAAATGAGGTCACCAGAGGTCAATGACCTTTGCTATCTTCTAAGACGCTCCCGGACACGCAAAATGAGGTCACCAGAGGTCAATGACCTTTGCTATCTTCTAAGAAGCTCCCGGACACGCAGAAAGAGGTCACCAGAGGTCAATGACCTTTGCTATCTTCTAAGAAGCTCCCGGACACGCAAAATGAGGTCACCAGATGTCAATGACCTTTGCTATCTTCTAAGACGGTCCCGGACACGCAAAATGAGGTCACCAGAGGTCAATTACCTTTGCTATCTACTAAGACGCTCAGGCACACGCAAAATGAGGTCACCAGAGGTCAATGACCTTTGCTATCTTCTAAGAAGCTCCCGGACACGCAAAATGTGGTCACCAGAGGTCAATGAACTTTGCTATCTTCTAAGAAGCTCCCGGACACGCAAAATGCGTTCACCAGAGTTCAATGACCTTTGCTATACTCTTAGAAGCTCCCGGACACGCAAAATGAGGTTACCAGAGGTCAATGACCTTTGCTATCTTCTAAGACGCTCCCGGACACGCAAAATGAGGTCACCAGAGGTCAATGACCTTTGCTTTCTTCTAAGAAGCTCCCGGACACGCAAAATGAGGTCAGCAGAGGTCAATGACCTATCCAATCTTCTAAGACGCTCCCGCACACGCAAAATGAGGTCACCAGAGCTCAATGTCCATTGCCATCTTCTAAGAAGCTCCCAGACACGCAAAATGAGGTCACCAGAGGTCAATGTCCTTTGCTATCTTCTAAGAAGCTCCCGGACACGCAAAATGCGGTCACCAGAGGTCAATGACCTTTGCTATCTTCTAAGAAGCTCCCGGACACGCAAAATGAGGTCACCAGATGTCAATGACCTTTGCTATCTTCTAAGACGGTCCCGGACACGCAAAATGAGGTCACCAGAGGTCAATTACCTTGCTATCTTCTAAGACGCTCATGCACACGCAAAATGAGGTCACCAGAGGTCAATGACCTTTGCTATCTTCTAAGAAGCTCCCGGACACGCAAAATGTGGTCACCAGAGGTCAATGAACTTTGCTATCTTCTAAGAAGCTCCCGGACACGCAAAATGCGTTCACCAGAGTTCAATGACCTTTGCTATACTCTTAGAAGCTCCCGGACACGCAAAATGAGGTTACCAGAGGTCAATGACCTTTGCTATCTTCTAAGACGCTCCCGGACACGCAAAATGAGGTCACCAGAGGTCAATGACCTTTGCTTTCTTCTAAGAAGCTCCCGGACACGCAAAATGAGGTCAGCAGAGGTCAATGACCTATCCAATCTTCTAAGACGCTCCCGCACACGCAAAATGAGGTCACCAGAGCTCAATGTCCATTGCCATCTTCTAAGAAGCTCCCGGACACGCAAAATGAGGTCACCAGAGGTCAATGTCCTTTGCTATCTTCTAAGAAGCTCCCGGACACGCAAAATGCGGTCACCAGAGGTCAATGACCTTTGCTATCTTCTAAGAAGCTCCCGGACACGCAAAATGAGGTCACCAGATGTCAATGACCTTTGCTATCTTCTAAGACGGTCCCGGACACGCAAAATGAGGTCACAAGAGGTCAATTACCTTGCTATCTTCTAAGACGCTCATGCACACGCAAAATAAGGTCACCAGAGGTCAATGACCTTTGCTATCTTCTAAGAAGCTCCCGGACACGCAAAATGAGGTCACCAGATGTCAATGAACTTTGCTATCATCTAAGAAGCTCCCGGACACACAAAATGCGGTCACCAGAGTTCAATGACCTTTGCTATACTCTTAGAAGCTCCCGGACACGCAAAATGAGGTTACCAGAGGTCAATGACCTTTGCTATCTTCTAAGACGCTCCCGGACACGCAAAATGAGGTCACCAGAAGTCAATGACCTTTGCTTTCTTCTAAGAAGCTCCCGGACACGCAAAATGAGGTCAGCAGAGGTCAATGACCTTTCCAATCTTCTAAGACGCTCCCGCACACGCAAAATGAGGTCACCAGAGGTCAATGTCCTTTGCTATCTTCTAAGAAGCTCCCGGACACGCAAAATGAGGTCAGCAGAGGTCAATGACCTTTGCTATCTTCTATGACGCTCCCGCACACGCAAAATGAGATCAACAGAGCTCAATGAATTTTGCTATCTTCTCAGAAGCTCCCGGACACGCAAAATGAGGTCACCAGGGGTCAATGAACTTTGCTATCTTCTAAGAAGCTCCCGGACATTCAAAATGAGGTCAGCAGAGGTCAATGACCTTTCCAATCTTCTAAGACGCTCCTGCACACGCAAAATGAGATCACCAGAGGTCAATGAACTTTGCTATCTTCTAAGAAGATCCCGGACACGCAAAATGAGGTCACCAGAGGTCAATGACATTTGCTATCTTCTAAGAAGCTCCCGGACACGCAGAAAGAGGTCGCCAGAGGTCAATGACCTTTGCTATCTTCTAAGACGCTCCCACACACGCAAAATGATGTCACCAGAGGTCAATGACCTTTGCTATCTTCTAAGAAGCTCCCGGACACGCAAAATGAGGTCACCAGAGGTCAATGTCCTTTGCTATCTTCTAAGAAGCTCCCGGACACGCAAAATGAGGTCACCAGAGGTCAATGACCTTTGCTATCTTCTGAGACGCTCCCGGTCACGCAAAATGAGGTCACCAGAGGTCAATGACCTTTGCTATCTTCTAAGACGCTCCCGGACACGCAAAATTCGGTCACCAGAGGTCAATGACCTTTGCTATCTTCTAAGAAGCTCCCGGACACGCAAAATGAGGTTACCAGAGGTCAATGACCTTTGCTATCTTCTAAGACGCTCCCGGACACGCAAAATGAGGTCACCAGAGGTCAATTACCTTTGCTATCTTCTAAGACGCTCATGCACACGCAAAATGAGGTCACCAGAGGTCAATGACCTTTGTTATCTTCTAAGAAGCTCCCGGACACGCAAAATGAGGTCACCAGAGGTCAATGACCTTTGCTACCTTCTAAGAAGCTCCCGGACACGCAAAATGAGGTCACCAGAGGTCAATAACCATTGCTATCTTCTAAGAAGCTCCCGGACACGCAAAATGAGGTCACCAGAGGTCAATGACCTTTGCTATCTTCTAAGACGCTCCCGGACACGCAAAATGAGGTCACCAGAGGTCAATGAACTTTGCTATCTTCTATGACGCTCCCGCACACGCAAAATGAGATCAACAGAGGTCAATGAACTTTGCTATCTTCTCAGAAGCTCCCGGACACGCAAAATGAGGTCACCAGGGGTCAATGAACTTTGCTATCTTCTAAGAAGCTCCCGGACATTCAAAATGAGGTCAGCAGAGGTCAATGACCTTTCCAATCTTCTAAGACGCTCCTGCACTCGCAAAATGAGATCACCAGAGGTCAATGAACTTTGCTATCTTCTAAGAAGATACCGGACACGCAAAATGAGGTCATCAGAGGTCAATGACATTTGCTATCTTCTAAGACGCTCCCACACACGCAAAATGATGTCACCAGAGGTCAATGACCTTTGCTATCTTCTAAGAAGCTCCCGGACCCGCAAAATGAGGTCACCAGAGGTCAATGTCCTTTGCTATCTTCTAAGAAGCTCCCGGACACGCAAAATGAGGTCACCAGAGGTCAATGACATGTGCTATCTTCTGAGACGCTCCCGGACACGCAAAATGAGGTCACCAGAGGTCAATGACCTTTGCTATCTTCTAAGACGCTCCCGGACACGCAAAATTCGGTCACCAGAGGTCAATGACCTTTGCTATCTTCTAAGAAGCTCCCGGACACGCAAAATGATGTTACCAGAGGTCAATGACCTTTGCTATCTTCTAAGACGCTCCCGGACACGCAAAATGAGGTCACCAGAGGTCAATGACCTTTGCTATCTTCTAAGAAGCTCCCGGACACGCAAAATGAGGTCAGCAGATGTCAATGACCTTTGCTATCTTCTAAGACGGTCCCGGACACGCAAAATGAGGTCACCAGAGGTCAATTACCTTTGCTATCTTCTAAGACGCTCATGCACACGCAAAATGAGGTCACCAGAGGTCAATGACCTTTGTTATCTTCTAAGAAGCTCCCGGACACGCAAAATGAGGTCACCAGAGGTCAATGACCTTTGCTACCTTCTAAGATGCTCCCGGACACGCAAAATGAGGTCACCAGAGGTCAATGACCATTGCTATCTTCTAAGAAGCTCCCGGACACGCAAAATGAGGTCACCAGAGGTCAATGACCTTTGCTATCTTCTAAGACGCTCCCGGACACGCAAAATGAGGTCACCAGAGGTCAATGACCTTTGCTATCTTCTAAGAAGCTCCCGGACACGCAAAATGAGGTCACCAGATGTCAATGACCTTTGCTATCTTCTAAGACGGTCCCGGACACGCAAAATGAGGTCACCAGAGGTCAATTACCTTTGCTATCTACTAAGACGCTCATGCACACGCAAAATGCGGTCACCAGAGTTCAATGAACTTTGCTATACTCTTAGAAGCTCCCGGACACGCAAAATGAGGTTACCAGAGGTCAATGAACTTTGCTATCTTCTAAGACGCTCCCGGACACGCAAAATGAGGTCACCAGAGGTCAATGACCTTTGCTTTCTTCTAAGAAGCTCCCGGACACGCAAAATGAGGTCAGCAGAGGTCAATGACCTATCCAATCTTCTAAGACGCTCCCGCACACGCAAAATGAGGTCACCAGAGCTCAATGTCCATTGCTATCTTCTAAGAAGCACCCGGACACGCAAAATGCGGTCACCAGAGGTCAATGACCTTTGCTATCTTCTAAGAAGCTCCCGGACACGCAAAATGAGGTCACCAGATGTCAATGACCTTTGCTATCTTCTAAGACGGTCCCGGACACGCAAAATGAGGTCACCAGAGGTCAATTACCTTTGCTATCTTCTAAGACGCTCATGCACACGCAAAATAAGGTCACCAGAGGTCAATGACGTTTGCTATCTTCTAAGAAGCTCCCGGACACGCAAAATGAGGTCACCAGATGTCAATGAACTTTGCTATCTTCTAAGAAACTCCCGGACACACAAAATGCGGTCACCAGAGTTCAATGACCTTTGCTATACTCTTAGAAGCTCCCGGACACGCAAAATGAGGTTACCAGAGGTCAATGACCTTTGCCATCTTCTAAGACGCTCCCGGACACGCAAAATGAGGTCACCAGAAGTCAATGACCTTTGCTTTCTTCTAAGAAGCTCCCGGACACGCAAAATGAGGTCAGCAGAGGTCAATGACCTTTCCAATATTCTAAGACGCTCCCGCACACGCAAAATGAGGTCACCAGAGGTCAATGTCCTTTGCTATCTTCTAAGAAGCTCCCGGACACGCAAAATGAGGTCAGCAGAGGTCAATGACCATTGCTATCGTCTATGACGCTCCCGCACACGCAAAATGAGATCAAAGGAGGTCAATGAACTTTGCTATCTTCTCAGAAGCTCCCGGACACGCAAAATGAGGTCAGCAGAGGTCAATGACCTTTGCTATACTCTTAGAAGCTCCCGGACACGCAAATGAGGTCAGCAGAGGTCAATGACCTTTGCTATCTTCTAAGACGCTCCCGCACACGCAAAATGAGATCACCAGAGGTCAATGAACTTTGCTATCTTCTAAGAAGCTCCCGGACACGCAAAATGAGGTCAGCAGAGGTCAATGACCTTTCCAATCTTCTAAACGCTCCCGCACACGCAAAATGAGGGCACCAGAGGTCAATGACATTTGCTATCTTCTTAGACGCTCCCGCACACGCAAAATGAGATCACCAGAGGACAATGACCTTTGCCATCTTCTAAGAAGCACCCGGACACGCAAAATGAGGTCAGCAGAAGTCAATGACCTTTGCTATCTTCTAAGAAGCTCCCGGACACGCAAAATGAGGTCAGCAGAGGTCAATGACCTTTCCAATCTTCTAAGACGCTCCCGCACACGCAAAATGAGGTCACCAGAGCTCAATGTCCATTGCTATCTTCTAAGAAGCTCCCGGACACGCAAAATGAGGTCACCAGAGGTCAATGACCTTTGCTATACTCTAGAAGCTCCCGGACACGCAAAATGATGTCATCAGAGGTCAATGACATTTGCTATCTTCTAAGACGCTCCCGCACACGCAAAATGAGATCACCAGAGGTCAATGACCTTTGCTATCTTCTAAGAAGCACCCGGACACGCAAAATGAGGTCACCAGAGGTCAATGACCTTTGCTATCTTCTAAGAAGTTCCCGGACACGCACAATGAGGTCACCAGAGGTCAATGACCTTTGCTATCATCTGAGACGCTCCCGGACACGCAAAATGAGGTCACCAGAGGTCAATGACCTTTGCTATCTTCTAAGACGCTCCCGGACACGCAAAATGAGGTCAGCAGAGGTCAATGACCTTTGCTATCTTCTAAGACGCTCCCATACACGCTAAATGAGATCACCAGAGGTCAATGACCTTTGCTATCTTCTAAGAAGCACCCGCATACGCAAAATGAGGTCACCAGAGGTCAATGACCTTTGCTATCTTCTAAGAAGCTCCCGTACACGCAAAATGAGGTCACCAGAGGTCAATGACCTTTGCTATACTCCAGAAGCTCCCGGACACGCAAAATGATGTTATCAGAGGTCAATGACATTTGCTATCTTCTAAGACGCTCCCGCACACGCAAAATGAGATCACCAGAGGTCAATGACCTTTGCTATTATCTAAGAAGCACCCGGACACGCAAAATGAGGTCACCAGAGGTCAATGACCTTTGCTATCTTCTAAGAAGCTCCCGGACACGCAAAATGAGGTCACCAGAGGTCAATGACATTTGCTATATTCTAAGAAGCTCCCGGACACGCAAAATGAGGTCACCAGAGGTCAATGACCTTTGCTATCTTCTAAGACGCTCCTGGACACGCAAAATGAGGTCACCAGAGGTCAATGACCTTTGCTATCTTCTAAGAAGTTCCCGGACACGCAAAATGAGGTCACCAGAGGTCAATGAACTTTGCTATCTTCTAAGACGCTCCCGGACACGCAAAATGAGGTCACCAGTGGTCGGTGAACTTTGCTATCTTCTAAGACGCTCCCGGACACGCAAAATGAGGTCACCAGGGGTCAATGAACATTGCTATCTTCTAAGAAGCTCCCGCACACGCAAAATGAGATCAACAGAGGTCAATGAACTTTGCTATCTTCTAAGAAGCTCCCGGACACGCAAAATGAGGTCAGCAGTGGTCAATGACCTTTCCAATCTTCTAAGACGCTCCCGCACACGCAAAATGAGGTCACCAGAGGTCAATGACCTTTGCTATCTTCTAAGAAGCTCCCGGACACGCAAAATGAGGTCACCAGAGGTCAATGTCCTTTGCTATCTTCTAAGAAACTCCCGGACACGCAAAATGAGGTCACCAGAGGTCAATGACCTTTGCTATACTCTAGAAGCTCCCGGACACGCAAAATGAGATCACCAGAGGTCAATGAAGTTTGCTATCTTCTAAGAAGCTCCCGGACACGCAAAATGAGGTCACCAGAGGTCAATGACATTTGCTATCTTCTAAGAAGCTCCCGGACACGCAGAAAGAGGTCACCAGGGGTCAATGACCTTTCCAATCTTCTAAGACGCTCCCGCACACGCAAAATGAGGTCACCAGAGGTCAATGACCTTTGCTATCTTCTAAGAAGGTCCCGGACACGCACAATGAGGTCACCAGAGGTCAATGTCCTTTGCTATCTTCTAAGAAGCTCCCGGACACGCAAAATGCGGTCACCAGAGGTCAATGACCTTTGCTATACTCTTAGAAGCACCCGGACACGCAAAATGAGGTCAGCAGAGGTCAATGACCTTTGCTATCTTCTATGACGCTCCCGCACACGCAAAATGAGATCAACAGAGGTCAATGAACTTTGCTATCTTCTAAGAAGCTCCCGGACACGCAAAATGAGGTCAGCAGAGGTCAATGACCTTTCCAATCTTCTAAGACGCTCCCGCACACGCAAAATGAGGTCACCAGAGGTCAATGACCTTTGCTATCTTCTAAGAAGCTCCCGGACACTCAAAATGAGGTCACCAGAGGTCAATGAAATTTGCTATCTTCTAAGACACTCCCGGACACGCAATATGAGTTCAGCAGAGGTCAATGAAATTTGCTATCTTCTAAGACACTCCCGGACACGCAATATGAGTTCAGCAGAGGTCAATGACATTTGCAATCTTCTAAGAGGCTCCCGGAAAGGCAAAATGAGGTCACCAGAGTTCAATGACATTTGCTATCTTCTAAGACGCTCCCGGACACGCAAAATGAAATCACCAGAGGTCAATGACCTTTGCTATCTTCTAAGAAGCACCCGGACACGCAAAATGAGGTCACCAGAGGTCAATGACCTTTGCTATCTTCTAAGAAGTTCCCGGACACGCAAAATGAGGTCACCAGAGGTCAATGAACTTTGCTATCTTCTAAGACGCTCCCGGACACGCAAAATGAGGTCACCAGTGGTCGATGAACTTTGCTATCTTCTAAGACGCTCCCGGACACGCAAAATGAGGTCACCAGGGGTCAATGAACTTTGCTATCTTCTAAGAAGCTCCCGGACATTCAAAATGAGGTCAGCAGAGGTCAATGACCTTTCCAATCTTCTAAAACGCTCCCGCACACGCAAAATGAGATCACCAGAGGTCAATGAACTTTGCTATCTTCTAAGAAGCTCCCGGACACGCAAAATGAGGTCACCAGAGGTCAATGACATTTGCTATCTTCTAAGAAGCTCCCGGACACGCACAAAGAGGTCACCAGGGGTCAATGACCTTTCCAATCTTCTAAGACGCTCCCGCACACGCAAAATGATGTCACCAGAGGTCAATGACCTTTGCTATCTTCTAAGAAGGTCCCGGACACGCACAATGAGGTCACCAGAGGTCAATGTCCTTTGCTATCTTCTAAGAAGCTCCCGGACACGCAAAATGCGGTCACCAGAGGTCAATGACCTTTGCTATACTCTTAGAAGCTCCCGGACACGCAAAATGAGGTCAGCAGAGGTCAATGACCTTTGCTATCTTCTATGACGCTCCCGCACACGCAAAATGAGATCAACAGAGGTCAATGAACTTTGCTATCTTCTAAGAAGCTCCCGGACACGCAAAATGAGGTCAGCAGAGGTCAATGACCTTTCCAATCTTCTAAGACGCTCCCGCACACGCAAAATGAGGTCACCAGAGGTCAATGACCTTTGCTATCTTCTAAGAAGCTCCCGGACACTCAAAATGAGGTCACCAGAGGTCAATGACCTTTGCTATCTTCTAAGAAGCACCCGGACACGCAAAATGAGGTCACCAGAGGTCAATGACCTTTGCTATCTTCTAAGAAGCTCCCGGACACGCAAAATGAGGTCACCAGAGGTCAATGACATTTGCTATATTCTAAGAAGCTCCCGGACACGCAAAATGAGGTCACCAGAGGTCAATGACGTTTGCTATCTTCTAAGACGCTCCCGGACACGCAAAATGAGGTCACCAGAGGTCAATGAACTTTGCTATCTTCTAAGAAGCTCCCGGACACGCAAAATGAGGTCACCAGAGGTCAATGTCGTTTGCTATCTTCTAAGAAACTCCCGGACACGCAAAATGAGGTCACCAGAGGTCAATGACCTTTGCTATACTCTAGAAGCTCCCGGACACGCAAAATGAGGTCACCAGAGGTCAATGACATTTGCTATCTTCTAAGAAGCTCCCGGACACGCAGAAAGAGGTCACCAGGGGTCAATGACCTTTCCAATCTTCTAAGACGCTCCCGCACACGCAAAATGAGGTCACCAGAGGACAATGACCTTTGCTATCTTCTAAGAAGGTCCCGGACACGCACAATGAGGTCACCAGAGGTCAATGTCCTTTGCTATCTTCTAAGAAGCTCCCGGACACGCAAAATGCGGTCACCAGAGGTCAATGAAATTTGCTATCTTCTAAGACACTCCCGGACACGCAATATGAGTTCAGCAGAGGTCAATGACATTTGCAATCTTCTAAGAGGCTCCCGGAAAGGCAAAATGAGGTCACCAGAGTTCAATGACATTTGCTATCTTCTAAGACGCTCCCGGACACGCAAAATGAAATCACCAGAGGTCAATGACCTTTGCTATCTTCTAAGAAGCACCCGGACACGCAAAATGAGGTCACCAGAGGTCAATGACCTTTGCTATCTTCTAAGAAGTTCCCGGACACGCAAAATGAGGTCACCAGAGGTCAATGAACTTTGCTATCTTCTAAGACGTTCCCGGACACGCAAAATGAGGTCACCAGTGGTCGATGAACTTTGCTATCTTCTAAGACGCTCCCGGACACGCAAAATGAGGTCACCAGGGGTCAATGAACTTTGCTATCTTCTAAGAAGCTCCCGGACATTCAAAATGAGGTCAGCAGAGGTCAATGACCTTTCCAAGCTTCTAAAACGCTCCCGCACACGCAAAATGAGATCATCAGAGGTCAATGAAGTTTGCTATCTTCTAAGAAGCTCCCGGACACGCAAAATGAGGTCACCAGAGGTCAATGACATTTGCTATCTTCTAAGAAGCTCCCGGACACGCAGAAAGAGGTCACCAGGGGTCAATGACCTTTCCAATCTTCTAAGACGCTCCCGCACACGCAAAATGAGGTCACCAGAGGTCAATGACCTTTGCTATCTTCTAAGAAGGTCCCGGACACGCACAATGAGGTCACCAGAGGTCAATGTCCTTTGCTATCTTCTAAGAAGCTCCCGGACACGCAAAATGCGGTCACCAGAGGTCAATGACCTTTGCTATACTCTTAGAAGCACCCGGACACGCAAAATGAGGTCAGCAGAGGTCAATGACCTTTGCTATCTTCTATGACGCTCCCGCACACGCAAAATGAGATCAACAGAGGTCAATGAACTTTGCTATCTTCTAAGAAGCTCCCGGACACGCAAAATGAGGTCAGCAGAGGTCAATGACCTTTCCAATCTTCTAAGACGCTCCCGCACACGCAAAATGAGGTCACCAGAGGTCAATGACCTTTGCTATCTTCTAAGAAGCTCCCGGACACTCAAAATGAGGTCACCAGAGGTCAATGAAATTTGCTATCTTCTAAGACACTCCCGGACACGCAATATGAGTTCAGCAGAGGTCAATGAAATTTGCTATCTTCTAAGACACTCCCGGACACGCAATATGAGTTCAGCAGAGGTCAATGACATTTGCAATCTTCTAAGAGGCTCCCGGAAAGGCAAAATGAGGTCACCAGAGTTCAATGACATTTGCTATCTTCTAAGACGCTCCCGGACACGCAAAATGAAATCACCAGAGGTCAATGACCTTTGCTATCTTCTAAGAAGCACCCGGACACGCAAAATGAGGTCACCAGAGGTCAATGACATTTGCTATCTTCTAAGAAGTTCCCGGACACGCAAAATGAGGTCACCAGAGGTCAATGAACTTTGCTATCTTCTAAGACGCTCCCGGACACGCAAAATGAGGTCACCAGTGGTCGATGAACTTTGCTATCTTCTAAGACGCTCCCGGACACGCAAAATGAGGTCACCAGGGGTCAATGAACTTTGCTATCTTCTAAGAAGCTCCCGGACATTCAAAATGAGGTCAGCAGAGGTCAATGACCTTTCCAATCTTCTAAAACGCTCCCGCACACGCAAAATGAGATCACCAGAGGTCAATGAACTTTGCTATCTTCTAAGAAGCTCCCGGACACGCAAAATGAGGTCACCAGAGGTCAATGACATTTGCTATCTTCTAAGAAGCTCCCGGACACGCACAAAGAGGTCACCAGGGGTCAATGACCTTTCCAATCTTCTAAGACGCTCCCGCACACGCAAAATGATGTCACCAGAGGTCAATGACCTTTGCTATCTTCTAAGAAGGTCCCGGACACGCACAATGAGGTCACCAGAGGTCAATGTCCTTTGCTATCTTCTAAGAAGCTCCCGGACACGCAAAATGCGGTCACCAGAGGTCAATGACCTTTGCTATACTCTTAGAAGCTCCCGGACACGCAAAATGAGGTCAGCAGAGGTCAATGACCTTTGCTATCTTCTATGACGCTCCCGCACACGCAAAATGAGATCAACAGAGGTCAATGAACTTTGCTATCTTCTAAGACGCTCCCGCACACGCAAAATGAGATCACCAGAGGTCAATGACATTTGCTATCTTCTAAGAAGCACCCGGACACGCAAAATGAGGTCACCAGAGGTCAATGACCTTTGCTATCTTCTAAGACGCTCCCGGACACGCAAAATGAGGTCACAAGAGGTCAATGAAATTTGCTATCTTCTAAGACACTCCCGGACACGCAATATGAGTTCAGCAGAGGTCAATGACATTTGCAATCTTCTAAGAGGCTCCCGGAAAGGCAAAATGAGGACACCAGAGTTCAATGACATTTGCTATCTTCTAAGACGCTCCCGGACACGCAAAATGAAATCACCAGAGGTCAATGACCTTTGCTATCTTCTAAGAAGCACCCGGACACGCAAAATGAGGTCACCAGAGGTCAATGACCTTTGCTATCTTCTAAGACGCTCCCGGACACGCAAAATGAGGTCACCAGTGGTCGATGAACTTTGCTATCTTCTAAGACGCTCCCGGACACGCAAAATGAGGTCACCAGGGGTCAATGAACTTTGCTATCTTCTAAGAAGCTCCCGGACATTCAAAATGAGGTCAGCAGAGGTCAATGACCTTTCCAATCTTCTAAAACGCTCCCGCACACGCAAAATGAGATCACCAGAGGTCAATGAACTTTGCTATCTTCTAAGAAGCTCCCGGACACGCAAAATGAGGTCACCTGAGGTCAATGACATTTGCTATCTTCTAAGAAGCTCCCGGACACGCACAAAGAGGTCACCAGGGGTCAATGACCTTTCCAATCTTCTAAGACGCTCCCGCACACGCAAAATGATGTCACCAGAGGTCAATGACCTTTGCTATCTTCTAAGAAGGTCCCGGACACGCACAATGAGGTCACCAGAGGTCAATGTCCTTTGCTATCTTCTAAGAAGCTCCCGGACACGCAAAATGCGGTCACTAGAGGTCAATGACATTTGCTATACTCTTAGAAGCTCCCGGACACGCAAAATGAGGTCAGCAGAGGTCAATGAACTTTGCTATCTTCTATGACGCTCCCGCACACGCAAAATGAGATCAACAGAGGTCAATGAACTTTGCTATCTTCTAAGAAGCTCCCGGACACGCAAAATGAGGTCAGCAGAGGTCAATGACCTTTCCAATCTTCTAAGACGCTCCCGCACACGCAAAATGAGGTCACCAGAGGTCAATGACCTTTGCTATCTTCTAAGAAGCTCCCGGACACTCAAAATGAGGTCACCAGAGGTCAATGACCTTTGCTATCTTCTAAGAAGCACCCGGACACGCAAAATGAGGTCACCAGAGGTCAATGACCTTTGCTATCTTCTAAGAAGCTCCCGGACACGCAAAATGAGGTCACCAGAGGTCAATGACATTTGCTATATTCTAAGAAGCTCCCGGACACGCAAAATGAGGTCACCAGAGGTCAATGACGTTTGCTATCTTCTAAGACGCTCCCGGACACGCAAAATGAGGTCACCAGAGGTCAATGAACTTTGCTATCTTCTAAGAAGCTCCCGGACACGCAGAAAGAGGTCACCAGGGGTCAATGACGTTTGCTATCTTCTAAGACGCTCCCGGACACGCAAAATGAGGTCTACAGAGGTCAATGAACTTTGCTATCTTCTAAGACGGTCCCGGACACGCAAAATGAGGTCACTAGAGGTCAATGACCTTTGCTATCTTCTAAAACGCTCCCACACACGCAAAATGAGGTCACCAGAGGTCAATGACCTTTGCTATCTTCTAAGAAGCTCCCGGACACGCAATATGAGGTCACCAGAGGTCAATGTCCTTTGCTATCTTCTAAGAATCTCCCGGACACGCAAAATGCGGTCACCAGAGGTCAATGAACTTTGCTATACTCTTAGAAGCTCCCGGACACGCAAAATGAGGTCAGCAGAGGTCAATGACCTTTGCTATCTTCTATGACGCTCCCGCACACGCAAAATGAGGTCACCAGAGGTCAATGAACTTTGCTATCTTCTAAGAAGCTCCCGGACACGCAGAAAGAGGTCACCAGGGGTCAATGACGTTTGCTATCTTCTAAGACGCTCCCGGACACGCAAAATGAGGTCTACAGAGGTCAATGAACTTTGCTATCTTCTAAGACGGTCCCGGACACGCAAAATGAGGTCACTAGAGGTCAATGACCTTTGCTATCTTCTAAAACGCTCCCACACACGCAAAATGAGGTCACCAGAGGTCAATGACCTTTGCTATCTTCTAAGAAGCTCCCGGACACGCAATATGAGGTCACCAGAGGTCAATGTTCTTTGCTATCTTCTAAGAAGCTCCCGGACACGCAAAATGCGGTCACCAGAGGTCAATGAACTTTGCTATACTCTTAGAAGCTCCCGGACACGCAAAAAGAGGTCAGCAGAGGTCAATGACCTTTGCTATCTTCTATGACGCTCCCGCACACGCAAAATGAGATCAACAGAGGTCAATGAACTTTGCTATCTTCTAACAAGCTCCCGGATACGCAAAATGAGGTCAGCAGAGGTCAATGACCTTTCCAATCTTCTAAGACGCTCCCGCACATGCAAAATGAGGTCACCAGAGGTCAATGACCTTTGCTATCTTCTAAGAAGTTCCCGGACACGCACAATGAGGTCACCAGAGGTCAATGTCCTTTGCTATCTTCTAAGAAGCTCCCGGAAACGCAAAATGCGGTCACCAGAGGTCAATGACATTTGCTATACTCTTAGAAGCTCCCGGACACGCAAAATGAGGTCAGCAGAGGTCAATGACCTTTGCTATCTTCTAAGAAGCACCCGGACATGCAAAATGAGGTCACCAGAGGTCAATGACCTTTGCTATCTTCTAAGAAGTTCCCGGACACGCAAAATGAGGTCACCAGTGGTCTATGAACTTTGCTATCTTCTAAGACGCTCCCGGACACGCAAAATGAGGTCACCAGGGGTCAATGAACTTTGCTATCTTCTAAGAAGCTCCCGGACATTCAAAATGAGGTTAGCAGAGGTCAATGACCTTTCCAATCTTCTAAGACGCTCCCGCACACGCAAAATGAGATCACCAGAGGTCAATGACCTTTGCTATCTTCTAAGACACTCCCGGACACGCAATATGAGTTCAGCAGAGGTCAATGACATTTGCCATCTTCTAAGAGGCTCCCGGAAAGGCAAAATGAGGTCACCAGAGTTGAATGACATTTGCTATCTTCTAAGACGCTCCCGGACACGCAAAATGAAATCAACAGAGGTCAATGACCTTTGCTATCTTCTAAGAAGCACCCGGACACGCAAAATGAGGTCACCAGAGGTCAATGACCTTTGCTATCTTCTAAGAAGTTCCCGGACACGCAAAATGATGTCACCAGAGGTCAATGAACTTTGCTATCTTCTAAGACACTCCCGGACACGCAAAATGAGGTCACCAGTGGTCGATGAACTTTGCTATCTTCTAAGACCCTCCCGGACACGCAAAATGAGGTCACCAGGGGTCAATGAACTTTGCTATCTTCTAAGAAGCTCCCGGACATTCAAAATGAGGTCAGCAGAGGTCAATGACCTTTCCAATCTTCTAAGACGCTCCCGCACACGCAAAATGAGATTACCAGAGGTCAATGAACTTTGCTATCTTCTAAGAAGCTCCCGGACACGCAAAATGATGTCATCAGAGGTCAATGACATTTGCTATCTTCTAAGACGCTCCCGCACACGCAAAATGAGATCACCAGAGGTCAATGACCTTTGCTATCTTCTAAGAAGCACCCGGACACGCAAAATGAGGTCACCAGAGGTCAATGACCTTTGCTATCTTCTAAGAAGTTCCCGGACACGCAAAATGAGGTCACCAGAGGTCAATGAACTTTGCTATCTTCTAAGACACTCCCGGACACGCAATATGAGATCAGCAGAGGTCAATGACATTTGCAATCTTCTAAGAGGCTCCCGGAAAGGCAAAATGAGGTCACCAGAGTTCAATGACATTTGCTATCTTCTAAGACGCTCCCGGATACGCAAAATGAGATCACCAGAGGTCAATGACCTTTGCTATCTTCTAAGAAGCACCCGGACACGCAAAATGAGGTCACCAGAGGTCAATGACCTTTGCTATCTTCTAAGAAGTTCCCGGACACGCAAAATGAGGTCACCATGGGTCAATGAACTTTGCTATCTTCTAAGACGCTCCCGGACACGCAAAATGAGGTCACCAGTGGTCTATGAACTTTGCTATCTTCTAAGACGCTCCCGGACACGCAAAATGAGGTCACCAGGGGTCAATGAACTTTGCTATCTTCTAAGAAGCTCCCGGACATTCAAAATGAGGTCAGCAGAGGTCAATGACCTTTCCAATCTTCTAAGACGCTCCCGCACACGCAAAATGAGATCACCAGAGGTCAATGAACTTTGCTATCTTCTAAGAAGCTCCCGGACACGCAAAATGAGGTCACCAGAGGTCAATGACATTTGCTATCTTCTAAGAAGCTCCCGGACACGCAAAATGAGGTTACCAGAGGTCAATGACCTTTGCTATCTTCTAAGACGCTCCCGGACACGCAAAATGAGGTCACCAGAGATCAATGACATTTGCTATCTTCTAAGACGCTCCCACACACGCAAAATGAGGTCACCAGAGGTCAATGATCTTTGCTATCTTCTAAGAAGTTCCCGGACACGCACAATGAGGTCACCAGAGGTCAATATCCTTTGCTATACTCTTAGAAGCTCCCGGACACGCAAAATGAGGTCAGCAGAGGTCAATGACCTTTGCTATCTTCTATGACGCTCTCGCACACGCAAAATGAGATCAACAGAGGTCAATGAACTTTGCTATCTTCTAAGAAGCTCCCACACACGCAAAATGAGGTCACCAGATGTCAATGACCTTTGCTATCTTCTAAGAAGTTCCCGGACACGCAAAATGAGGTCACAAGAGGTCAATGACCTTTCCTATCTTCTAAGAAGCTCCCGGACACGCAAAATGAGGTCACCAGAGGTCAATGACATTTGCTATCTTCTAAGAAGCTCCCGGACACGCAAAATGAGGTTACCAGAGGTCAATGATCTTTGCTATCTTCTAAGACGCTCCCGGACACGCAAAATGAGGTCACCAGAGATCAATGACATTTGCTATCTTCTAAGACGCTCCCACACACGCAAAATGAGGTCACCAGATGTCAATGACCTTTGCTATCTTCTAAGAAGTTCCCGGACACGCACAATGAGGTCACCAGAGGTCAATATCCTTTGCTATACTCTTAGAAGCTCCCGGACACGCAAAATGAGGTCAGCAGAGGTCAATGACCTTTGCTATCTTCTATGACGCTCTCGCACACGCAAAATGAGATCAACAGAGGTCAATGAACTTTGCTATCTTCTAAGAAGCTCCCGGACACGCAAAATGAAATCAGCAGAGGTCAATGACCTTTCCAATCTTCTAAGACGCTCCCGCACACGCAAAATGAGGTCACCAGAGGTCAATGACCTTTGCTATCTTCTAAGAAACTCCCGGACACGCAAAATGATGTCATCAGAGGTCAATGACATTTGCTATCTTCTAAGAAGTTCCCGGACACGCAAAATGAGGTCACCAGAGGTCAATGAACTTTGCTATCTTCTAAGACGCTCCCGGACACGCAAAATGAGGTCACCAGTGGTCGATGAACTTTGCTATCTTCTAAGACGCTCCCGGACACGCAAAATGAGGTCACCAGGGGTCAATGAACTTTGCTATCTTCTAAGAAGCTCCCGGACATTCAAAATGAGGTCAGCAGAGGTCAATGACCTTTCCAATCTTCTAAGACGCTCCCGCACACGCAAAATGAGATCACCAGAGGTCAATGAACTTTGCTATCTTCTAAGAAGCTCCCGGAGACGCAAAATGAGGTCACCAGAGGTCAATGACATTTGCTATCTTCTAAGAAGCTCCCGGACACGCAGAAAGAGGTCACCAGGGGTCAATGACCTTTCCAATCTTCTAAGACGCTCCCGCACACGCAAAATGAGGTCACCAGAGGTCAATGACCTTTGCTATCTTCTAAGAAGTTCCCGGACACCCACAATGAGGTCACCAGACGTCAATGTCCTTTGCTATCTTCTAAGAAGCTCCCGGACACGCAAAATGCGGTCACCAGAGGTCAATGACCTTTGCTATACTCTTAGAAGCTCCCGGACACGCAAAATGAGGTCAGCAGAGGTCAATGACCTTTGCTATCTTCTATGACGCTCTCGCACACGCAAAATGAGATCAACAGAGGTCAATGAACTTTGCTATCTTCTAAGAAGCTCCCGGACACGCAAAATGAAATCAGCAGAGGTCAATGACCTTTCCAATCTTCTAAGACGCTCCCGCACACGCAAAATGAGGTCACCAGAGGTCAATGACCTTTGCTATCTTCTAAGAAACTCCCGGACACGCAAAATGATGTCATCAGAGGTCAATGACATTTGCTATCTTCTAAGAAGTTCCCGGACACGCAAAATGAGGTCACCAGAGGTCAATGAACTTTGCTATCTTCTAAGACGCTCCCGGACACGCAAAATGAGGTCACCAGTGGTCGATGAACTTTGCTATCTTCTAAGACGCTCCCGGACACGCAAAATGAGGTCACCAGGGGTCAATGAACTTTGCTATCTTCTAAGAAGCTCCCGGACATTCAAAATGAGGTCAGCAGAGGTCAATGACCTTTCCAATCTTCTAAGACGCTCCCGCACACGCAAAATGAGATCACCAGAGGTCAATGAACTTTGCTATCTTCTAAGAAGCTCCCGGAGACGCAAAATGAGGTCACCAGAGGTCAATGACATTTGCTATCTTCTAAGAAGCTCCCGGACACGCAGAAAGAGGTCACCAGGGGTCAATGACCTTTCCAATCTTCTAAGACGCTCCCGCACACGCAAAATGAGGTCACCAGAGGTCAATGAACTTTGCTATCTTCTAAGAAGTTCCCGGACACGCACAATGAGGTCACCAGACGTCAATGTCCTTTGCTATCTTCTAAGAAGCTCCCGGACACGCAAAATGCGGTCACCAGAGGTCAATGACCTTTGCTATACTCTTAGAAGCTCCCGGACACGCAAAATGAGGTCAGCAGAGGTCAATGATCTTTGCTATCTTCTATGACGCTCCCGCACACGCAAAATGAGATCAACAGAGGTCAATGAACTTTGCTATCTTCTAAGAAGCTCCCGGACACGCAAAATGAGGTCAGCAGAGGTCAATGACCTTTCCAATCTTCTAAGACGCTCCCGCAAACGCAAAATGAGGTCACCAGAGGTCAATGACCTTTGCTATCTTCTAAGAAGCTCCCGGACACTCAAAATGAGGTCACCAGAGGTCAATGTCCTTTGCTATCTTCTAAGAAACTCCCGGACACGCAAAATGAGGTCACCAGAGGTCAATGACCTTTGCTATACTCTAGAAGCTCCCGGACACGCAAAATGATGTCATCAGAGGACAATGACATTTGCTATCTTCTAAGACGCTCCCGCACACGCAAAATGAGATCACCAGAGGTCAATGACCTTTGCTATCTTCTAAGAAGCACCCGGACACGCAAAATGAGGTCACCAGAGGTCAATGACCTTTGCTATCTTCTAAGAAGTTCCCGGACACGCAAAATGAGGTCACCAGAGGTCAATGAACTTTGCTATCTTCTAAGACGCTCCCGCACACGCAAAATGAGATCACCAGAGGTCAATGACCTTTGCTATCTTCTAAGAAGCACCCGGACACGCAAAATGAGGTCACCAGAGGTCAATGTCCTTTGCTATACTCTTAGAAGCTCCCGGACACGCAAAATGAGGTCAGCAGAGGTCAATGACCTTTGCTATCTTCTATGACGCTCTCGCACACGCAAAATGAGATCAACAGAGGTCAATGAACTTTGCTATCTTCTAAGAAGCTCCCGGACACGCAAAATGAAATCAGCAGAGGTCAATGACCTTTCCAATCTTCTAAGACGCTCCCGCACACGCAAAATGAGGTCACCAGAGGTCAATGACCTTTGCTATCTTCTAAGAAACTCCCGGACACGCAAAATGATGTCATCAGAGGTCAATGACATTTTCTATCTTCTAAGAAGTTCCCGGACACGCAAAATGAGGTCACCAGAGGTCAATGAACTTTGCTATCTTCTAAGACGCTCCCGGACACGCAAAATGAGGTCACCAGTGGTCGATGAACTTTGCTATCTTCTAAGACGCTCCCGGACACGCAAAATGAGGTCACCAGGGGTCAATGAACTTTGCTATCTTCTAAGAAGCTCCCGGACATTCAAAATGAGGTCAGCAGAGGTCAATGACCTTTCCAATCTTCTAAGACGCTCCCGCACACGCAAAATGAGATCACCAGAGGTCAATGAACTTTGCTATCTTCTAAGAAGCTCCCGGAGACGCAAAATGAGGTCACCAGAGGTCAATGACATTTGCTATCTTCTAAGAAGCTCCCGGACACGCAGAAAGAGGTCACCAGGGGTCAATGACCTTTCCAATCTTCTAAGACGCTCCCGCACACGCAAAATGAGGTCACCAGAGGTCAATGACCTTTGCTATCTTCTAAGAAGCTCCCGGACACTCAAAATGAGGTCACCAGAGGTCAATGTCCTTTGCTATCTTCTAAGAAACTCCCGGACACGCAAAATGAGGTCACCAGAGGTCAATGACCTTTGCTATACTCTAGAAGCTCCCGGACACGCAAAATGATGTCATCAGAGGACAATGACATTTGCTATCTTCTAAGACGCTCCCGCACACGCAAAATGAGATCACCAGAGGTCAATGACCTCTGGTGTCTTCTAAGAAGCACCCGGACACGCAAAATGAGGTCACCAGAGGTCAATGACCTTTGCTATCTTCTAAGAAGTTCCCGGACACGCAAAATGAGGTCACCAGAGGTCAATGAACTTTGCTATCTTCTAAGACGCTCCCGCACACGCAAAATGAGATCACCAGAGGTCAATGACCTTTGCTATCTTCTAAGAAGCACCCGGACACGCAAAATGAGGTCACCAGAGGTCAATGTCCTTTGCTATACTCTTAGAAGCTCCCGGACACGCAAAATGAGGTCAGCAGAGGTCAATGACCTTTGCTATCTTCTATGACGCTCTCGCACACGCAAAATGAGATCAACAGAGGTCAATGAACTTTGCTATCTTCTAAGAAGCTCCCGGACACGCAAAATGAAATCAGCAGAGGTCAATGACCTTTCCAATCTTCTAAGACGCTCCCGCACACGCAAAATGAGGTCACCAGAGGTCAATGACCTTTGCTATCTTCTAAGAAACTCCCGGACACGCAAAATGATGTCATCAGAGGTCAATGACATTTGCTATCTTCTAAGAAGTTCCCGGACACGCAAAATGATGTCACCAGAGGTCAATGAACTTTGCTATCTTCTAAGACGCTCCCGGACACGCAAAATGAGGTCACCAGTGGTCGATGAACTTTGCTATCTTCTAAGACGCTCCCGGACACGCAAAATGAGGTCACCAGGGGTCAATGAACTTTGCTATCTTCTAAGAAGCTCCCGGACATTCAAAATGAGGTCAGCAGAGGTCAATGACCTTTCCAATCTTCTAAGAAGCTCCCGGACACGCAGAAAGAGGTCACCAGGGGTCAATGACCTTTCCAATCTTCTAAGACGCTCCCGCACACGCAAAATGAGGTCACCAGAGGTCAATGACCTTTGCTATCTTCTAAGAAGTTCCCGGACACGCACAATGAGGTCACCAGACGTCAATGTCCTTTGCTATCTTCTAAGAAGCTCCCGCACACGCAAAATGCGGTCACCAGAGGTCAATGACCTTTGCTATACTCTTAGAAGCTCCCGGACACGCAAAATGAGGTCACCAGTGGTCGATGAACTTTGCTATCTTCTAAGACGCTCCCGGACACGCAAAATGAGGTCACCAGGGGTCAATGAACTTTGCTATCTTCTAAGAAGCTCCCGGACATTCAAAATGAGGTCAGCAGAGGTCAATGACCTTTCCAATCTTCTAAGACGCTCCCGCACACGCAAAATGAGATCACCAGAGGTCAATGAACTTTGCTATCTTCTAAGAAGCTCCCGGAGACGCAAAATGAGGTCACCAGAGGTCAATGACATTTGCTATCTTCTAAGAAGCTCCCGGACACGCAGAAAGAGGTCACCAGGGGTCAATGACCTTTCCAATCTTCTAAGACGCTCCCGCACACGCAAAATGAGGTCACCAGAGGTCAATGACCTTTGCTATCTTCTAAGAAGCTCCCGGACACTCAAAATGAGGTCACCAGAGGTCAATGTCCTTTGCTATCTTCTAAGAAACTCCCGGACACGCAAAATGAGGTCACCAGAGGTCAATGACCTTTGCTATACTCTAGAAGCTCCCGGACACGCAAAATGATGTCATCAGAGGACAATGACATTTGCTATCTTCTAAGACGCTCCCGCACACGCAAAATGAGATCACCAGAGGTCAATGACCTTTGCTGTCTTCTAAGAAGCACCCGGACACGCAAAATGAGGTCACCAGAGGTCAATGACCTTTGCTATCTTCTAAGAAGTTCCCGGACACGCAAAATGAGGTCACCAGAGGTCAATGAACTTTGCTATCTTCTAAGACGCTCCCGCACACGCAAAATGAGATCACCAGAGGTCAATGACCTTTGCTATCTTCTAAGAAGCACCCGGACACGCAAAATGAGGTCACCAGAGGTCAATGTCCTTTGCTATACTCTTAGAAGCTCCCGGACACGCAAAATGAGGTCAGCAGAGGTCAATGACCTTTGCTATCTTCTATGACGCTCTCGCACACGCAAAATGAGATCAACAGAGGTCAATGAACTTTGCTATCTTCTAAGAAGCTCCCGGACACGCAAAATGAAATCAGCAGAGGTCAATGACCTTTCCAATCTTCTAAGACGCTCCCGCACACGCAAAATGAGGTCACCAGAGGTCAATGACCTTTGCTATCTTCTAAGAAGCTCCCGGACACGCAAAATGATGTCATCAGAGGTCAATGACATTTGCTATCTTCTAAGAAGTTCCCGGACACGCAAAATGATGTCACCAGAGGTCAATGAACTTTGCTATCTTCTAAGACGCTCCCGGACACGCAAAATGAGGTCACCAGTGGTCGATGAACTTTGCTATCTTCTAAGACGCTCCCGGACACGCAAAATGAGGTCACCAGGGGTCAATGAACTTTGCTATCTTCTAAGAAGCTCCCGGACATTCAAAATGAGGTCAGCAGAGGTCAATGACCTTTCCAATCTTCTAAGAAGCTCCCGGACACGCAGAAAGAGGTCACCAGGGGTCAATGACCTTTCCAATCTTCTAAGACGCTCCCGCACACGCAAAATGAGGTCACCAGAGGTCAATGACCTTTGCTATCTTCTAAGAAGTTCCCGGACACGCACAATGAGGTCACCAGACGTCAATGTCCTTTGCTATCTTCTAAGAAGCTCCCGCACACGCAAAATGCGGTCACCAGAGGTCAATGACCTTTGCTATACTCTTAGAAGCTCCCGGACACGCAAAATGAGGTCAGCAGAGGTCAATGACCTTTGCTATCTTCTATGACGCTCTCGCACACGCAAAATGAGATCAACAGAGGTCAATGAACTTTGCTATCTTCTAAGAAGCTCCCGGACACGCAAAATGAAATCAGCAGAGGTCAATGACCTTTCCAATCTTCTAAGACGCTCCCGCACACGCAAAATGAGGTCACCAGAGGTCAATGACCTTTGCTATCTTCTAAGAAACTCCCGGACACGCAAAATGATGTCATCAGAGGTCAATGACATTTGCTATCTTCTAAGAAGTTCCCGGACACGCAAAATGAGGTCACCAGAGGTCAATGAACTTTGCTATCTTCTAAGACGCTCCCGGACACGCAAAATGAGGTCACCAGTCGTCGATGAACTTTGCTATCTTCTAAGACGCTCCCGGACACGCAAAATGAGGTCACCAGGGGTCAATGAACTTTGCTATCTTCTAAGAAGCTCCCGGACATTCAAAATGAGGTCAGCAGAGGTCAATGACCTTTCCAATCTTCTAAGACGCTCCCGCACACGCAAAATGAGAACACCAGAGGTCAATGAACTTTGCTATCTTCTAAGAAGCTCCCGGAGACGCAAAATGAGGTCACCAGAGGTCAATGACATTTGCTATCTTCTAAGAAGCTCCCGGACACGCAGAAAGAGGTCACCAGGGGTCAATGACCTTTCCAATCTTCTAAGACGCTCCCGCACACGCAAAATGAGGTCACCAGAGGTCAATGACCTTTGCTATCTTCTAAGAAGTTCCCGGACACGCACAATGAGGTCACCAGACGTCAATGTCCTTTGCTATCTTCTAAGAAGCTCCCGGACACGCAAAATGCGGTCACCAGAGGTCAATGACCTTTGCTATCTTCTAAGAAGCACCCGGACACGCAAAATGAGGTCACCAGATTTCAATGACCTTTGCTATCTTCTAAGAAGTTCCCGGACACGCAAAATGAGGTCACCAGATGTCAATGAACTTTGCTATCTTCTAAGACGCTCCCGCACACGCAAAATGAGATCACCAGTGGTCAATGACCTTTGCTATCTTCTAAGAAGCACCCGGACACGCAAAATGAGGTCACCAGAGGTCAATGACCTTTGCTATCTTCTAAGACGCTCCCGCACACGCAAAATGAGATCACCAGAGGTCAATGACCTTTGCTATCTTCTAAGAAGCACCCGGACACGCAAAATGAGGTCACCAGAGGTCAATGACCTTTGCTATCTTCTAAGAAGTTCCCGGACACGCAAAATGAGGTCACCAGAGGTCAATGAACTTTGCTATCTTCTAAGACACTCCCGGACACGCAATATGAGTTCAGCAGAGGTCAATGACATTTGCAATCTTCTAAGAGGCTCCCGGAAAGGCAAAATGAGGTCACCAGAGTTCAATGACATTTGCTATCTTCTAGGACGCTCCCGGACACGCAAAATGAGGTCACCAGAGGTCAATGACCTTTGCTATCTTCTAAGAAGTTCCCGGACACGCACAATGAGGTCACCAGACGTCAATGTCCTTTGCTATCTTCTAAGAAGCTCCCGGACACGCAAAATGAGGTCACCAGAGGTCAATGACCTTTGCTATCTTCTAAGAAGTTCCCGGACACGCACAATGAGGTCACCAGAGGTCAATGTCCTTTGCTATACACTTAGAAGCTCCCGGACACGCAAAATGAGGTCAGCAGAGGTCAATGACCTTTGCTATCTTCTATGACGCTCTCGCACACGCAAAATGAGATCAACAGAGGTCAATGAACTTTGCTATCTTCTAAGAAGCTCCCGGACACGCAAAATGAAATCAGCAGAGGTCAATGACCTTTCCAATCTTCTAAGACGCTCCCGCACACGCAAAATGAGGTCACCAGAGGTCAATGACCTTTGCTATCTTCTAAGAAACTCCCGGACACGCAAAATGATGTCATCAGAGGTCAATGACATTTGCTATCTTCTAAGAAGTTCCCGGACACGCAAAATGAGGTCACCAGAGGTCAATGAACTTTGCTATCTTCTAAGACGCTCCCGGACACGCAAAATGAGGTCACCAGTGGTCGATGAACTTTGCTATCTTCTAAGACGCTCCCGGACACGCAAAATGAGGTCACCAGGGGTCAATGAACTTTGCTATCTTCTAAGAAGCTCCCGGACATTCAAAATGAGGTCAGCAGAGGTCAATGACCTTTCCAATCTTCTAAGACGCTCCCGCACACGCAAAATGAGATCACCAGAGGTCAATGAACTTTGCTATCTTCTAAGAAGCTCCCGGAGACGCAAAATGAGGTCACCAGAGGTCAATGACATTTGCTATCTTCTAAGAAGCTCCCGGACACGCAGAAAGAGGTCACCAGGGGTCAATGACCTTTCCAATCTTCTAAGACGCTCCCGCACACGCAAAATGAGGTCACCAGAGGTCAATGACCTTTGCTATCTTCTAAGAAGTTCGCGGACACGCACAATGAGGTCACCAGATGTCAATGTCCTTTGCTATCTTCTAAGAAGCTCCCGGACACGCAAAATGCGGTCACCAGAGGTCAATGACCTTTGCTATACTCTTAGAAGCTCCCGGACACGCAAAATGAGGTCAGCAGAGGTCAATGACCTTTGCTATCTTCTATGACGCTGCCGCACCCGCAAAATGAGATCAACAGAGGTCAATGAACTTTGCTATCTTCTAAGAAGCTCCCGGACACGCAAAATGAGGTCAGCAGAGGTCAATGACCTTTCCAATCTTCTAAGACGCTCCCGCACACGCAAAATGAGGTCACTAGAGGTCAATGACCTTTGCTATCTTCTAAGAAGCTCCCGGACACTCAAAATGAGGTCACCAGAGGTCAATGTCCTTTGCTATCTTCTAAGAAACTCCCGGACACGCAAAGTGAGGTCACCAGAGGTCAATGACCTTTGCTATACTCTAGAAGCTCCCGGACACGCAAAATGATGTCATCAGAGGACAATGACATTTGCTATCTTCTAAGACGCTCCCGCACACGCAAAATGAGGTCACCAGAGGTCAATGAACTTTGCTATCTTCTAAGACGCTCCCGGACACGCAAAATGAGGTCACCAGTCGTCGATGAACTTTGCTATCTTCTAAGACGCTCCCGGACACGCAAAATGAGGTCACCAGGGGTCAATGAACTTTGCTATCTTCTAAGAAGCTCCCGGACATTCAAAATGAGGTCAGCAGAGGTCAATGACCTTTCCAATCTTCTAAGACGCTCCCGCACACGCAAAATGAGAACACCAGAGGTCAATGAACTTTGCTATCTTCTAAGAAGCTCCCGGAGACGCAAAATGAGGTCACCAGAGGTCAATGACATTTGCTATCTTCTAAGAAGCTCCCGGACACGCAGAAAGAGGTCACCAGGGGTCAATGACCTTTCCAATCTTCTAAGACGCTCCCGCACACGCAAAATGAGGTCACCAGAGGTCAATGACCTTTGCTATCTTCTAAGAAGTTCCCGGACACGCACAATGAGGTCACCAGACGTCAATGTCCTTTGCTATCTTCTAAGAAGCTCCCGGACACGCAAAATGCGGTCACCAGAGGTCAATGACCTTTGCTATCTTCTAAGAAGCACCCGGACACGCAAAATGAGGTCACCAGATTTCAATGACCTTTGCTATCTTCTAAGAAGTTCCCGGACACGCAAAATGAGGTCACCAGATGTCAATGAACTTTGCTATCTTCTAAGACGCTCCCGCACACGCAAAATGAGATCACCAGTGGTCAATGACCTTTGCTATCTTCTAAGAAGCACCCGGACACGCAAAATGAGGTCACCAGAGGTCATTGACCTTTGCTATCTTCTAAGACGCTCCCGCACACGCAAAATGAGATCACCAGAGGTCAATGACCTTTGCTATCTTCTAAGAAGCACCCGGACACGCAAAATGAGGTCACCAGAGGTCAATGACCTTTGCTATCTTCTAAGAAGTTCCCGGACACGCAAAATGAGGTCACCAGAGGTCAATGAACTTTGCTATCTTCTAAGACACTCCCGGACACGCAATATGAGTTCAGCAGAGGTCAATGACATTTGCAATCTTCTAAGAGGCTCCCGGAAAGGCAAAATGAGGGCACCAGAGTTCAATGACATTTGCTATCTTCTAGGACGCTCCCGGACACGCAAAATGAGGTCACCAGAGGTCAATGACCTTTGCTATCTTCTAAGAAGTTCCCGGACACGCACAATGAGGTCACCAGACGTCAATGTCCTTTGCTATCTTCTAAGAAGCTCCCGGACACGCAAAATGAGGTCACCAGAGGTCAATGACCTTTGCTATCTTCTAAGAAGTTCCCGGACACGCACAATGAGGTCACCAGAGGTCAATGTCCTTTGCTATACTCTTAGAAGCTCCCGGACACGCAAAATGAGGTCAGCAGAGGTCAATGACCTTTGCTATCTTCTATGACGCTCTCGCACACGCAAAATGAGATCAACAGAGGTCAATGAACTTTGCTATCTTCTAAGAAGCTCCCGGACACGCAAAATGAAATCAGCAGAGGTCAATGACCTTTCCAATCTTCTAAGACGCTCCCGCACACGCAAAATGAGGTCACCAGAGGTCAATGACCTTTGCTATCTTCTAAGAAACTCCCGGACACGCAAAATGATGTCATCAGAGGTCAATGACATTTGCTATCTTCTAAGAAGTTCCCGGACACGCAAAATGAGGTCACCAGAGGTCAATGAACTTTGCTATCTTCTAAGACGCTCCCGGACACGCAAAATGAGGTCACCAGTGGTCGATGAACTTTGCTATCTTCTAAGACGCTCCCGGACACGCAAAATGAGGTCACCAGGGGTCAATGAACTTTGCTATCTTCTAAGAAGCTCCCGGACATTCAAAATGAGGTCAGCAGAGGTCAATGACCTTTCCAATCTTCTAAGACGCTCCCGCACTCGCAAAATGAGATCACCAGAGGTCAATGAACTTTGCTATCTTCTAAGAAGCTCCCGGAGACGCAAAATGAGGTCACCAGAGGTCAATGACATTTGCTATCTTCTAAGAAGCTCCCGGACACGCAGAAAGAGGTCACCAGGGGTCAATGACCTTTCCAATCTTCTAAGACGCTCCCGCACACGCAAAATGAGGTCACCAGAGGTCAATGACCTTTGCTATCTTCTAAGAAGTTCGCGGACACGCACAATGAGGTCACCAGATGTCAATGTCCTTTGCTATCTTCTAAGAAGCTCCCGGACACGCAAAATGCGGTCACCAGAGGTCAATGACCTTTGCTATACTCTTAGAAGCTCCCGGACACGCAAAATGAGGTCAGCAGAGGTCAATGACCTTTGCTATCTTCTATGACGCTCCCGCACACGCAAAATGAGATCAACAGAGGTCAATGAACTTTGCTATCTTCTAAGAAGCTCCCGGACACGCAAAATGAGGTCAGCAGAGGTCAATGACCTTTCCAATCTTCTAAGACGCTCCCGCACACGCAAAATGAGGTCACTAGAGGTCAATGACCTTTGCTATCTTCTAAGAAGCTCCCGGACACTCAAAATGAGGTCACCAGAGGTCAATGTCCTTTGCTATCTTCTAAGAAACTCCCGGACACGCAAAGTGAGGTCACCAGAGGTCAATGACCTTTGCTATACTCTAGAAGCTCCCGGACACGCAAAATGATGTCATCAGAGGACAATGACATTTGCTATCTTCTAAGACGCTCCCGCACACGCAAAATGAGATCACCAGAGGTCAATGACATTTGCTATCTTCTAAGAAGCACCCGGACACGCAAAATGAGGTCACCAGAGGTCAATGACCTTTGCTATCTTCTAAGAAGTTCCCGGACACGCAAAATGAGGTCACCAGAGGTCAATGAACTTTGCTATCTTCTAAGACGCTCCCGCACACGCAAAATGAGATCACCAGAGGTCAATGACCTTTGCTATCTTCTAAGAAGCACCCGGACACGCAAAATGAGGTCACCAGAGGTCAATGACCTTTGCTATCTTCTAAGACGCTCCCGCACACGCAAAATGAGATCACCAGTGGTCAATGACCTTTGCTATCTTCTAAGAAGCACCCGGACACGCAAAATGAGGTCACCAGAGGTCAATGACCTTTGCTATCTTCTAAGACGCTCCCGCACACGCAAAATGAGATCACCAGAGGTCAATGAACTTTGCTATCTTCTAAGAAGCTCCCGGACACGCAAAATGAGGTCACCAGAGGTCAATGACATTTGCTATCTTCTAAGAAGCTCTTGGACACGCAAAATGAGGTTACCAGAGGTCAATGACCTTTGCTATCTTCTAAGACGCTCCCGGACACGCAAAATGAGGTCACCAGAGGTCAATGACCTTTGCTATCTTCTAAGAAGCTCCCGGACACGCAAAATGAGGTCACCAGATGTCAATGACCTTTGCTATCTTCTAAGAAGTTCCCGGACACGCAAAATGAGGTTACCAGAGGTCAATGACCTTTGCTATCTTCTAAGACGCTCCCGGACACGCAAAATGAGGTCACCAGGGGTCAATGAACTTTGCTATCTTCTAAGAAGCTCCCGGACATTCAAAATGAGGTCAGCAGAGGTCAATGACCTTTCCAATCTTCTAAGACGCTCCCGCACACGCAAAATGAGATCACCAGAGGTCAATGAACTTTGCTATCTTCTAAGAAGCTCCCGGAGACGCAAAATGAGGTCACCAGAGGTCAATGACATTTGCTATCTTCTAAGAAGCTCCCGGACACGCAGAAAGAGGTCACCAGGGGTCAATGACCTTTCCAATCTTCTAAGACGCTCCCGCACACGCAAAATGAGGTCACCAGAGGTCAATGACCTTTGCTATCTTCTAAGAAGTTCCCGGACACGCACAATGAGGTCACCAGACGTCAATGTCCTTTGCTATCTTCTAAGAAGCACCCGGACACGCAAAATGCGGTCACCAGAGGTCAATGACCTTTGCTATACTCTTAGAAGCTCCCGGACACGCAAAATGAGGTAAGCAGAGGTCAATGACCTTTGCTATCTTCTATGACGCTCTCGCACACGCAAAATGAGATCAACAGAGGTCAATGAACTTTGCTATCTTCTAAGAAGCTCCCGGACACGCAAAATGAAATCAGCAGAGGTCAATGACCTTTCCAATCTTCTAAGACGCTCCCGCACACGCAAAATGAGGTCACCAGAGGTCAATGACCTTTGCTATCTTCTAAGAAACTCCCGGACACGCAAAATGATGTCATCAGAGGTCAATGACATTTGCTATCTTCTAAGAAGTTCCCGGACACGCAAAATGAGGTCACCAGAGGTCAATGAACTTTGCTATCTTCTAAGACGCTCCCGGACACGCAAAATGAGGTCACCAGTGGTCGATGAACTTTGCTATCTTCTAAGACGCTCCCGGACACGCAAAATGAGGTCACCAGGGGTCAATGAACTTTGCTATCTTCTAAGAAGCTCCCGGACATTCAAAATGAGGTCAGCAGAGGTCAATGACCTTTCCAATCTTCTAAGACGCTCCCGCACACGCAAAATGAGATCACCAGAGGTCAATGAACTTTGCTATCTTCTAAGAAGCTCCCGGAGACGCAAAATGAGGTCAATAGAGGTCAATGACATTTGCTATCTTCTAAGAAGCTCCCGGACACGCAGAAAGAGGTCACCAGGGGTCAATGACCTTTCCAATCTTCTAAGACGCTCCCGCACACGCAAAATGAGGTCACCAGAGGTCAATGACCTTTGCTATCTTCTAAGAAGTTCCCGGACACGCACAATGAGGTCTCCAGACGTCAATTTCCTTTGCTATCTTCTAAGAAGCTCCCGGACACGCAAAATGCGGTCACCAGAGGTCAATGACCTTTGCTATACTCTTAGAAGCTCCCGGACACGCAAAATGAGGTCAGCAGAGGTCAATGACCTTTGCTATCTTCTATGACGCTCCCGCACACGCAAAATGAGATCAACAGAGGTCAATGAACTTTGCTATCTTCTAAGAAGCTCCCGGACACGCAAAATGAGGTCAGCAGAGGTCAATGACCTTTCCAATCTTCTAAGACGCTCCCGCACACGCAAAATGAGGTCACCAGAGGTCAATGACCTTTGCTATCTTCTAAGAAGCTCCCGGCCACTCAAAATGAGGTCACCAGAGGTCAATGTCCTTTGCTATCTTCTAATAAACTCCCGGACACGCAAAATGAGGTCACCAGAGGTCAATGACCTTTGCTATACTCTAGAAGCTCCCGGACACGCAAAATGATGTCATCAGAGGACAATGACATTTGCTATCTTCTAAGACGCTCCCGCACACGCAAAATGAGATCACCAGAGGTCAATGACCTTTGCTATCTTCTAAGAAGCACCCGGACACGCAAAATGAGGTCACCAGAGGTCAATGACCTTTGCTATCTTCTAAGAAGCTCCCGGACATTCAAAATGATGTCAGCAGAGGTCAATGACCTTTCCAATCTTCTAAGACGCTCCCGCACACGCAAAATGAGATCACCAGAGGTCAATGAACTTTGCTATCTTCTAAGAAGCTCCCGGACACGCAAAATGAGGTCACCAGAGGTCAATGACATATGCTATCTTCTAAGAAGCTCCCGGACACGCAAAATGAGGTTACCAGAGGTCAATGACCTTTGCTATCTTCTAAGACGCTCCCGGACACGCAAAATGATGTCACCAGAGGTCAATGACCTTTGCTATCTTCTAAGAAGCTCCTGGACACGCAAAATGAGGTCACCAGATGTCAATGACCTTTGCTATCTTCTAAGAAGCTCCCGGACACGCAGAAAGAGGTCACCAGGGGTCAATGACATTTGCTATCTTCTAAGTCGCACCCGGACACGCAAAATGAGGTCACCAGATGTCAATGAACTTTGCTATCTTCTAAGACGGTCCCGGACACGCAAAATGAGGTCACCAGAGGTCAATGACCTTTGCTATCTTCTAAGACGCTCCCACACACGCAAAATGAGGTCACCAGAGGTCAATGACCTTTGCTATCTTCTAAGAAGCTCCCGGACACGCAAAATGAGGTCACCAGAGGTCAATGTCCTTTGCTATCTTCTAAGAAGCTCCCGGACACGCAAATTGCGGTCACCAGAGGTTAATGACCTTTGCTATCTTCTAAGAAGCTCCCGGACACGCAAAATGAGGTCACCAGATGTCAATGACCTTTGCTATCTTCTAAGACGGTCCCGGACACGCAAAATAAGGTCACCAGAGGTCAATTACCTTTGCTATCTTCTAAGACGCTCATGCACACGCAAAATGAGGTCACCAGAGGTCAATGACCTTTGCTATCTTCTAAGAAGCTCCCGGACACGCAAAATGAGGTCACCAGAGGTCAATGAACTTTGCTATCTTCTAAGAAGCTCCCGGACACGCAAAATGCGGTCACCAGAGTTCAATGACCTTTGCTATACTCTTAGAAGCTCCCGGACACGCAAAATGAGGTTACCAGAGGTCAATGACCTTTGCTATCTTCTAAGACGCTCCCGGACACGCAAAATGAGGTCACCAGAGGTCAATGACCTTTGCTTTCTTCTAAGAAGCTCCCGGACACGCAAAATGAGGTCAGCAGAGGTCAATGACCTTTCCAATCTTCTAAGACGCTCCCGCACACGCAAAATGAGGTCACCAGAGGTCAATGTCCTTTGCTATCTTCTAAGAAGCTCCCGGACACGCAAAATGAGGTCACCAGAGGTCAATGACCTTTGCTATACTCTAGAAGCTCCCGGACACGCAAAATGATGTCATCAGAGGTCAATGACATTTGCTATCTTCTAAGACGCTCCCGCACACGCAAAATGAGATCACCAGAGGTCAATGACTTTTCCAATCTTCTAAGACGCTCCCGCACACGCAAAATGAGATCACCAGAGGTCAATGAACTTTGCTATCTTCTAAGAAGCTCCCGGACACGCAAAATGAGGTCACCAGAGTTCAATGACCTTTGCTATACTCTTAGAAGCTCCCGCACACGCAAAATGAGGTCACCAGAGGTCAATGACCTTTGCTATCTTCTAAGAAGTTCCCGGACACGCACAATGAGGTCACCAGACGTCAATGTCCTTTGCTATCTTCTAAGAAGCTCCCGGACACGCAAAATGCGGTCACCAGAGGTCAATGACCTTTGCTATACTCTTAGAAGCTCCCGGACACGCAAAATGAGGTCAGCAGAGGTCAATGACCTTTGCTATCTTCTATGACGCTCTCGCACACGCAAAATGAGATCAACAGAGGTCAATGAACTTTGCTATCTTCTAAGAAGCTCCCGGACACGCAAAATGAAATCAGCAGAGTTCAATGACCTTTCCAATCTTCTAAGACGCTCCCGCACACGCAAAATGAGGTCACCAGAGGTCAATGACCTTTGCTATCTTCTAAGAAACACCCGGACACGCAAAATGATGTCATCAGAGGTCAATGACATTTGCTATCTTCTAAGAAGTTCCCGGACACGCAAAATGAGGTCACCAGAGGTCAATGAACTTTGCTATCTTCTAAGACGCTCCCGGACACGCAAAATGAGGTCACCAGTGGTCGATGAACTTTGCTATCTTCTAAGACGCTCCCGGACACGCAAAATGAGGTCACCAGGGGTCAATGAACTTTGCTATCTTCTAAGAAGCTCCCGGACATTCAAAATGAGGTCAGCAGAGGTCAATGACCTTTCCAATCTTCTAAGACGCTCCCGCACACGCAAAATGAGATCACCAGAGGTCAATGAACTTTGCTATCTTCTAAGAAGCTCCCGGAGACGCAAAATGATGTCATCAGAGGTCAATGACATTTGCTATCTTCTAAGAAGTTCCTGGACACGCAAAATGAGGTCACCAGAGGTCAATGAACTTTGTTATCTTCTAAGACGCTCCCGGACACGCAAAATGAGGTCACCAGGGGTCAATGAACTTTGCTATCTTCTAAGAAGCTCCCGGACATTCAAAATGAGGTCAGCAGAGGTCAATGACCTTTCCAATCTTCTAAGACGCTCCCGCACACGCAAAATGAGATCACCAGAGGCCAATGAACTTTGCTATCTTCTAAGAAGCTCCCGGACACGCAAAATGAGGTCAGCAGAGGTCAATGAACTTTGCTATCTTCTAAGAAGCTCCCGGACACGCACAATGAGGTCACCAGACGTCAATGTCCTTTGCTATCTTCTAAGAAGCTCCCGGACACGCAAAATGCGGTCACCAGAGGTCAATGACTTTTGCTATACTCTTAGAAGCTCCCGGACACGCAAAATGAGGTCAGCAGAGGTCAATGACCTTTGCTATCTTCTATGACGCTCTCGCACACGCAAAATGAGATCAACAGAGGTCAATGAACTTTGCTATCTTCTAAGAAGCTCCCGGACACGCAAAATGAGGTCAGCAGAGGTCAATGACCTTTCCAATCTTCTAAGACGCTCCCGCACACGCAAAATGAGGTCACCAGAGGTCAATGACCTTTGCTATCTTCTAAGAAGCTCCCGGACACTCAAAATGAGGTCACCAGAGGTCAATGTCCTTTGCTATCTTCTAAGAAACTCCCGGACACGCAAAATGAGGTCACCAGAGGTCAATGACCTTTGCTATACTCTAGAAGCTCCCGGACACGCAAAATGATGTCATCAGAGGACAATGACATTTGCTATCTTCTAAGACGCTCCCGGACACGCAAAATGAGGTCACCAGGGGTCAATGAACTTTGCTGTCTTCTAAGAAGCTCCCGGACATTCAAAATGAGGTCAGCAGAGGTCAATGACCTTTCCAATCTTCTAAGACGCTCCCGGACACGCAAAATGAGGTCACCAGAGGTCAATGACCTTTGCTATACTCTAGAAGCTCCCGGACACGCAAAATGATGTCATCAGAGGTCAATGACATTTGCTATCTTCTAAGACGCTCCCGCACACGCAAAATGAGATCACCAGAGGTCAATGACTTTTCCAATCTTCTAAGACGCTCCCGCACACGCAAAATGAGATCACCAGAGGTCAATGAACTTTGCTATCTTCTAAGAAGCTCCCGGACACGCAAAATGCGGTCACCAGAGTTCAATGACCTTTGTTATACTCTTAGAAGCTCCCGCACACGCAAAATGAGGTCACCAGAGGTCAATGACCTTTGCTATCTTCTAAGAAGTTCCCGGACACGCACAATGAGGTCGCCAGAAGTCAATGTCCTTTGCTATCTTCTATGAAGCTCCCGGACACGCAAAATGCGGTCACCAGAGGTCAATGACCTTTGCTATACTCTTAGAAGCTCCCGGACACGCAAAATGAGGTCAGCAGAGGTCAATGACCTTTGCTATCTTCTATGACGCTCTCGCACACGCAAAATGAGATCAACAGAGGTCAATGAACTTTGCTATCTTCTAAGAAGCTCCCGGACACGCAAAATGAAATCAGCAGAGTTCAATGACCTTTCCAATCTTCTAAGACGCTCCCGCACACGCAAAATGAGGTCACCAGAGGTCAATGACCTTTGCTATCTTCTAAGAAACACCCGGACACGCAAAATGATGTCATCAGAGGTCAATGACATTTGCTATCTTCTAAGAAGCTCCCGGAGACGCAAAATGATGTCATCAGAGGTCAATGACATTTGCTATCTTCTAAGAAGTTCCTGGACACGCAAAATGAGGTCACCAGAGGTCAATGAACTTTGCTATCTTCTAAGAAGCTCCCGGACACGCAAAATGAGGTCACCAGGGGTCAATGAACTTTGCTATCTTCTAAGAAGCTCCCGGACATTCAAAATGAGGTCAGCAGAGGTCAATGACCTTTCCAATCTTCTAAGACGCTCCCGCACACGCAAAATGAGATCACCAGAGGCCAATGAACTTTGCTATCTTCTAAGAAGCTCCCGGACACGCAAAATGAGGTCACCAGAGGTCAATGACCTTTGCTATCTTCTAAGAAGCTCCCGGACACGCACAATGAGGTCACCAGACGTCAATGTCCTTTGCTATCTTCTAAGAAGCTCCCGGACACGCAAAATGCGGTCACCAGAGGTCAATGACTTTTGCTATACTCTTAGAAGCTCCCGGACACGCAAAATGAGGTCAGCAGAGGTCAATGACCTTTGCTATCTTCTATGACGCTCTCGCACACGCAAAATGAGATCAACAGAGGTCAATGAACTTTGCTATCTTCTAAGAAGCTCCCGGACACGCAAAATGAGGTCAGCAGAGGTCAATGACCTTTCCAATCTTCTAAGACGCTCCCGCACACGCAAAATGAGGTCACCAGAGGTCAATGACCTTTGCTATCTTCTAAGAAGCTCCCGGACACTCAAAATGAGGTCACCAGAGGTCAATGTCCTTTGCTATCTTCTAAGAAACTCCCGGACACGCAAAATGAGGTCACCAGAGGTCAATGACCTTTGCTATACTCTAGAAGCTCCCGGACACGCAAAATGATGTCATCAGAGGACAATGACATTTGCTATCTTCTAAGACGCTCCCGCACACGCAAAATGAGATCACCAGAGGTCAATGACCTTTGCTATCTTCTAAGAAGCACCCGGACACGCAAAATGAGGTCACCAGAGGTCAATGACCTTTGCTATTCTCTAAGAAGCTCCCGGACACGCAAAATGATGTCATCAGAGGACAATGACATTTGCTATCTTCTAAGACGCTCCCGGACACGCAAAATGAGGTCACCAGGGGTCAATGAACTTTGCTGTCTTCTAAGAAGCTCCCGGACATTCAAAATGAGGTCAGCAGAGGTCAATGACCTTTCCAATCTTCTAAGACGCTCCCGGACACGCAAAATGAGGTCACCAGAGGTCAATGACCTTTGCTATACTCTAGAAGCTCCCGGACACGCAAAATGATGTCATCAGAGGTCAATGACATTTGCTATCTTCTAAGACGCTCCCGCACACGCAAAATGAGATCACCAGAGGTCAATGACTTTTCCAATCTTCTAAGACGCTCCCGCACACGCAAAATGAGATCACCAGAGGTCAATGAACTTTGCTATCTTCTAAGAAGCTCCCGGACACGCAAAATGCGGTCACCAGAGTTCAATGACCTTTGTTATACTCTTAGAAGCTCCCGCACACGCAAAATGAGGTCACCAGAGGTCAATGACCTTTGCTATCTTCTAAGAAGTTCCCGGACACGCACAATGAGGTCGCCAGAAGTCAATGTCCTTTGCTATCTTCTATGAAGCTCCCGGACACGCAAAATGCGGTCACCAGAGGTCAATGACCTTTGCTATACTCTTAGAAGCTCCCGGACACGCAAAATGAGGTCAGCAGAGGTCAATGACCTTTGCTATCTTCTATGACGCTCTCGCACACGCAAAATGAGATCAACAGAGGTCAATGAACTTTGCTATCTTCTAAGAAGCTCCCGGACACGCAAAATGAAATCAGCAGAGTTCAATGACCTTTCCAATCTTCTAAGACGCTCCCGCACACGCAAAATGAGGTCACCAGAGGTCAATGACCTTTGCTATCTTCTAAGAAACACCCGGACACGCAAAATGATGTCATCAGAGGTCAATGACATTTGCTATCTTCTAAGAAGCTCCCGGAGACGCAAAATGATGTCATCAGAGGTCAATGACATTTGCTATCTTCTAAGAAGTTCCTGGACACGCAAAATGAGGTCACCAGAGGTCAATGAACTTTGCTATCTTCTAAGACGCTCCCGGACACGCAAAATGAGGTCACCAGGGGTCAATGAACTTTGCTATCTTCTAAGAAGCTCCCGGACATTCAAAATGAGGTCAGCAGAGGTCAATGACCTTTCCAATCTTCTAAGACGCTCCCGCACACGCAAAATGAGATCACCAGAGGCCAATGAACTTTGCTATCTTCTAAGAAGCTCCCGGACACGCAAAATGAGGTCAGCAGAGGTCAATGAACTTTGCTATCTTCTAAGAAGCTCCCGGACACGCACAATGAGGTCACCAGACGTCAATGTCCTTTGCTATCTTCTAAGAAGCTCCCGGACACGCAAAATGCGGTCACCAGAGGTCAATGACTTTTGCTATACTCTTAGAAGCTCCCGGACACGCAAAATGAGGTCAGCAGAGGTCAATGACCTTTGCTATCTTCTATGACGCTCTCGCACACGCAAAATGAGATCAACAGAGGTCAATGAACTTTGCTATCTTCTAAGAAGCTCCCGGACACGCAAAATGAGGTCAGCAGAGGTCAATGACCTTTCCAATCTTCTAAGACGCTCCCGCACACGCAAAATGAGGTCACCAGAGGTCAATGACCTTTGCTATCTTCTAAGAAGCTCCCGGACACTCAAAATGAGGTCACCAGAGGTCAATGTCCTTTGCTATCTTCTAAGAAACTCCCGGACACGCAAAATGAGGTCACCAGAGGTCAATGACCTTTGCTATACTCTAGAAGCTCCCGGACACGCAAAATGATGTCATCAGAGGACAATGACATTTGCTATCTTCTAAGACGCTCCCGCACACGCAAAATGAGATCACCAGAGGTCAATGACCTTTGCTATCTTCTAAGAAGCACCCGGACACGCAAAATGAGGTCACCAGAGGTCAATGACCTTTGCTATCTTCTAAGAAGTTCCCGGACACGCAAAATGAGGTCACCAGAGGTCAATGAACTTTGCTATCTTCTAAGACGCTCCCGGACACGCAAAATGAGGTCACCAGTGGTCGATGAACTTTGCTATCTTCTAAGACGCTCCCGGACACGCAAAATGAGGTCACCAGGGGTCAATGAACTTTGCTATCTTCTAAGAAGCTCCCGGACATTCAAAATGAGGTCAGCAGAGGTCAATGACCTTTCCAATCTTCTAAGACGCTCCCGCACACGCAAAATGAGATCACCAGAGGTCAATGAACTTTGCTATCTTCTAAGAAGCTCCCGGAGACGCAAAATGATGTCATCAGAGGTCAATGACATTTGCTATCTTCTAAGAAGTTCCTGGACACGCAAAATGAGGTCACCAGAGGTCAATGAACTTTGTTATCTTCTAAGACGCTCCCGGACACGCAAAATGAGGTCACCAGGGGTCAATGAACTTTGCTATCTTCTAAGAAGCTCCCGGACATTCAAAATGAGGTCAGCAGAGGTCAATGACCTTTCCAATCTTCTAAGACGCTCCCGCACACGCAAAATGAGATCACCAGAGGCCAATGAACTTTGCTATCTTCTAAGAAGCTCCCGGACACGCAAAATGAGGTCAGCAGAGGTCAATGAACTTTGCTATCTTCTAAGAAGCTCCCGGACACGCACAATGAGGTCACCAGACGTCAATGTCCTTTGCTATCTTCTAAGAAGCTCCCGGACACGCAAAATGCGGTCACCAGAGGTCAATGACTTTTGCTATACTCTTAGAAGCTCCCGGACACGCAAAATGAGGTCAGCAGAGGTCAATGACCTTTGCTATCTTCTATGACGCTCTCGCACACGCAAAATGAGATCAACAGAGGTCAATGAACTTTGCTATCTTCTAAGAAGCTCCCGGACACGCAAAATGAGGTCAGCAGAGGTCAATGACCTTTCCAATCTTCTAAGACGCTCCCGCACACGCAAAATGAGGTCACCAGAGGTCAATGACCTTTGCTATCTTCTAAGAAGCTCCCGGACACTCAAAATGAGGTCACCAGAGGTCAATGTCCTTTGCTATCTTCTAAGAAACTCCCGGACACGCAAAATGAGGTCACCAGAGGTCAATGACCTTTGCTATACTCTAGAAGCTCCCGGACACGCAAAATGATGTCATCAGAGGACAATGACATTTGCTATCTTCTAAGACGCTCCCGGACACGCAAAATGAGGTCACCAGGGGTCAATGAACTTTGCTATCTTCTAAGAAGCTCCCGGACATTCAAAATGAGGTCAGCAGAGGTCAATGACCTTTCCAATCTTCTAAGACGCTCCCGGACACGCAAAATGAGGTCACCAGAGGTCAATGACCTTTGCTATACTCTAGAAGCTCCCGGACACGCAAAATGATGTCATCAGAGGTCAATGACATTTGCTATCTTCTAAGACGCTCCCGCACACGCAAAATGAGATCACCAGAGGTCAATGACTTTTCCAATCTTCTAAGACGCTCCCGCACACGCAAAATGAGATCACCAGAGGTCAATGAACTTTGCTATCTTCTAAGAAGCTCCCGGACACGCAAAATGCGGTCACCAGAGTTCAATGACCTTTGTTATACTCTTAGAAGCTCCCGCACACGCAAAATGAGGTCACCAGAGGTCAATGACCTTTGCTATCTTCTAAGAAGTTCCCGGACACGCACAATGAGGTCGCCAGAAGTCAATGTCCTTTGCTATCTTCTATGAAGCTCCCGGACACGCAAAATGCGGTCACCAGAGGTCAATGACCTTTGCTATACTCTTAGAAGCTCCCGGACACGCAAAATGAGGTCAGCAGAGGTCAATGACCTTTGCTATCTTCTATGACGCTCTCGCACACGCAAAATGAGATCAACAGAGGTCAATGAACTTTGCTATCTTCTAAGAAGCTCCCGGACACGCAAAATGAAATCAGCAGAGTTCAATGACCTTTCCAATCTTCTAAGACGCTCCCGCACACGCAAAATGAGGTCACCAGAGGTCAATGACCTTTGCTATCTTCTAAGAAACACCCGGACACGCAAAATGATGTCATCAGAGGTCAATGACATTTGCTATCTTCTAAGAAGCTCCCGGAGACGCAAAATGATGTCATCAGAGGTCAATGACATTTGCTATCTTCTAAGAAGTTCCTGGACACGCAAAATGAGGTCACCAGAGGTCAATGAACTTTGCTATCTTCTAAGACGCTCCCGGACACGCAAAATGAGGTCACCAGGGGTCAATGAACTTTGCTATCTTCTAAGAAGCTCCCGGACATTCAAAATGAGGTCAGCAGAGGTCAATGACCTTTCCAATCTTCTAAGACGCTCCCGCACACGCAAAATGAGATCACCAGAGGTCAATGAACTTTGCTATCTTCTAAGAAGCTCCCGGACACGCAAAATGAGGTCACCAGAGGTCAATGAACTTTGCTATCTTCTAAGAAGCTCCCGGACACGCACAATGAGGTCACCAGACGTCAATGTCCTTTGCTATCTTCTAAGAAGCTCCCGGACACGCAAAATGCGGTCACCAGAGGTCAATGACTTTTGCTATACTCTTAGAAGCTCCCGGACACGCAAAATGAGGTCAGCAGAGGTCAATGACCTTTGCTATCTTCTATGACGCTCTCGCACACGCAAAATGAGATCAACAGAGGTCAATGAACTTTGCTATCTTCTAAGAAGCTCCCGGACACGCAAAATGAGGTCAGCAGAGGTCAATGACCTTTCCAATCTTCTAAGACGCTCCCGCACACGCAAAATGAGGTCACCAGAGGTCAATGACCTTTGCTATCTTCTAAGAAGCTCCCGGACACTCAAAATGAGGTCACCAGAGGTCAATGTCCTTTGCTATCTTCTAAGAAACTCCCGGACACGCAAAATGAGGTCACCAGAGGTCAATGACCTTTGCTATACTCTAGAAGCTCCCGGACACGCAAAATGATGTCATCAGAGGACAATGACATTTGCTATCTTCTAAGACGCTCCCGCACACGCAAAATGAGATCACCAGAGGTCAATGACCTTTGCTATCTTCTAAGAAGCACCCGGACACGCAAAATGAGGTCACCAGAGGTCAATGACCTTTGCTATCTTCTAAGAAGTTCCCGGACACGCAAAATGAGGTCACCAGAGGTCAATGAACTTTGCTATCTTCTAAGACGCTCCCGCACACGCAAAATGAGATCACCAGAGGTCAATGACCTTTGCTATCTTCTAAGAAGCACCCGGACACGCAAAATGAGGTGTCCAGAGGTCAATGACCTTTGCTATCTTCTAAGACGCTCCCGGACACGCAAAATGAGGTCACCAGAGGTCAATGAAATTTGCTATCTTCTAAGACACTCCCGGACACGCAATATGAGTTCAGCAGAGGTCAATGACATTTGCAATCTTCTAAGAGGCTCCCGGAAAGGCAAAATGAGGTCACCAGAGTTCAATGACATTTGCTATCTTCTAAGACGCTCCCGGACACGAAAAATGAGATCACCAGAGGTCAATGACCTTTGCTATCTTCTAAGAAGCACCCGGACACGCAAAATGAGGTCACCAGAGGTCAATGACCTTTGCTATCTTCTAAGAAGTTCCCGGACACGCAAAATGAGGTAACCAGAGGTCAATGAACTTTGCTATCTTCTAAGACGCTCCTGGACACGCAAAATGAGGTCACCAGTGGTCGATGAACTTTGCTATCTTCTAAGACGCTCCCGGACACGCAAAATGAGGTCACCAGGGGTCAATGAAGTTTGCTATCTTCTAAGAAGCTCCCGGACATTCAAAATGAGGTCAGCAGAGGTCAATGACCTTTCCAATCTTCTAAGACGCTCCCGCACACGCAAAATGAGATCACCAGAGGTCAATGAACTTTGCTATCTTCTAAGAAGCTCCCGGACATGCAAAATGAGGTCACCAGAGGTCAATGACATTTGCTATCTTCTAAGAAGCTCCCGGACACGCAAAATGAGGTTACCAGAGGTCAATGACCTTTGCTATCTTCTAAGACGCTCCCGGACACGCAAAATGATGTCACCAGAGGTCAATGACCTTTGCTATCTTCTAAGAAGCTCCCGGACACGCAAAATGAGGTCACCAGATGTCAATGACCTTTGCTATCTTCTAAGAAGCTCCCGGACACGCAGAAAGAGGTCACCAGGGGTCAATGACCTTTGCTATCTTCTAAGTCGCACCCGGACACGCAAAATGAGGTCACCAGATGTCAATGAACTTTGCTATCTTCTAAGACGCTCCCACACACGCAAAATGAGGTCACCAGAGGTCAATGACCTTTGCTATCTTCTAAGAAGCTCCCGGACACGCAAAATGAGGTCACCAGAGGTCAATGTCCTTTGCTATCTTCTAAGAATCTCCCGGACACGCAAAATGCGGTCACCAGAGGTTAATGACCTTTGCTATCTTCTAAGAAGCTCCCGGACACGCAAAATGAGGTCACCAGATGTCAATGACCTTTGCTATCTTCTAAGACGGTCCCGGACACGCAAAATAAGGTCACCAGAGGTCAATTACCTTTGCTATCTTCTAAGACGCTCATGCACACGCAAAATGAGGTCACCAGAGGTCAATGACCTTTGGTATCTTCTAAGAAGCTCCCGGACACGCAAAATGAGGTCACCAGAGGTCAATGAACTTTGCTATCTTATAAGAAGCTCCCGGACACGCAAAATGCGGTCACCAGAGTTCAATGACCTTTGCTATACTCTTAGAAGCTCCCGGACACGCAAAATGAGGTTACCAGAGGTCAATGACCTTTGCTATCTTCTAAGACGCTCCCGGACACGCAAAATGAGGTCACCAGAGGTCAATGACCTTTGCTTTCTTCTAAGAAGCTCCCGGACACGCAAAATGAGGTCAGCAGAGGTCAATGACCTTTCCAATCTTCTAAGACGCTCCCGCACACGCAAAATGAGGTCACCAGAGGTCAATGTCCTTTGCTATCTTCTAAGAAGCTCCCGGACACGCAAAATGAGGTCACCAGAGGTCAATGACCTTTGCTATACTCTAGAAGCTCCCGGACACGCAAAATGATGTCATCAGAGGTCAATGACATTTGCTATCTTCTAAGACGCTCCCGCACACGCAAAATGAGATCACCAGAGGTCAATGACTTTTCCAATCTTCTAAGACGCTCCCGCACACGCAAAATGAGATCACCAGAGGTCAATGAACTTTGCTATCTTCTAAGAAGCTCCCGGACAGGCAAAATTAGGTCACCAGAGTTCAATGACCTTTGCTATACTCTTAGAAGCTCCCGCACACGCAAAATGAGGTCACCAGAGGTCAATGACCTTTGCTATCTTCTAAGAAGTTCCCGGACACGCACAATGAGGTCACCAGACGTCAATGTCCTTTGCTATCTTCTAAGAAGCTCCCGGACACGCAAAATGCGGTCACCAGAGGTCAATGACCTTTGCTATAATCTTAGAAGCTCCCGGACACGCAAAATGAGGTCAGCAGAGGTCAATGACCTTTGCTATCTTCTATGACGCTCTCGCACACGCAAAATGAGATCAACAGAGGTCAATGAACTTTGCTATCTTCTAAGAAGCTCCCGGACACGCAAAATGAAATCAGCAGAGGTCAATGACCGTTCCAATCTTCTAAGACGCTCCCGCACACGCAAAATGAGGTCACCAGAGGTCAATGACCTTTGCTATCTTCTAAGAAACTCCCGGACACGCAAAATGATGTCATCAGAGGTCAATGACATTTGCTATCTTCTAAGAAGCTCCCGGACACGCAAAATGATGTCATCAGAGGTCAATGACATTTGCTATCTTCTAAGACGCTCCCGCACACGCAAAATGAGATCACCAGAGGTCAATGACTTTTCCAATCTTCTAAGACGCTCCCGCACACGCAAAATGAGATCACCAGAGGTCAATGAACTTTGCTATCTTCTAAGAAGCTCCCGGACACGCAAAATGCGGTCACCAGAGTTCAATGACCTTTGCTATACTCTTAGAAGCTCCCGCACACGCAAAATGAGGTCACCAGAGGTCAATGACCTTTGCTATCTTCTAAGAAGTTCCCGGACACGCACAATGAGGTCACCAGACGTCAATGTCCTTTGCTATCTTCTAAGAAGCTCCCGGACACGCAAAATGCGGTCACCAGAGGTCAATGACCTTTGCTATACTCTTAGAAGCTCCCGGACACGCAAAATGAGGTCAGCAGAGGTCAATGACCTTTGCTATCTTCTATGACGCTCTCGCACACGCAAAATGAGATCAACAGAGGTCAATGAACTTTGCTATCTTCTAAGAAGCTCCCGGACACGCAAAATGAAATCAGCAGAGGTCAATGACCTTTCCAATCTTCTAAGACGCTCCCGCACACGCAAAATGAGGTCACCAGAGGTCAATGACCTTTGCTATCTTCTAAGAAACTCCCGGACACGCAAAATGATGTCATCAGAGGTCAATGACATTTGCTATCTTCTAAGAAGTTCCCGGACACGCAAAATGAGGTCACCAGAGGTCAATGAACTTTGCTATCTTCTAAGACGCTCCCGGACACGCAAAATGAGGTCACCAGTGGTCGATGAACTTTGCTATCTTCTAAGACGCTCCCGGACACGCAAAATGAGGTCACCAGGGGTCAATGAACTTTGCTATCTTCTAAGAAGCTCCCGGACATTCAAAATGAGGTCAGCAGAGGTCAATGACCTTTCCAATCTTCTAAGACGCTCCCGCACACGCAAAATGAGATCACCAGAGGTCAATGAACTTTGCTATCTTCTAAGAAGCTCCCGGAGACGCAAAATGATGTCATCAGAGGTCAATGACATTTGCTATCTTCTAAGAAGTTCCTGGACACGCAAAATGAGGTCACCAGAGGTCAATGAACTTTGCTATCTTCTAAGACGCTCCCGGACACGCAAAATGAGGTCACCAGTGGTCGATGAACTTTGCTATCTTCTAAGACGCTCCCGGACACGCAAAATGAGGTCACCAGGGGTCAATGAACTTTGCTATCTTCTAAGAAGCTCCCGGACATTCAAAATGAGGTCAGCAGAGGTCAATGACCTTTCCAATCTTCTAAGACGCTCCCGCACACGCAAAATGAGATCACCAGAGGCCAATGAACTTTGCTATCTTCTAAGAAGCTCCCGGACACGCAAAATGAGGTCAGCAGAGGTCAATGAACTTTGCTATCTTCTAAGAAGCTCCCGGACACGCACAATGAGGTCACCAGACGTCAATGTCCTTTGCTATCTTCTAAGAAGCTCCCGGACACGCAAAATGCGGACACCAGAGGTCAATGACCTTTGCTATACTCTTAGAAGCTCCCGGACACGCAAAATGAGGTCAGCAGAGGTCAATGACCTTTGCTATCTTCTATGACGCTCTCGCACACGCAAAATGAGGTCAACAGAGGTCAATGAACTTTGCTATCTTCTAAGAAGCTCCCGGACACGCAAAATGAGGTCAGCAGAGGTCAATGTCCTTTGCTATCTTCTAAGAAACTCCCGGACACGCAAAATGAGGTCACCAGAGGTCAATGACCTTTGCTATACTCTAGAAGCTCCCGGACACGCAAAATGATGTCATCAGAGGACAATGACATTTGCTATCTTCTAAGACGCTCCCGCACACGCAAAATGAGATCACCAGAGGTCAATGACCTTTGCTATCTTCTAAGAAGCACCCGGACACGCAAAATGAGGTCACCAGAGGTCAATGACCTTTGCTATCTTCTAAGAAGTTCCCGGACACGCAAAATGAGGTCACCAGAGGTCAATGAACTTTGCTATCTTCTAAGACGCTCCCGCACACGCAAAATGAGATCACCAGAGTTCAATGACCTTTGCTATCTTCTAAGAAGCACCCGGACACGCAAAATGAGGTGTCCAGAGGTCAATGACCTTTGCTATCTTCTAAGACGCTCCCGGACACGCAAAATGAGGTCACCAGAGGTCAATGAAATTTGCTATCTTCTAAGACACTCCCGGACACGCAATATGAGTTCAGCAGAGGTCAATGACATTTGCAATCTTCTAAGAGGCTCCCGGAAAGGCAAAATGAGGTCACCAGAGTTCAATGACATTTGCTATCTTCTAAGACGCTCCCGGACACGAAAAATGAGATCACCAGAGGTCAATGACCTTTGCTATCTTCTAAGAAGCACCCGGACACGCAAAATGAGGTCACCAGAGGTCAATGACCTTTGCTATCTTCTAAGAAGTTCCCGGACACGCAAAATGAGGTAACCAGAGGTCAATGAACTTTGCTATCTTCTAAGACGCTCCTGGACACGCAAAATGAGGTCACCAGTGGTCGATGAACTTTGCTATCTTCTAAGACGCTCCCGGACACGCAAAATGAGGTCACCAGGGGTCAATGAACTTTGCTATCTTCTAAGAAGCTCCCGGACATTCAAAATGAGGTCAGCAGAGGTCAATGACCTTTCCAATCTTCTAAGACGCTCCCGCACACGCAAAATGAGATCACCAGAGGTCAATGAACTTTGCTATCTTCTAAGAAGCTCCGGACATGCAAAATGAGGTCACCAGAGGTCAATGACATTTGCTATCTTCTAAGAAGCTCCCGGAGACGCAAAATGAGGTTACCAGAGGTCAATGACCTTTGCTATCTTCTAAGACGCTCCCGGACACGCAAAATGATGTCACCAGAGGTCAATGACCTTTGCTATCTTCTAAGAAGCTCCCGGACACGCAAAATGAGGTCACCAGATGTCAATGACCTTTGCTATCTTCTAAGAAGCTCCCGGACACGCAGAAAGAGGTCACCAGGGGTCAATGACTTTTGCTATCTTCTAAGTCGCACCCGGACACGCAAAATGAGGTCACCAGATGTCAATGAACTTTGCTATCTTCTAAGACGGTCCCGGACACGCAAAATGAGATCACCAGAGGTCAATGACCTTTGCTATCTTCTAAGAAGCACCCGGACACGCAAAATGAGGTCACCAGAGGTCAATGACCTTTGCTATCTTCTAAGAAGTTCCCGGACACGCAGAAAGAGGTCACCAGGGGTCAATGACCTTTGCTATCTTCTAAGTCGCACCCGGACACGCAAAATGAGGTCACCAGATGTCAATGAACTTTGCTATCTTCTAAGACGGTCCCGGACACGCAAAATGAGGTCACCAGAGGTCAATGACCTTTGCTGTCTTCTAAGACGCTCCCAGACACGCAAAATGAGGTCACCAGAGGTCAATGACCTTTGCTATCTTCTAAGAAGCTCCCGGACACGCAAAATGCGGTCACCAGAGGTTAATGACCTTTGCTATCTTCTAAGAAGCTCCCGGACACCCAAAATGAGGTCACCAGATGTCAATGACCTTTGCTATCTTCTAAGACGGTCCCGGACACGCAAAATAAGGTCACCAGAGGTCAATTACCTTTGCTATCTTCTAAGACGCTCATGCACACGCAAAATGAGGTCACCAGAGGTCAATGACCTTTGCTATCTTCTAAGAAGCTCCCGGACACGCAAAATGAGGTCACCAGAGGTCAATGAACTTTGCTATCTTCTAAGAAGCTCCCGGACACGCAAAATGCGGTCACCAGAGTTCAATGACCTTTGCTATACTCTTAGAAGCTCCCGGACACGCAAAATGAGGTTACCAGAGGTCAATGACCTTTGCTATCTTCTAAGACGCTCCCGGACACGCAAAATGAGGTCACCAGAGGTCAATGACCTTTGCTATCTTCTAAGAAGTTCCCGGACACGCAAAATGAGGTCACCAGAGGTCAATGAACTTTGCTATCTTCTAAGACGCTCCCGCACACGCAAAATGAGATCACCAGAGGTCAATGACCTTTGCTATCTTCTAAGAAGCACCCGGACACGCAAAATGAGGTCACCAGAGGTCAATGTCCTTTGCTATACTCTTAGAAGCTCCCGGACACGCAAAATGAGGTCAGCAGAGGTCAATGACCTTTGCTATCTTCTATGACGCTCTCGCACACGCAAAATGAGATCAACAGAGGTCAATGAACTTTGCTATCTTCTAAGAAGCTCCCGGACACGCAAAATGAAATCAGCAGAGGTCAATGACCTTTCCAATCTTCTAAGACGCTCCCGCACACGCAAAATGAGGTCACCAGAGGTCAATGACCTTTGCTATCTTCTAAGAAACTCCCGGACACGCAAAATGATGTCATCAGAGGTCAATGACATTTGCTATCTTCTAAGAAGTTCCCGGACACGCAAAATGAGGTCACCAGAGGTCAATGAACTTTGCTATCTTCTAAGACGCTCCCGGACACGCAAAATGAGGTCACCAGTGGTCGATGAACTTTGCTATCTTCTAAGACGCTCCCGGACACGCAAAATGAGGTCACCAGGGGTCAATGAACTTTGCTATCTTCTAAGAAGCTCCCGGACATTCAAAATGAGGTCAGCAGAGGTCAATGACCTTTCCAATCTTCTAAGACGCTCCCGCACACGCAAAATGAGATCACCAGAGGTCAATGAACTTTGCTATCTTCTAAGAAGCTCCCGGAGACGCAAAATGAGGTCACCAGAGGTCAATGACATTTGCTATCTTCTAAGAAGCTCCCGGACACGCAGAAAGAGGTCACCAGGGGTCAATGACCTTTCCAATCTTCTAAGACGCTCCCGCACACGCAAAATGAGGTCACCAGAGGTCAATGACCTTTGCTATCTTCTAAGAAGCTCCCGGACACGCAAAATGAGGTCACCAGAGGTCAATGTCCTTTGCTATCTTCTAAGAAACTCCCGGACACGCAAAATGAGGTCACCAGAGGTCAATGACCTTTGCTATACTCTAGAAGCTCCCGGACACGCAAAATGATGTCATCAGAGGACAATGACATTTGCTATCTTCTAAGACGCTCCCGCACACGCAAAATGAGATCACCAGAGGTCAATGACCTTTGCTGTCTTCTAAGAAGCACCCGGACACGCAAAATGAGGTCACCAGAGGTCAATGACCTTTGCTATCTTCTAAGAAGTTCCCGGACACGCAAAATGAGGTCACCAGAGGTCAATGAACTTTGCTATCTTCTAAGACGCTCCCGCACACGCAAAATGAGATCACCAGAGGTCAATGACCTTTGCTATCTTCTAAGAAGCACCCGGACACGCAAAATGAGGTCACCAGAGGTCAATGTCCTTTGCTATACTCTTAGAAGCTCCCGGACACGCAAAATGAGGTCAGCAGAGGTCAATGACCTTTGCTATCTTCTATGACGCTCTCGCACACGCAAAATGAGATCAAGAGAGGTCAATGATCTTTGCTATCTTCTAAGAAGCTCCCGGACACGCAAAATGAAATCAGCAGAGGTCAATGACCTTTCCAATCTTCTAAGACGCTCCCGCACACGCAAAATGAGGTCACCAGAGGTCAATGACCTTTGCTATCTTCTAAGAAACTCCCGGACACGCAAAATGATGTCATCAGAGGTCAATGACATTTGCTATCTTCTAAGAAGTTCCCGGACACGCAAAATGATGTCACCAGAGGTCAATGAACTTTGCTATCTTCTAAGACGCTCCCGGACACGCAAAATGAGGTCACCAGTGGTCGATGAACTTTGCTATCTTCTAAGACGCTCCCGGACACGCAAAATGAGGTCACCAGGGGTCAATGAACTTTGCTATCTTCTAAGAAGCTCCCGGACATTCAAAATGAGGTCAGCAGAGGTCAATGACCTTTCCAATCTTCTAAGAAGCTCCCGGACACGCAGAAAGAGGTCACCAGTGGTCAATGACCTTTGATATCTTCTAAGAAGCTCCCGGACACGCAAAATGAAATCAGCAGAGGTCAATGACCTTTCCAATCATCTAAGACGCTCCTGCACTCACAAAATGAGATCACCAGAGGTCAATGAACTTTGCTATCTTCTAAGAAGTTCCCGGACACGCAAAATGAGGTCACCAGAGGTCAATGAATTTTGTTATCTTCTAAGACGCTCCCGGACACGCAAAATGAGGTCACCAGTGGTCGATGAACTTTGCTATCTTCTAAGACGCTCCCGGACACGCAAAATGAGGTCACCAGGGGTCAATGAACTTTGCTATCTTCTAAGAAGCTCCCGGACATTCAAAATGAGTTCAGCAGAGGTCAATGACCTTTCCAATCTTCTAAGACGCTCCTGCACACGCAAAATGAGATCACCAGAGGTCAATGACCTTTGCTATCTTCTAAGAAGCTCCCGGACACGCAAAATGAGGTTACCAGAGGTCAATGACCTTTGCTATCTTCTAAGACGCTCCCGGACACGCAAAATGAGGTCACCAGTGGTCAATGACCATTGCTATCTTCTAAGAAGCTCCCGGACACGCAAAATGAGGTCAGCAGATGTCAATGACCTTTGCTATCTTCTAAGACGGTCCCGGACACGCAAAATGAGGTCACCAGAGGTCAATTACCTTTGCTATCTTCTAAGACGCTCATGCACACGCAAAATGAGGTCACCAGAGGTCAATGACCTTTGTTATCTTCTAAGAAGCTCCCGGACACGCAAAATGAGGTCACCAGAGGTCAATGACCTTTGCTACCTTCTAAGAAGCTCCCGGACACGCAAAATGAGGTCACCAGAGGTCAATAACCATTGCTATCTTCTAAGAAGCTCCCGGACACGCAAAATGAGGTCACCAGAGGTCAATGACCTTTGCTATCTTCTAAGACGCTCCCGGACACGCAAAATGAGGTCACCAGAGGTCAATGAACTTTGCTATCTTCTATGACGCTCCCGCACACGCAAAATGAGATCAACAGAGGTCAATGAACTTTGCTATCTTCTAAGAAGCTCCCGGACACGCAAAATGAGGTCACCAGGGGTCAATGAACTTTGCTATCTTCTAAGAAGCTCCCGGACATTCAAAATGAGGTCAGCAGAGGTCAATGACCTTTCCAATCTTCTAAGACGCTCCTGCACTCGCAAAATGAGATCACCAGAGGTCAATGAACTTTGCTATCTTCTAAGAAGTTCCCGGACACGCAAAATGAGGTCACCAGAGGTCAATGAATTTTGTTATCTTCTAAGACGCTCCCGGACACGCAAAATGAGGTCACCAGTGGTCGATGAACTTTGCTATCTTCTAAGACGCTCCCGGACACGCAAAATGAGGTCACCAGGGGTCAATGAACTTTGCTATCTTCTAAGAAGCTCCCGGACATTCAAAATGAGTTCAGCAGAGGTCAATGACCTTTCCAATCTTCTAAGACGCTCCTGCACACGCAAAATGAGATCACCAGAGGTCAATGAACTTTGCTATCTTCTAAGAAGCCCCCGGACACGCAAAATGAGGTCACCAGAGGTCAATGACCTTTGCTATCTTCTGAGACGCTCCCGGACACGCAAAATGAGGTCACCAGAGGTCAATGACCTTTGCTATCTTCTAAGAAGCTCACGGACACGCAAAATGAGGTTACCAGAGGTCAATGACATTTGCTATCTTCTAAGAAGCTCCCGGACACACGAAATGAGGTCAACAGAGGTCAATGACCTTTGCTATCTTCTAAAAAGCTCCCGGACACGCAAAATGAGGTCAGCAGATGTCAATGACCTTTACTATCCTCTTAGACGGTCCCGGACACGCAAAATGAGGTCACCAGAGGTCAATTACCTTTGCTATCTTCTAAGACGCTCATGCACACGCAAAATGAGGTCACCAGAGGTCAATGACCTTTGTTATCTTCTAAGAAGCTCCCGGACACGCAAAATGAGGTCACCAGAGGTCAATGACCTTTGCTACCTTCTAAGAAGCTCCCGGACACGCAAAATGAGGTCACCAGAGGTCAATGACCTTTGCTATCTTCTAAGAAGCTCCCGGACACGCAAAATGAGGTCACCAGAGGTCAATGACCTTTGCTATCTTCTAAGACGCTCCCGGACACGCAAAATGAGGTCACCAGAGGTCAATGACATTTGCTATCTTCTAAGAAGCTCCCGGACACGCAGAAAGAGGTCACCAGAGGTCAATGACCTTTGCTATCTTCTAAGAAGCTCCCGGACACGCAAAATGAGGTCACCAGATGTCAATGACCTTTGCTATCTTCTAAGACGGTCCCGGACACGCAAAATGAGGTCACCAGAGGTCAATTACCTTTGCTATCTACTAAGACGCTCAGGCACACGCAAAATGAGGTCACCAGAGGTCAATGACCTTTGCTATCTTCTAAGAAGCTCCCGGACACGCAAAATGCGGTCACCAGAGGTCAATGACCTTTGCTTTCTTCTAAGAAGCTCCCGGACACGCAAAATGAGGTCAGCAGAGGTCAATGACCTATCCAATCTTCTAAGACGCTCCCGCACACGCAAAATGAGGTCACCAGAGCTCAATGTCCATTGCCATCTTCTAAGAAGCTCCCGGACACGCAAAATGAGGTCACCAGAGGTCAATGTCCTTTGCTATCTTCTAAAAAGCACCCGGACACGCAAAATGCGGTCACCAGAGGTCAATGACCTTTGCTATCTTCTAAGAAGCTCCCGCACACGCAAAATGAGGGCACCAGAGGTCAATGACATTTGCTATCTTCTAAGACGCTCCGGCACACGCAAAATGAGATCACCAGAGGTCAATGACCTTTGCTATCTTCTAAGAAGCACCCGGACACGCAAAATGAGGTCACCAGAAGTCAATGACCTTTGGTATCTTCTAAGAAGTTCCCGGACACGCACAATGAGGTCACCAGAGGTCAATGTCCTTTGCTATCTTCTAAGAAGCTCCCGGATACGCAAAATGCGGTCACCAGAGGTCTATGACCTTTGCGATACTCTTAGAAGCTCCCGGACACGCAAAATGAGGTCAGCAGAGGTCAATGACCTTTGCTATCTTCTATGACGCTCCCGCACACGCAAAATGAGATCAACAGAGGTCAATGAACTTTGCTATCTTCTAAGAAGCTCCCGGACACGCAAAATGAGGTCAGCAGAGGTCAATGACCTTACCAATCTTCTAAACGCTTCCGCACACGCAAAATGATGTCATCAGAGGTCAATGACATTTGCTATCTTCTAAGACGCTCCCGCACACGCAAAATGAGATCACCAGAGGTCAATGACCTTTGCTATCTTCTAAGAAGCACCCGGACACGCAAAATGAGGTCACCAGAGGTCAATGACCTTTGCTATCTTCTAAGAAGCTCCCGGACACGCAAAATGAGGTCAGCAGAGGTCAATGACCTTTGCTATCTTCTATGACGCTCCCGCACACGCAAAATGAGATCAACAGAGGTCAATGAATTTTGCTATCTTCTCAGAAGCTCCCGGACACGCAAAATGAGGTCACTAGGGGTCAATGAACTTTGCTATCTTCTAAGAAGCTCCCGGACATTCAAAATGAGGTAAGCAGAGGTCAATGACCTTTCCAATCTTCTAAGACGCTCCTGCACACGCAAAATGAGATCACCAGAGGTCAATGAACTTTGCTATCTTCTAAGAAGATCCCGGACACGCAAAATGAGGTCACCAGAGGTCAATGACATTTGCTATCTTCTAAGAAGCTCCCGGACACGCAGAAAGAGGTCGCCAGAAGTCAATGACCTTTGCTATCTTCTAAGACGCTCCCACACACGCAAAATGATGTCACCAGAGGTCAATGACCTTTGCTATCTTCTAAGAAGCTCCCGGACACGCAAAATGAGGTCACCAGAGGTCAATGTCCTTTGCTATCTTCTAAGAAGCTCCCGGACACGCAAAATGAGGTCACCAGAGGTCAATGACCTTTGCTATCTTCTGAGACGCTCCCGGTCACGCAAAATGAGGTCACCAGAGGTCAATGACCTTTGCTATCTTCTAAGAAGCTCCCGGACACGCAAAATGAGGTCAGCAGATGTCAATGACCTTTGCTATCTTCTAAGACGGTCCCGGACACGCAAAATGAGGTCACCAGAGGTCAATTACCTTTGCTATCTTCTAAGACGCTCATGCACACGCAAAATGAGGTCACCAGAGGTCAATGACCTTTGTTATCTTCTAAGAAGCTCCCGGACACGCAAAATGAGGTCAGCAGAGGTCAATGACCTATCCAATCTTCTAAGACGCTCCCGCACACGCAAAATGAGGTCACCAGAGCTCAATGTCCATTGCCATCTTCTAAGAAGCTCCCGGACACGCAAAATGAGGTCACCAGAGGTCAATGTCCTTTGCTATCTTCTAAAAAGCACCCGGACACGCGAAATGCGGTCACCAGAGGTCAATGACCTTTGCTATCTTCTAAGAAGCTCCCGCACACGCAAAATGAGGGCACCAGAGGTCAATGACCTTTGCTATCTTCTAAGAAGCACCCGGACACGCAAAATGAGGTCACCAGAAGTCAATGACCTTTGGTATCTTCTAAGAAGTTCCCGGACACGCACAATGAGGTCACCAGAGGTCAATGTCCTTTGCTATCTTCTAAGAAGCTCCCGGATACGCAAAATGCGGTCACCAGAGGTCTATGACCTTTGCGATACTCTTAGAAGCTCCCGGACACGCAAAATGAGGTCAGCAGAGGTCAATGACCTTTGCTATCTTCTATGACGCTCCCGCACACGCAAAATGAGATCAACAGAGGTCAATGAACTTTGCTATCTTCTAAGAAGCTCCCGGACACGCAAAATGAGGTCAGCAGAGGTCAATGACCTTACCAATCTTCTAAACGCTTCCGCACACGCAAAATGATGTCATCAGAGGTCAATGACATTTGCTATCTTCTAAGACGCTCCCGCACACGCAAAATGAGATCACCAGAGGTCAATGACCTTTGCTATCTTCTAAGAAGCACCCGGACACGCAAAATGAGGTCACCAGAGGTCAATGACCTTTGCTATCTTCTAAGAAGCTCCCGGACACGCAAAATGAGGTCAGCAGAGGTCAATGACCTTTGCTATCTTCTATGACGCTCCCGCACACGCAAAATGAGATCAACAGAGGTCAATGAATTTTGCTATCTTCTCAGAAGCTCCCGGACACGCAAAATGAGGTCACTAGGGGTCAATGAACTTTGCTATCTTCTAAGAAGCTCCCGGACATTCAAAATGAGGTCAGCAGAGGTCAATGACCTTTCCAATCTTCTAAGACGCTCCTGCACACGCAAAATGAGATCACCAGAGGTCAATGAACTTTGCTATCTTCTAAGAAGATCCCGGACACGCAAAATGAGGTCACCAGAGGTCAATGACATTTGCTATCTTCTAAGAAGCTCCCGGACACGCAGAAAGAGGTCGCCAGAAGTCAATGACCTTTGCTATCTTCTAAGACGCTCCCACACACGCAAAATGATGTCACCAGAGGTCAATGACCTTTGCTATCTTCTAAGAAGCTCCCGGACACGCAAAATGAGGTCACCAGAGGTCAATGTCCTTTGCTATCTTCTAAGAAGCTCCCGGACACGCAAAATGAGGTCACCAGAGGTCAATGACCTTTGCTATCTTCTGAGACGCTCCCGGTCACGCAAAATGAGGTCACCAGAGGTCAATGACCTTTGCTATCTTCTAAGAAGCTCCCGGACACGCAAAATGAGGTCAGCAGATGTCAATGACCTTTGCTATCTTCTAAGACGGTCCCGGACACGCAAAATGAGGTCACCAGAGGTCAATTACCTTTGCTATCTTCTAAGACGCTCATGCAGACGCAAAATGAGGTCACCAGAGGTCAATGACCTTTGTTATCTTCTAAGAAGCTCCCGGACACGCAAAATGAGGTCACCAGAGGTCAATGACCTTTGCTACCTTCTAAGAAGCTCCCGGACACGCAAAATGAGGTCACCAGAGGTCAATGACCTTTGCTATCTTCTAAGAAGCTCCCGGACACGCAAAATGAGGTCACCAGAGGTCAATGACCTTTGCTATCTTCTAAGACGCTCCCGGACACGCAAAATGAGGTCACCAGAAGTCAATGACCTTTGCTATCTTCTAAGAAGCTCCCGGACACGCAGAAAGAGGTCACCAGAGGTCAATGACCTTTGCTATCTTCTAAGAAGCTCCCGGACACGCAAAATGAGGTCACCAGATGTCAATGACCTTTGCTATCTTCTAAGACGGTCCCGGACACGCAAAATGAGGTCACCAGAGGTCAATTACCTTTGCTATCTACTAAGACGCTCAGGCACACGCAAAATGAGGTCACCAGAGGTCAATGACCTTTGCTATCTTCTAAGAAGCTCCCGGACACGCAAAATGTGGTCACCAGAGGTCAATGAACTTTGCTATCTTCTAAGAAGCTCCCGGACACGCAAAATGCGTTCACCAGAGTTCAATGACCTTTGCTATACTCTTAGAAGCTCCCGGACACGCAAAATGAGGTTACCAGAGGTCAATGACCTTTGCTATCTTCTAAGACGCTCCCGGACACGCAAAATGAGGTCACCAGAGGTCAATGACCTTTGCTTTCTTCTAAGAAGCTCCCGGACACGCAAAATGAGGTCAGCAGAGGTCAATGACCTATCCAATCTTCTAAGACGCTCCCGCACACGCAAAATGAGGTCACCAGAGCTCAATGTCCATTGCCATCTTCTAAGAAGCTCCCGGACACGCAAAATGAGGTCACCAGAGGTCAATGTCCTTTGCTATCTTCTAAGAAGCTCCCGGACACGCAAAATGCGGTCACCAGAGTCAATGACCTTTGCTATCTTCTAAGAAGCTCCCGGACACGCAAAATGAGGTCACCAGATGTCAATGACCTTTGCTATCTTCTAAGACGGTCCCGGACACGCAAAATGAGGTCACCAGAGGTCAATTACCTTGCTATCTTCTAAGACGCTCATGCACACGCAAAATGAGGTCACCAGAGGTCAATGACCTTTGCTATCTTCTAAGAAGCTCCCGGACACGCAAAATGTGGTCACCAGAGGTCAATGAACTTTGCTATCTTCTAAGAAGCTCCCGGACACGCAAAATGCGTTCACCAGAGTTCAATGACCTTTGCTATACTCTTAGAAGCTCCCGGACACGCAAAATGAGGTTACCAGAGGTCAATGACCTTTGCTATCTTCTAAGACGCTCCCGGACACGCAAAATGAGGTCACCAGAGGTCAATGACCTTTGCTTTCTTCTAAGAAGCTCCCGGACACGCAAAATGAGGTCAGCAGAGGTCAATGACCTATCCAATCTTCTAAGACGCTCCCGCACACGCAAAATGAGGTCACCAGAGCTCAATGTCCATTGCCATCTTCTAAGAAGCTCCCGGACACGCAAAATGAGGTCACCAGAGGTCAATGTCCTTTGCTATCTTCTAAGAAGCTCCCGGACACGCAAAATGCGGTCACCAGAGGTCAATGACCTTTGCTATCTTCTAAGAAGCTCCCGGACACGCAAAATGAGGTCACCAGATGTCAATGACCTTTGCTATCTTCTAAGACGGTCCCGGACACGCAAAATGAGGTCACAAGAGGTCAATTACCTTGCTATCTTCTAAGACGCTCATGCACACGCAAAATAAGGTCACCAGAGGTCAATGACCTTTGCTATCTTCTAAGAAGCTCCCGGACACGCAAAATGAGGTCACCAGATGTCAATGAACTTTGCTATCATCTAAGAAGCTCCCGGACACACAAAATGCGGTCACCAGAGTTCAATGACCTTTGCTATACTCTTAGAAGCTCCCGGACACGCAAAATGAGGTTACCAGAGGTCAATGACCTTTGCTATCTTCTAAGACGCTCCCGGACACGCAAAATGAGGTCACCAGAAGTCAATGACCTTTGCTTTCTTCTAAGAAGCTCCCGGACACGCAAAATGAGGTCAGCAGAGGTCAATGACCTTTCCAATCTTCTAAGACGCTCCCGCACACGCAAAATGAGGTCACCAGAGGTCAATGTCCTTTGCTATCTTCTAAGAAGCTCCCGGACACGCAAAATGAGGTCAGCAGAGGTCAATGACCTTTGCTATCTTCTATGACGCTCCCGCACACGCAAAATGAGATCAACAGAGGTCAATGAATTTTGCTATCTTCTCAGAAGCTCCCGGACACGCAAAATGAGGTCACCAGGGGTCAATGAACTTTGCTATCTTCTAAGAAGCTCCCGGACATTCAAAATGAGGTCAGCAGAGGTCAATGACCTTTCCAATCTTCTAAGACGCTCCTGCACACGCAAAATGAGATCACCAGAGGTCAATGAACTTTGCTATCTTCTAAGAAGATCCCGGACACGCAAAATGAGGTCACCAGAGGTCAATGACATTTGCTATCTTCTAAGAAGCTCCCGGACACGCAGAAAGAGGTCGCCAGAGGTCAATGACCTTTGCTATCTTCTAAGACGCTCCCACACACGCAAAATGATGTCACCAGAGGTCAATGACCTTTGCTATCTTCTAAGAAGATCCCGGACACGCAAAATGAGGTCACCAGAGGTCAATGTCCTTTGCTATCTTCTAAGAAGCTCCCGGACACGCAAAATGAGGTCACCAGAGGTCAATGACCTTTGCTATCTTCTGAGACGCTCCCGGTCACGCAAAATGAGGTCACCAGAGGTCAATGACCTTTGCTATCTTCTAAGACGCTCCCGGACACGCAAAATTCGGTCACCAGAGGTCAATGACCTTTGCTATCTTCTAAGAAGCTCCCGGACACGCAAAATGAGGTTACCAGAGGTCAATGACCTTTGCTATCTTCTAAGACGCTCCCGGACACGCAAAATGAGGTCACCAGTGGTCAATGACCTTTGCTATCTTCTAAGAAGCTCCCGGACACGCAAAATGAGGTCAGCAGATGTCAATGACCTTTGCTATCTTCTAAGACGGTCCCGGACACGCAAAATGAGGTCACCAGAGGTCAATTACCTTTGCTATCTTCTAAGACGCTCATGCACACGCAAAATGAGGTCACCAGAGGTCAATGACCTTTGTTATCTTCTAAGAAGCTCCCGGACACGCAAAATGAGGTCACCAGAGGTCAATGACCTTTGCTACCTTCTAAGAAGCTCCCGGACACGCAAAATGAGGTCACCAGAGGTCAATAACCATTGCTATCTTCTAAGAAGCTCCCGGACACGCAAAATGAGGTCACCAGAGGTCAATGACCTTTGCTATCTTCTAAGACGCTCCCGGACACGCAAAATGAGGTCACCAGAGGTCAATGAACTTTGCTATCTTCTATGACGCTCCCGCACACGCAAAATGAGATCAACAGAGGTCAATGAACTTTGCTATCTTCTCAGAAGCTCCCGGACACGCAAAATGAGGTCACCAGGGGTCAATGAACTTTGCTATCTTCTAAGAAGCTCCCGGACATTCAAAATGAGGTCAGCAGAGGTCAATGACCTTTCCAATCTTCTAAGACGCTCCTGCACTCGCAAAATGAGATCACCAGAGGTCAATGAACTTTGCTATCTTCTAAGAAGATACCGGACACGCAAAATGAGGTCACCAGAGGTCAATGACATTTGCTATCTTCTAAGACGCTCCCACACACGCAAAATGATGTCACCAGAGGTCAATGACCTTTGCTATCTTCTAAGAAGCTCCCGGACCCGCAAAATGAGGTCACCAGAGGTCAATGTCCTTTGCTATCTTCTAAGAAGCTCCCGGACACGCAAAATGAGGTCACCAGAGGTCAATGACATGTGCTATCTTCTGAGACGCTCCCGGACACGCAAAATGAGGTCACCAGAGGTCAATGACCTTTGCTATCTTCTAAGACGCTCCCGGACACGCAAAATTCGGTCACCAGAGGTCAATGACCTTTGCTATCTTCTAAGAAGCTCCCGGACACGCAAAATGATGTTACCAGAGGTCAATGACCTTTGCTATCTTCTAAGACGCTCCCGGACACGCAAAATGAGGTCACCAGAGGTCAATGACCTTTGCTATCTTCTAAGAAGCTCCCGGACACGCAAAATGAGGTCAGCAGATGTCAATGACCTTTGCTATCTTCTAAGACGGTCCCGGACACGCAAAATGAGGTCACCAGAGGTCAATTACCTTTGCTATCTTCTAAGACGCTCATGCACACGCAAAATGAGGTCACCAGAGGTCAATGACCTTTGTTATCTTCTAAGAAGCTCCCGGACACGCAAAATGAGGTCACCAGAGGTCAATGACCTTTGCTACCTTCTAAGAAGCTCCCGGACACGCAAAATGAGGTCACCAGAGGTCAATGACAATTGCTATCTTCTAAGAAGCTCCCGGACACGCAAAATGAGGTCACCAGAGGTCAATGACCTTTGCTATCTTCTAAGACGCTCCCGGACACGCAAAATGAGGTCACCAGAGGTCAATGACCTTTGCTATCTTCTAAGAAGCTCCCGGACACGCAAAATGAGGTCACCAGATGTCAATGACCTTTGCTATCTTCTAAGACGGTCCCGGACACGCAAAATGAGGTCACCAGAGGTCAATTACCTTTGCTATCTACTAAGACGCTCATGCACACGCAAAATGCGGTCACCAGAGTTCAATGAACTTTGCTATACTCTTAGAAGCTCCCGGACACGCAAAATGAGGTTACCAGAGGTCAATGAACTTTGCTATCTTCTAAGACGCTCCCGGACACGCAAAATGAGGTCACCAGAGGTCAATGACCTTTGCTTTCTTCTAAGAAGCTCCCGGACACGCAAAATGAGGTCAGCAGAGGTCAATGACCTATCCAATCTTCTAAGACGCTCCCGCACACGCAAAATGAGGTCACCAGAGCTCAATGTCCATTGCTATCTTCTAAGAAGCACCCGGACACGCAAAATGCGGTCACCAGAGGTCAATGACCTTTGCTATCTTCTAAGAAGCTCCCGGACACGCAAAATGAGGTCACCAGATGTCAATGACCTTTGCTATCTTCTAAGACGGTCCCGGACACGCAAAATGAGGTCACCAGAGGTCAATTACCTTTGCTATCTTCTAAGACGCTCATGCACACGCAAAATAAGGTCACCAGAGGTCAATGACCTTTGCTATCTTCTAAGAAGCTCCCGGACACGCAAAATGAGGTCACCAGATGTCAATGAACTTTGCTATCTTCTAAGAAGCTCCCGGACACACAAAATGCGGTCACCAGAGTTCAATGACCTTTGCTATACTCTTAGAAGCTCCCGGACACGCAAAATGAGGTTACCAGAGGTCAATGACCTTTGCCATCTTCTAAGACGCTCCCGGACACGCAAAATGAGGTCACCAGAAGTCAATGACCTTTGCTTTCTTCTAAGAAGCTCCCGGACACGCAAAATGAGGTCAGCAGAGGTCAATGACCTTTCCAATATTCTAAGACGCTCCCGCACACGCAAAATGAGGTCACCAGAGGTCAATGTCCTTTGCTATCTTCTAAGAAGCTCCCGGACACGCAAAATGAGGTCAGCAGAGGTCAATGACCATTGCTATCGTCTATGACGCTCCCGCACACGCAAAATGAGATCAAAGGAGGTCAATGAACTTTGCTATCTTCTCAGAAGCTCCCGGACACGCAAAATGAGGTCAGCAGAGGTCAATGACCTTTGCTATACTCTTAGAAGCTCCCGGACACGCAAATGAGGTCAGCAGAGGTCAATGACCTTTGCTATCTTCTAAGACGCTCCCGCACACGCAAAATGAGATCACCAGAGGTCAATGAACTTTGCTATCTTCTAAGAAGCTCCCGGACACGCAAAATGAGGTCAGCAGAGGTCAATGACCTTTCCAATCTTCTAAACGCTCCCGCACACGCAAAATGAGGGCACCAGAGGTCAATGACATTTGCTATCTTCTTAGACGCTCCCGCACACGCAAAATGAGATCACCAGAGGACAATGACCTTTGCCATCTTCTAAGAAGCACCCGGACACGCAAAATGAGGTCAGCAGAAGTCAATGACCTTTGCTATCTTCTAAGAAGTTCCCGGACACGCACAATGAGGTCACCAGAGGTCAATGTCCTTTGCTATCTTCTAAGAAGCTCCCGGACACGCAAAATGCGGTCACCAGAGTTCAATGACCTTTGCTATACTCTTAGAAGCTCCCGGACACGCAAAATGAGGTTACCAGAGGTCAATGACCTTTGCTATCTTCTAAGACGCTCCCGGACACGCAAAATGAGGTCACCAGAGGTCAATGACCTTTGCTTTCTTCTAAGAAGCTCCCGGACACGCAAAATGAGGTCAGCAGAGGTCAATGACCTTTCCAATCTTCTAAGACGCTCCCGCACACGCAAAATGAGGTCACCAGAGCTCAATGTCCATTGCTATCTTCTAAGAAGCTCCCGGACACGCAAAATGAGGTCACCAGAGGTCAATGACCTTTGCTATACTCTAGAAGCTCCCGGACACGCAAAATGATGTCATCAGAGGTCAATGACATTTGCAATCTTCTAAGACGCTCCCGCACACGCAAAATGAGATCACCAGAGGTCAATGACCTTTGCTATCTTCTAAGAAGCACCCGGACACGCAAAATGAGGTCACCAGAGGTCAATGACCTTTGCTATCTTCTAAGAAGTTCCCGGACACGCACAATGAGGTCACCAGAGGTCAATGACCTTTGCTATCATCTGAGACGCTCCCGGACACGCAAAATGAGGTCACCAGAGGTCAATGACCTTTGCTATCTTCTAAGACGCTCCCGGACACGCAAAATGAGGTCAGCAGAGGTCAATGACCTTTGCTATCTTCTAAGACGCTCCCATACACGCTAAATGAGATCACCAGAGGTCAATGACCTTTGCTATCTTCTAAGAAGCACCCGCATACGCAAAATGAGGTCACCAGAGGTCAATGACCTTTGCTATCTTCTAAGAAGCTCCCGTACACGCAAAATGAGGTCACCAGAGGTCAATGACCTTTGCTATACTCCAGAAGCTCCCGGACACGCAAAATGATGTTATCAGAGGTCAATGACATTTGCTATCTTCTAAGACGCTCCCGCACACGCAAAATGAGATCACCAGAGGTCAATGACCTTTGCTATTATCTAAGAAGCACCCGGACACGCAAAATGAGGTCACCAGAGGTCAATGACCTTTGCTATCTTCTAAGAAGCTCCCGGACACGCAAAATGAGGTCACCAGAGGTCAATGACATTTGCTATATTCTAAGAAGCTCCCGGACACGCAAAATGAGGTCACCAGAGGTCAATGACCTTTGCTATCTTCTAAGACGCTCCTGGACACGCAAAATGAGGTCACCAGAGGTCAATGACCTTTGCTATCTTCTAAGAAGTTCCCGGACACGCAAAATGAGGTCACCAGAGGTCAATGAACTTTGCTATCTTCTAAGACGCTCCCGGACACGCAAAATGAGGTCACCAGTGGTCGGTGAACTTTGCTATCTTCTAAGACGCTCCCGGACACGCAAAATGAGGTCACCAGGGGTCAATGAACATTGCTATCTTCTAAGAAGCTCCCGCACACGCAAAATGAGATCAACAGAGGTCAATGAACTTTGCTATCTTCTAAGAAGCTCCCGGACACGCAAAATGAGGTCAGCAGTGGTCAATGACCTTTCCAATCTTCTAAGACGCTCCCGCACACGCAAAATGAGGTCACCAGAGGTCAATGACCTTTGCTATCTTCTAAGAAGCTCCCGGACACGCAAAATGAGGTCACCAGAGGTCAATGTCCTTTGATATCTTCTAAGAAACTCCCGGACACGCAAAATGAGGTCACCAGAGGTCAATGACCTTTGCTATACTCTAGAAGCTCCCGGACACGCAAAATGATGTCATCAGAGGTCAATGACATTTGCTATCTTCTAAGACGCTCCCGCACACGCAAAATGAGATCACCAGAGGTCAATGACCTTTGCTATCTTCTAAGAAGCACCCGGACACGCAAAATGAGGTCACCAGAGGTCAATGACCTTTGCTACCTTCTAAGAAGTTCCCGGACACGCAAAATGAGGTCACCAGAGGTCAATGAACTTTGCTATCTTCTAAGACGCTCCCGCACACGCAAAATGAGATCACCAGAGGTCAATGACCTTTGCTATCTTCTAAGAAGCACCCGGACACGCAAAATGAGGTCACCAGAGGTCAATGACCTTTGCTATCTTCTAAGACGCTCCCGGACACGCAAAATGAGGTCACCAGAGGTCAATGAAATTTGCTATCTTCTAAGACACTCCCGGACACGCAATATGAGTTCAGCAGAGGTCAATGACATTTGCAATCTTCTTAGAGGCTCCCGGAAAGGCAAAATGAGGTCACCAGAGTTCAATGACATTTGCTATCTTCTAAGACGCTCCCGGACACGCAAAATGAAATCACCAGAGGTCAATGACCTTTGCTATCTTCTAAGAAGCACCCGGACACGCAAAATGAGGTCACCAGAGGTCAATGACCTTTGCTATCTTCTAAGAAGTTCCCGGACACGCAAAATGAGGTCACCAGAGGTCAATGAACTTTGCTATCTTCTAAGACGCTCCCGGACACGCAAAATGAGGTCACCAGTGGTCGAGGAACTTTGCTATCTTCTAAGACGCTCCCGGACACGCAAAATGAGGTCACCAGGGGTCAATGAACTTTGCTATCTTCTAAGAAGCTCCCGGACATTCAAAATGAGGTCAGCAGAGGTCAATGACCTTTCCAAGCTTCTAAAACGCTCCCGCACACGCAAAATGAGATCACCAGAGGTCAATGAAGTTTGCTATCTTCTAAGAAGCTCCCGGACACGCAAAATGAGGTCACCAGAGGTCAATGACATTTGCTATCTTCTAAGAAGCTCCCGGACACGCAGAAAGAGGTCACCAGGGGTCAATGACCTTTCCAATCTTCTAAGACGCTCCCGCACACGCAAAATGAGGTCACCAGAGGTCAATGACCTTTGCTATCTTCTAAGAAGGTCCCGGACACGCACAATGAGGTCACCAGAGGTCAATGTCTTTGCTATCTTCTAAGAAGCTCCCGGACACGCAAAATGCGGTCACCAGAGGTCAATGACCTTTGCTATACTCTTAGAAGCACCCGGACACGCAAAATGAGGTCAGCAGAGGTCAATGACCTTTGCTATCTTCTATGACGCTCCCGCACACGCAAAATGAGATCACCAGAGGTCAATGACCTTTGCTATCTTCTAAGAAGCACCCGGACACGCAAAATGAGGTCACCAGAGGTCAATGACCTTTGCTATCTTCTAAGACGCTCCCGGACACGCAAAATGAGGTCACCAGAGGTCAATGAAATTTGCTATCTTCTAAGACACTCCCGGACACGCAATATGAGTTCAGCAGAGGTCAATGACATTTGCAATCTTCTAAGAGGCTCCCGGAAGGGCAAAATGAGGTCACCAGAGTTCAATGACATTTGCTATCTTCTAAGACGCTCCCGGACACGCAAAATGAAATCACCAGAGGTCAATGACCTTTGCTATCTTCTAAGAAGCACCCGGACACGCAAAATGAGGTCACCAGGGGTCAATGAACTTTGCTATCTTCTAAGAAGCTCCCGGACATTCAAAATGAGGTCAGCAGAGGTCAATGACCTTTCCAAGCTTCTAAAACGCTCCCGCACACGCAAAATGAGATCACCAGAGGTCAATGAAGTTTGCTATCTTCTAAGAAGCTCCCGGACACGCAAAATGAGGTCACCAGAGGTCAATGACATTTGCTATCTTCTAAGAAGCTCCCGGACACGCAGAAAGAGGTCACCAGGGGTCAATGACCTTTCCAATCTTCTAAGACGCTCCCGCACACGCAAAATGAGGTCACCAGAGGTCAATGACCTTTGCTATCTTCTAAGAAGGTCCCGGACACGCACAATGAGGTCACCAGAGGTCAATGTCCTTTGCTATCTTCTAAGAAGCTCCCGGACACGCAAAATGCGGTCACCAGAGGTCAATGACCTTTGCTATACTCTTAGAAGCACCCGGACACGCAAAATGAGGTCAGCAGAGGTCAATGACCTTTGCTATCTTCTATGACGCTCCCGCACACGCAAAATGAGATCAACAGAGGTCAATGAACTTTGCTATCTTCTAAGAAGCTCCCGGACACGCAAAATGAGGTCAGCAGAGGTCAATGACCTTTCCAATCTTCTAAGACGCTCCCGCACACGCAAAATGAGGTCACCAGAGGTCAATGACCTTTGCTATCTTCTAAGAAGCTCCCGGACACTCAAAATGAGGTCACCAGAGGTCAATGAAATTTGCTATCTTCTAAGACACTCCCGGACACGCAATATGAGTTCAGCAGAGGTCAATGAAATTTGCTATCTTCTAAGACACTCCCGGACACGCAATATGAGTTCAGCAGAGGTCAATGACATTTGCAATCTTCTAAGAGGCTCCCGGAAAGGCAAAATGAGGTCACCAGAGTTCAATGACATTTGCTATCTTCTAAGACGCTCCCGGACACGCAAAATGAAATCACCAGAGGTCAATGACCTTTGCTATCTTCTAAGAAGCACCCGGACACGCAAAATGAGGTCACCAGAGGTCAATGACCTTTGCTATCTTCTAAGAAGTTCCCGGACACGCAAAATGAGGTCACCAGAGGTCAATGAACTTTGCTATCTTCTAAGACGCTCCCGGACACGCAAAATGAGGTCACCAGTGGTCGATGAACTTTGCTATCTTCTAAGACGCTCCCGGACACGCAAAATGAGGTCACCAGGGGTCAATGAACTTTGCTAACTTCTAAGAGGCTCCCGGACATTCAAAATGAGGTCAGCAGAGGTCAATGACCTTTCCAATCTTCTAAAACGCTCCCGCACACGCAAAATGAGATCACCAGAGGTCAATGAACTTTGCTATCTTCTAAGAAGCTCCCGGACACGCAAAATGAGGTCACCAGAGGTCAATGACATTTGCTATCTTCTAAGAAGCTCCCGGACACGCACAAAGAGGTCACCAGGGGTCAATGACCTTTCCAATCTTCTAAGACGCTCCCGCACACGCAAAATGATGTCACCAGAGGTCAATGACCTTTGCTATCTTCTAAGAAGGTCCCGGACACGCACAATGAGGTCACCAGAGGTCAATGTCCTTTGCTATCTTCTAAGAAGCTCCCGGACACGCAAAATGCGGTCACCAGAGGTCAATGACCTTTGCTATACTCTTAGAAGCTCCCGGACACGCAAAATGAGGTCAGCAGAGGTCAATGACCTTTGCTATCTTCTATGACGCTCCCGCACACGCAAAATGAGATCAACAGAGGTCAATGAACTTTGCTATCTTCTAAGAAGCTCCCGGACACGCAAAATGAGGTCAGCAGAGGTCAATGACCTTTCCAATCTTCTAAGACGCTCCCGCACACGCAAAATGAGGTCACCAGAGGTCAATGACCTTTGCTATCTTCTAAGAAGCTCCCGGACACTCAAAATGAGGTCACCAGAGGTCAATGACCTTTGCTATCTTCTAAGAAGCACCCGGACACGCAAAATGAGGTCACCAGAGGTCAATGACCTTTGCTATCTTCTAAGAAGCTCCCGGACACGCAAAATGAGGTCACCAGAGGTCAATGACATTTGCTATATTCTAAGAAGCTCCCGGACACGCAAAATGAGGTCACCAGAGGTCAATGACGTTTGCTATCTTCTAAGACGCTCCCGGACACGCAAAATGAGGTCACCAGAGGTCAATGAACTTTGCTATCTTCTAAGAAGCTCCCGGACACGCAAAATGAGGTCACCAGAGGTCAATGTCGTTTGCTATCTTCTAAGAAACTCCCGGACACGCAAAATGAGGTCACCAGAGGTCAATGACCTTTGCTATACTCTAGAAGCTCCCGGACACGCAAAATGAGGTCACCAGAGTTCAATGACATTTGCTATCTTCTAAGACGCTCCCGGACACGCAAAATGAAATCACCAGAGGTCAATGACCTTTGCTATCTTCTAAGAAGCACCCGGACACGCAAAATGAGGTCACCAGAGGTCAATGACCTTTGCTATCTTCTAAGAAGTTCCCGGACACGCAAAATGAGGTCACCAGAGGTCAATGAACTTTGCTATCTTCTAAGACGCTCCCGGACACGCAAAATGAGGTCACCAGTGGTCGATGAACTTTGCTATCTTCTAAGACGCTCCCGGACACGCAAAATGAGGTCACCAGGGGTCAATGAACTTTGCTAACTTCTAAGAGGCTCCCGGACATTCAAAATGAGGTCAGCAGAGGTCAATGACCTTTCCAATCTTCTAAAACGCTCCCGCACACGCAAAATGAGATCACCAGAGGTCAATGAACTTTGCTATCTTCTAAGAAGCTCCCGGACACGCAAAATGAGGTCACCAGAGGTCAATGACATTTGCTATCTTCTAAGAAGCTCCCGGACACGCACAAAGAGGTCACCAGGGGTCAATGACCTTTCCAATCTTCTAAGACGCTCCCGCACACGCAAAATGATGTCACCAGAGGTCAATGACCTTTGCTATCTTCTAAGAAGGTCCCGGACACGCACAATGAGGTCACCAGAGGTCAATGTCCTTTGCTATCTTCTAAGAAGCTCCCGGACACGCAAAATGCGGTCACCAGAGGTCAATGACCTTTGCTATACTCTTAGAAGCTCCCGGACACGCAAAATGAGGTCAGCAGAGGTCAATGACCTTTGCTATCTTCTATGACGCTCCCGCACACGCAAAATGAGATCAACAGAGGTCAATGAACTTTGCTATCTTCTAAGAAGCTCCCGGACACGCAAAATGAGGTCAGCAGAGGTCAATGACCTTTCCAATCTTCTAAGACGCTCCCGCACACGCAAAATGAGGTCACCAGAGGTCAATGACCTTTGCTATCTTCTAAGAAGCTCCCGGACACTCAAAATGAGGTCACCAGAGGTCAATGACCTTTGCTATCTTCTAAGAAGCACCCGGACACGCAAAATGAGGTCACCAGAGGTCAATGACCTTTGCTATCTTCTAAGAAGCTCCCGGACACGCAAAATGAGGTCACCAGAGGTCAATGACATTTGCTATATTCTAAGAAGCTCCCGGACACGCAAAATGAGGTCACCAGAGGTCAATGACGTTTGCTATCTTCTAAGACGCTCCCGGACACGCAAAATGAGGTCACCAGAGGTCAATGAACTTTGCTATCTTCTAAGAAGCTCCCGGACACGCAAAATGAGGTCACCAGAGGTCAATGTCGTTTGCTATCTTCTAAGAAACTCCCGGACACGCAAAATGAGGTCACCAGAGGTCAATGACCTTTGCTATACTCTAGAAGCTCCCGGACACGCAAAATGAGGTCACCAGAGGTCAATGACATTTGCTATCTTCTAAGAAGCTCCCGGACACGCAGAAAGAGGTCACCAGGGGTCAATGACCTTTCCAATCTTCTAAGACGCTCCCGCACACGCAAAATGAGGTCACCAGAGGACAATGACCTTTGCTATCTTCTAAGAAGGTCCCGGACACGCACAATGAGGTCACCAGAGGTCAATGTCCTTTGCTATCTTCTAAGAAGCTCCCGGACACGCAATATGCGGTCACCAGAGGTCAATGACCTTTGCTATACTCTTAGAAGCACCCGGACACGCAAAATGAGGTCAGCAGACGTCAATGACCTTTGCTATCTTCTATGACGCTCCCGCACACGCAAAATGAGATCACCAGAGGTAAATGACCTTTGCTATCTTCTAAGAAGCACCCGGACACGCAAAATGAGGTCACCAGAGGTCAATGACCTTTGCTATCTTCTAAGACGCTCCCGGACACGCAAAATGAGGTCACCAGAGGTCAATGAAATTTGCTATCTTCTAAGACACTCCCGGACACGCAATATGAGTTCAGCAGAGGTCAATGACATTTGCAATCTTCTAAGAGGCTCCCGGAAAGGCAAAATGAGGTCACCAGAGTTCAATGACATTTGCTATCTTCTAAGACGCTCCCGGACACGCAAAATGAAATCACCAGAGGTCAATGACCTTTGCTATCTTCTAAGAAGCACCCGGACACGCAAAATGAGGTCACCAGAGGTCAATGACCTTTGCTATCTTCTAAGAAGTTCCCGGACACGCAAAATGAGGTCACCAGAGGTCAATGAACTTTGCTATCTTCTAAGACGTTCCCGGACACGCAAAATGAGGTCACCAGTGGTCGATGAACTTTGCTATCTTCTAAGACGCTCCCGGACACGCAAAATGAGGTCACCAGGGGTCAATGAACTTTGCTATCTTCTAAGAAGCTCCCGGACATTCAAAATGAGGTCAGCAGAGGTCAATGACCTTTCCAAGCTTCTAAAACGCTCCCGCACACGCAAAATGAGATCACCAGAAGTCAATGAAGTTTGCTATCTTCTAAGAAGCTCCCGGACACGCAAAATGAGGTCACCAGAGGTCAATGACATTTGCTATCTTCTAAGAAGCTCCCGGACACGCAGAAAGAGGTCACCAGGGGTCAATGACCTTTCCAATCTTCTAAGACGCTCCCGCACACGCAAAATGAGGTCACCAGAGGTCAATGACCTTTGCTATCTTCTAAGAAGGTCCCGGACACGCACAATGAGGTCACCAGAGGTCAATGTCCTTTGCTATCTTCTAAGAAGCTCCCGGACACGCAAAATGCGGTCACCAGAGGTCAATGACCTTTGCTATACTCTTAGAAGCACCCGGACACGCAAAATGAGGTCAGCAGAGGTCAATGACCTTTGCTATCTTCTATGACGCTCCCGCACACGCAAAATGAGATCAACAGAGGTCAATGAACTTTGCTATCTTCTAAGAAGCTCCCGGACACGCAAAATGAGGTCAGCAGAGGTCAATGACCTTTCCAATCTTCTAAGACGCTCCCGCACACGCAAAATGAGGTCACCAGAGGTCAATGACCTTTGCTATCTTCTAAGAAGCTCCCGGACACTCAAAATGAGGTCACCAGGGGTCAATGACATTTGCTATCTTCTAAGAAGCTCCCGGACACGCAGAAAGAGGTCACCAGGGGTCAATGACCTTTCCAATCTTCTAAGACGCTCCCGCACACGCAAAATGAGGTCACCAGAGGTCAATGACCTTTGCTATCTTCTAAGAAGGTCCCGGACACGCACAATGAGGTCACCAGAGGTCAATGTCCTTTGCTATCTTCTAAGAAGCTCCCGGACACGCAAAATGCGGTCACCAGAGGTCAATGACCTTTGCTATACTCTTAGAAGCACCCGGACACGCAAAATGAGGTCAGCAGAGGTCAATGACCTTTGCTATCTTCTATGACGCTCCCGCACACGCAAAATGAGATCAACAGAGGTCAATGAACTTTGCTATCTTCTAAGAAGCTCCCGGACACGCAAAATGAGGTCAGCAGAGGTCAATGACCTTTCCAATCTTCTAAGACGCTCCCGCACACGCAAAATGAGGTCACCAGAGGTCAATGACCTTTGCTATCTTCTAAGAAGCTCCCGGACACTCAAAATGAGGTCACCAGAGGTCAATGAAATTTGCTATCTTCTAAGACACTCCCGGACACGCAATATGAGTTCAGCAGAGGTCAATGAAATTTGCTATCTTCTAAGACACTCCCGGACACGCAATATGAGTTCAGCAGAGGTCAATGACATTTGCAATCTTCTAAGAGGCTCCCGGAAAGGCAAAATGAGGTCACCAGAGTTCAATGACATTTGCTATCTTCTAAGACGCTCCCGGACACGCAAAATGAAATCACCAGAGGTCAATGACCTTTGCTATCTTCTAAGAAGCACCCGGACACGCAAAATGAGGTCACCAGAGGTCAATGACATTTGCTATCTTCTAAGAAGTTCCCGGACACGCAAAATGAGGTCACCAGAGGTCAATGAACTTTGCTATCTTCTAAGACGCTCCCGGACACGCAAAATGAGGTCACCAGTGGTCGATGAACTTTGCTATCTTCTAAGACGCTCCCGGACACGCAAAATGAGGTCACCAGGGGTCAATGAACTTTGCTATCTTCTAAGAAGCTCCCGGACATTCAAAATGAGGTCAGCAGAGGTCAATGACCTTTCCAATCTTCTAAAACTCTCCCGCACACGCAAAATGAGATCACCAGAGGTCAATGAACTTTGCTATCTTCTAAGAAGCTCCCGGACACGCAAAATGAGGTCACCAGAGGTCAATGACATTTGCTATCTTCTAAGAAGCTCCCGGACACGCACAAAGAGGTCACCAGGGGTCAATGACCTTTCCAATCTTCTAAGACGCTCCCGCACACGCAAAATGATGTCACCAGAGGTCAATGACCTTTGCTATCTTCTAAGAAGGTCCCGGACACGCACAATGAGGTCACCAGAGGTCAATGTCCTTTGCTATCTTCTAAGAAGCTCCCGGACACGCAAAATGCGGTCACCAGAGGTCAATGACCTTTGCTATACTCTTAGAAGCTCCCGGACACGCAAAATGAGGTCAGCAGAGGTCAATGACCTTTGCTATCTTCTATGACGCTCCCGCACACGCAAAATGAGATCAACAGAGGTCAATGAACTTTGCTATCTTCTAAGAAGCTCCCGGACACGCAAAATGAGGTCAGCAGAGGTCAATGACCTTTCCAATCTTCTAAGACGCTCCCGCACACGCAAAATGAGGTCACCAGAGGTCAATGACCTTTGCTATCTTCTAAGAAGCTCCCGGACACTCAAAATGAGGTCACCAGAGGTCAATGACCTTTGCTATCTTCTAAGAAGCACCCGGACACGCAAAATGAGGTCACCAGAGGTCAATGACCTTTGCTATCTTCTAAGAAGCTCCCGGACACGCAAAATGAGGTCACCAGAGGTCAATGACATTTGCTATATTCTAAGAAGCTCCCGGACACGCAAAATGAGGTCACCAGAGGTCAATGACGTTTGCTATCTTCTAAGACGCTCCCGGACACGCAAAATGAGGTCACCAGAGGTCAATGAACTTTGCTATCTTCTAAGAAGCTCCCGGACACGCAAAATGAGGTCACCAGAGGTCAATGTCCTTTGCTATCTTCTAAGAAACTCCCGGACACGCAAAATGAGGTCACCAGAGGTCAATGACCTTTGCTATACTCTAGAAGCTCCCGGACACGCAAAATGATGTCATCAGAGGTCAATGACATTTGCTATCTTCTAAGACGCTCCCGCACACGCAAAATGAGATCACCAGAAATCAATGACCTTTGCTATCTTCTAAGAAGCACCCGGACACGCAAAATGAGGTCACCAGAGGTCAATGACCTTTGCTATCTTCTAAGAAGTTCCCGGACACGCAAAATGAGGTCACCAGAGGTCAATGAACTTTGCTATCTTCTAAGACGCTCCCGCACACGCAAAATGAGATCACCAGAGGTCAATGACATTTGCTATCTTCTAAGAAGCACCCGGACACGCAAAATGAGGTCACCAGAGGTCAATGACCTTTGCTATCTTCTAAGACGCTCCCGGACACGCAAAATGAGGTCACAAGAGGTCAATGAAATTTGCTATCTTCTAAGACACTCCCGGACACGCAATATGAGTTCAGCAGAGGTCAATGACATTTGCAATCTTCTAAGAGGCTCCCGGAAAGGCAAAATGAGGTCACCAGAGTTCAATGACATTTGCTATCTTCTAAGACGCTCCCGGACACGCAAAATGAAATCACCAGAGGTCAATGACCTTTGCTATCTTCTAAGAAGCACCCGGACACGCAAAATGAGGTCACCAGAGGTCAATGACCTTTGCTATCTTCTAAGACGCTCCCGGACACGCAAAATGAGGTCACCAGTGGTCGATGAACTTTGCTATCTTCTAAGACGCTCCCGGACACGCAAAATGAGGTCACCAGGGGTCAATGAACTTTGCTATCTTCTAAGAAGCTCCCGGACATTCAAAATGAGGTCAGCAGAGGTCAATCACCTTTCCAATCTTCTAAAACGCTCCCGCACACGCAAAATGAGATCACCAGAGGTCAATGAACTTTGCTATCTTCTAAGAAGCTCCCGGACACGCAAAATGAGGTCACCAGAGGTCAATGACATTTGCTATCTTCTAAGAAGCTCCCGGACACGCACAAAGAGGTCACCAGGGGTCAATGACCTTTCCAATCTTCTAAGACGCTCCCGCACACGCAAAATGATGTCACCAGAGGTCAATGACCTTTGCTATCTTCTAAGAAGGTCCCGGACACGCACAATGAGGTCACCAGAGGTCAATGTCCTTTGCTATCTTCTAAGAAGCTCCCGGACACGCAAAATGCGGTCACCAGAGGTCAATGACATTTGCTATACTCTTAGAAGCTCCCGGACACGCAAAATGAGGTCAGCAGAGGTCAATGAACTTTGCTATCTTCTATGACGCTCCCGCACACGCAAAATGAGATCAACAGAGGTCAATGAACTTTGCTATCTTCTAAGAAGCTCCCGGACACGCAAAATGAGGTCAGCAGAGGTCAATGACCTTTCCAATCTTCTAAGACGCTCCCGCACACGCAAAATGAGGTCACCAGAGGTCAATGACCTTTGCTATCTTCTAAGAAGCTCCCGGACACTCAAAATGAGGTCACCAGAGGTCAATGACCTTTGCTATCTTCTAAGAAGCACCCGGACACGCAAAATGAGGTCACCAGAGGTCAATGACCTTTGCTATCTTCTAAGAAGCTCCCGGACACGCAAAATGAGGTCACCAGAGGTCAATGACATTTGCTATATTCTAAGAAGCTCCCGGACACGCAAAATGAGGTCACCAGAGGTCAATGACGTTTGCTATCTTCTAAGACGCTCCCGGACACGCAAAATGAGGTCACCAGAGGTCAATGAACTTTGCTATCTTCTAAGAAGCTCCCGGACACGCAGAAAGAGGTCACCAGGGGTCAATGACGTTTGCTATCTTCTAAGACGCTCCCGGACACGCAAAATGAGGTCTACAGAGGTCAATGAACTTTGCTATCTTCTAAGACGGTCCCGGACACGCAAAATGAGGTCACTAGAGGTCAATGACCTTTGCTATCTTCTAAAACGCTCCCACACACGCAAAATGAGGTCACCAGAGGTCAATGACCTTTGCTATCTTCTAAGAAGCTCCCGGACACGCAATATGAGGTCACCAGAGGTCAATGTCCTTAACTATCTTCTAAGAATCTCCCGGACACGCAAAATGCGGTCACCAGAGGTCAATGAACTTTGCTATACTCTTAGAAGCTCCCGGACACGCAAAATGAGGTCAGCAGAGGTCAATGACCTTTGCTATCTTCTATGACGCTCCCGCACACGCAAAATGAGGTCACCAGAGGTCAATGAACTTTGCTATCTTCTAAGAAGCTCCCGGACACGCAGAAAGAGGTCACCAGGGGTCAATGACGTTTGCTATCTTCTAAGACGCTCCCGGACACGCAAAATGAGGTCTACAGAGGTCAATGAACTTTGCTATCTTCTAAGACGGTCCCGGACACGCAAAATGAGGTCACTAGAGGTCAATGACCTTTGCTATCTTCTAAAACGCTCCCACACACGCAAAATGAGGTCACCAGAGGTCAATGACCTTTGCTATCTTCTAAGAAGCTCCCGGACACGCAATATGAGGTCACCAGAGGTCAATGTCCTTTGCTATCTTCTAAGAAGCTCCCGGACACGCAAAATGCGGTCACCAGAGGTCAATGAACTTTGCTATACTCTTAGAAGCTCCCGGACACGCAAAAAGAGGTCAGCAGAGGTCAATGACCTTTGCTATCTTCTATGACGCTCCCGCACACGCAAAATGAGATCAACAGAGGTCAATGAACTTTGCTATCTTCTAACAAGCTCCCGGACACGCAAAATGAGGTCAGCAGAGGTCAATGACCTTTCCAATCTTCTAAGACGCTCCCGCACATGCAAAATGAGGTCACCAGAGGTCAATGACCTTTGCTATCTTCTAAGAAGTTCCCGGACACGCACAATGAGGTCACCAGAGGTCAATGTCCTTTGCTATCTTCTAAGAAGCTCCCGGAAACGCAAAATGCGGTCACCAGAGGTCAATGACATTTGCTATACTCTTAGAAGCTCCCGGACACGCAAAATGAGGTCAGCAGAGGTCAATGACCTTTGCTATCTTCTAAGAAGCACCCGGACATGCAAAATGAGGTCACCAGAGGTCAATGATCTTTGCTATCTTCTAAGAAGTTCCCGGACACGCAAAATGAGGTCACCAGTGGTCTATGAACTTTGCTATCTTCTAAGACGCTCCCGGACACGCAAAATGAGGTCACCAGGGGTCAATGAACTTTGCTATCTTCTAAGAAGCTCCCGGACATTCAAAATGAGGTCAGCAGAGGTCAATGACCTTTCCAATCTTCTAAGACGCTCCCGCACACGCAAAATGAGATCACCAGAGGTCAATGACCTTTGCTATCTTCTAAGACACTCCCGGACACGCAATATGAGTTCAGCAGAGGTCAATGACATTTGCCATCTTCTAAGAGGCTCCCGGAAAGGCAAAATGAGGTCACCAGAGTTGAATGACATTTGCTATCTTCTAAGACGCTCCCGGACACGCAAAATGAAATCAACAGAGGTCAATGACCTTTGCTATCTTCTAAGAAGCACCCGGACACGCAAAATGAGGTCACCAGAGGTCAATGACCTTTGCTATCTTCTAAGAAGTTCCCGGACACGCAAAATGATGTCACCAGAGGTCAATGAACTTTGCTATCTTCTAAGACGCTCCCGGACACGCAAAATGAGGTCACCAGTGGTCGATGAACTTTGCTATCTTCTAAGACCCTCCCGGACACGCAAAATGAGGTCACCAGGGGTCAATGAACTTTGCTATCTTCTAAGAAGCTCCCGGACATTCAAAATGAGGTCAGCAGAGGTCAATGACCTTTCCAATCTTCTAAGACGCTCCCGCACATGCAAAATGAGATTACCAGAGGTCAATGAACTTTGCTATCTTCTAAGAAGCTCCCGGACACGCAAAATGATGTCATCAGAGGTCAATGACATTTGCTATCTTCTAAGACGCTCCCGCACACGCAAAATGAGATCACCAGAGGTCAATGACCTTTGCTATCTTCTAAGAAGCACCCGGACACGCAAAATGAGGTCACCAGAGGTCAATGACCTTTGCTATCTTCTAAGAAGTTCCCGGACACGCAAAATGAGGTCACCAGAGGTCAATGAACTTTGCTATCTTCTAAGACACTCCCGGACACGCAATATGAGATCAGCAGAGGTCAATGACATTTGCAATCTTCTAAGAGGCTCCCGGAAAGGCAAAATGAGGTCACCAGAGTTCAATGACATTTGCTATCTTCTAAGACGCTCCCGGACACGCAAAATGAGATCACCAGAGGTCAATGACCTTTGCTATCTTCTAAGAAGCACCCGGACACGCAAAATGAGGTCACCAGAGGTCAATGACCTTTGCTATCTTCTAAGAAGTTCCCGGACACGCAAAATGAGGTCACCAGGGGTCAATGAACTTTGCTATCTTCTAAGACGCTCCCGGACACGCAAAATGAGGTCACCAGTGGTCTATGAACTTTGCTATCTTCTAAGACGCTCCCGGACACGCAAAATGAGGTCACCAGGGGTCAATGAACTTTGCTATCTTCTAAGAAGCTCCCGGACATTCAAAATGAGGTCAGCAGAGGTCAATGACCTTTCCAATCTTCTAAGACGCTCCCGCACACGCAAAATGAGATCACCAGAGGTCAATGAACTTTGCTATCTTCTAAGAAGCTCCCGGACACGCAAAATGAGGTCACCAGAGGTCAATGACATTTGCTATCTTCTAAGAAGCTCCCGGACACGCAAAATGAGGTTACCAGAGGTCAATGACCTTTGCTATCTTCTAAGACGCTCCCGGACACGCAAAATGAGGTCACCAGAGATCAATGACATTTGCTATCTTCTAAGACGCTCCCACACACGCAAAATGAGGTCACCAGAGGTCAATGATCTTTGCTATCTTCTAAGAAGTTCCCGGACACGCACAATGAGGTCACCAGAGGTCAATATCCTTTGCTATACTCTTAGAAGCTCCCGGACACGCAAAATGAGGTCAGCAGAGGTCAATGACCTTTGCTATCTTCTATGACGCTCTCGCACACGCAAAATGAGATCAACAGAGGTTAATGAACTTTGCTATCTTCTAAGAAGCTCCCACACACGCAAAATGAGGTCACCAGATGTCAATGACCTTTGCTATCTTCTAAGAAGTTCCCGGACACGCAAAATGAGGTCACAAGAGGTCAATGACCTTTCCTATCTTCTAAGAAGCTCCCGGACACGCAAAATGAGGTCACCAGAGGTCAATGACATTTGCTATCTTCTAAGAAGCTCCCGGACACGCAAAATGAGGTTACCAGAGGTCAATGATCTTTGCTATCTTCTAAGACGCTCCCGGACACGCAAAATGAGGTCACCAGAGATCAATGACATTTGCTATCTTCTAAGACGCTCCCACACACGCAAAATGAGGTCACCAGATGTCAATGACCTTTGCTATCTTCTAAGAAGTTCCCGGACACGCACAATGAGGTCACCAGAGGTCAATATCCTTTGCTATACTCTTAGAAGCTCCCGGACACGCAAAATGAGGTCAGCAGAGGTCAATGACCTTTGCTATCTTCTATGACGCTCTCGCACACGCAAAATGAGATCAACAGAGGTCAATGAACTTTGCTATCTTCTAAGAAGCTCCCGGACACGCAAAATGAAATCAGCAGAGGTCAATGACCTTTCCAATCTTCTAAGACGCTCCCGCACACGCAAAATGAGGTCACCAGAGGTCAATGACCTTTGCTATCTTCTAAGAAACTCCCGGACACGCAAAATGATGTCATCAGAGGTCAATGACATTTGCTATCTTCTAAGAAGTTCCCGGACACGCAAAATGAGGTCACCAGAGGTCAATGAACTTTGCTATCTTCTAAGACGCTCCCGGACACGCAAAATGAGGTCACCAGTGGTCGATGAACTTTGCTATCTTCTAAGACGCTCCCGGACACGCAAAATGAGGTCACCAGGGGTCAATGAACTTTGCTATCTTCTAAGAAGCTCCCGGACATTCAAAATGAGGTCAGCAGAGGTCAATGACCTTTCCAATCTTCTAAGACGCTCCCGCACACGCAAAATGAGATCACCAGAGGTCAATGAACTTTGCTATCTTCTAAGAAGCTCCCGGAGACGCAAAATGAGGTCACCAGAGGTCAATGACATTTGCTATCTTCTAAGAAGCTCCCGGACACGCAGAAAGAGGTCACCAGGGGTCAATGACCTTTCCAATCTTCTAAGACGCTCCCGCACACGCAAAATGAGGTCACCAGAGGTCAATGACCTTTGCTATCTTCTAAGAAGTTCCCGGACACCCACAATGAGGTCACCAGACGTCAATGTCCTTTGCTATCTTCTAAGAAGCTCCCGGACACGCAAAATGCGGTCACCAGAGGTCAATGACCTTTGCTATACTCTTAGAAGCTCCCGGACACGCAAAATGAGGTCAGCAGAGGTCAATGACCTTTGCTATCTTCTATGACGCTCTCGCACACGCAAAATGAGATCAACAGAGGTCAATGAACTTTGCTATCTTCTAAGAAGCTCCCGGACACGCAAAATGAAATCAGCAGAGGTCAATGACCTTTCCAATCTTCTAAGACGCTCCCGCACACGCAAAATGAGGTCACCAGAGGTCAATGACCTTTGCTATCTTCTAAGAAACTCCCGGACACGCAAAATGATGTCATCAGAGGTCAATGACATTTGCTATCTTCTAAGAAGTTCCCGCACACGCAAAATGAGGTCACCAGAGGTCAATGACCTTTGCTATCTTCTAAGAAGTTCCCGGACACGCACAATGAGGTCACCAGACGTCAATGTCCTTTGCTATCTTCTAAGAAGCTCCCGGACACGCAAAATGAGGTCACCAGGGGTCAATGAACTTTGCTATCTTCTAAGAAGCTCCCGGACATTCAAAATGAGGTCAGCAGAGGTCAATGACCTTTCCAATCTTCTAAGACGCTCCCGCACACGCAAAATGAGATCACCAGAGGTCAATGAACTTTGCTATCTTCTAAGAAGCTCCCGGAGACGCAAAATGAGGTCACCAGAGGTCAATGACATTTGCTATCTTCTAAGAAGCTGCCGGACACGCAGAAAGAGGTCACCAGAGGTCAATGACCTTTCCAATCTTCTAAGACGCTCCCGCACACGCAAAATGAGGTCACCAGAGGTCAATGACCTTTGCTATCTTCTAAGAAGTTCCCGGACACCCACAATGAGGTCACCAGACGTCAATGTCCTTTGCTATCTTCTAAGAAGCTCCCGGACACGCAAAATGCGGTCACCAGAGGTCAATGACCTTTGCTATACTCTTAGAAGCTCCCGGACACGCAAAATGAGGTCAGCAGAGGTCAATGACCTTTGCTATCTTCTATGACGCTCTCGCACACGCAAAATGAGATCAACAGAGGTCAATGAACTTTGCTATCTTCTAAGAAGCTCCCGGACACGCAAAATGAAATCAGCAGAGGTCAATGACCTTTCCAATCTTCTAAGACGCTCCCGCACACGCAAAATGAGGTCACCAGAGGTCAATGACCTTTGCTATCTTCTAAGAAACTCCCGGACACGCAAAATGATGTCATCAGAGGTCAATGACATTTGCTATCTTCTAAGAAGTTCCCGGACACGCAAAATGAGGTCACCAGAGGTCAATGAACTTTGCTATCTTCTAAGACGCTCCCGGACACGCAAAATGAGGTCACCAGTGGTCGATGAACTTTGCTATCTTCTAAGACGATCCCGGACACGCAAAATGAGGTCACCAGGGGTCAATGAACTTTGCTATCTTCTAAGAAGCTCCCGGACATTCAAAATGAGGTCAGCAGAGGTCAATGACCTTTCCAATCTTCTAAGACGCTCCCGCACACGCAAAATGAGATCACCAGAGGTCAATGAACTTTGCTATCTTCTAAGAAGCTCCCGGAGACGCAAAATGAGGTCACCAGAGGTCAATGACATTTGCTATCTTCTAAGAAGCTCCCGGACACGCAGAAAGAGGTCACCAGGGGTCAATGACCTTTCCAATCTTCTAAGACGCTCCCGCACACGCAAAATGAGGTCACCAGAGGTCAATGACCTTTGCTATCTTCTAAGAAGTTCCCGGACACGCACAATGAGGTCACCAGACGTCAATGTCCTTTGCTATCTTCTAAGAAGCTCCCGGACACGCAAAATGCGGTCACCAGAGGTCAATGACCTTTGCTATACTCTTAGAAGCTCCCGGACACGCAAAATGAGGTCAGCAGAGGTCAATGATCTTTGCTATCTTCTATGACGCTCCCGCACACGCAAAATGAGATCAACAGAGGTCAATGAAATTTGCTATCTTCTAAGAAGCTCCCGGACACGCAAAATGAGGTCAGCAGAGGTCAATGACCTTTCCAATCTTCTAAGACGCTCCCGCAAACGCAAAATGAGGTCACCAGAGGTCAATGACCTTTGCTATCTTCTAAGAAGCTCCCGGACACTCAAAATGAGGTCACCAGAGGTCAATGTCCTTTGCTATCTTCTAAGAAACTCCCGGACACGCAAAATGAGGTCACCAGAGGTCAATGACCTTTGCTATACTCTAGAAGCTCCCGGACACGCAAAATGATGTCATCAGAGGACAATGACATTTGCTATCTTCTAAGACGCTCCCGCACACGCAAAATGAGATCACCAGAGGTCAATGACCTTTGCTATCTTCTAAGAAGCACCCGGACACGCAAAATGAGGTCACCAGAGGTCAATGACCTTTGCTATCTTCTAAGAAGTTCCCGGACACGCAAAATGAGGTCACCAGAGGTCAATGAACTTTGCTATCTTCTAAGACGCTCCCGCACACGCAAAATGAGATCACCAGAGGTCAATGACCTTTGCTATCTTCTAAGAAGCACCCGGACACGCAAAATGAGGTCACCAGAGGTCCATGTCCTTTGCTATACTCTTAGAAGCTCCCGGACACGCAAAATGAGGTCAGCAGAGGTCAATGACCTTTGCTATCTTCTATGACGCTCTCGCACACGCAAAATGAGATCAACAGAGGTCAATGAACTTTGCTATCTTCTAAGAAGCTCCCGGACACGCAAAATGAAATCAGCATAGGTCAATGACCTTTCCAATCTTCTAAGACGCTCCCGCACACGCAAAATGAGGTCACCAGAGGTCAATGACCTTTGCTATCTTCTAAGAAACTCCCGGACACGCAAAATGATGTCATCAGAGGTCAATGACATTTGCTATCTTCTAAGAAGTTCCCGGACACGCAAAATGAGGTCACCAGAGGTCAATGAACTTTGCTATCTTCTAAGACGCTCCCGGACACGCAAAATGAGGTCACCAGTGGTCGATGAACTTTGCTATCTTCTAAGACGCTCCCGGACACGCAAAATGAGGTCACCAGGGGTCAATGAACTTTGCTATCTTCTAAGAAGCTCCCGGACATTCAAAATGAGGTCAGCAGAGGTCAATGACCTTTCCAATCTTCTAAGACGCTCCCGCACACGCAAAATGAGATCACCAGAGGTCAATGAACTTTGCTATCTTCTAAGAAGCTCCCGGAGACGCAAAATGAGGTCACCAGAGGTCAATGACATTTGCTATCTTCTAAGAAGCTCCCGGACACGCAGAAAGAGGTCACCAGGGGTCAATGACCTTTCCAATCTTCTAAGACGCTCCCGCACACGCAAAATGAGGTCACCAGAGGTCAATGACCTTTGCTATCTTCTAAGAAGCTCCCGGACACTCAAAATGAGGTCACCAGAGGTCAATGTCCTTTGCTATCTTCTAAGAAACTCCCGGACACGCAAAATGAGGTCACCAGAGGTCAATGACCTTTGCTATACTCTAGAAGCTCCCGGACACGCAAAATGATGTCATCAGAGGACAATGACATTTGCTATCTTCTAAGACGCTCCCGCACACGCAAAATGAGATCACCAGAGGTCAATGACCTTTGCTGTCTTCTAAGAAGCACCCGGACACGCAAAATGAGGTCACCAGAGGTCAATGACCTTTGCTATCTTCTAAGAAGTTCCCGGACACGCAAAATGAGGTCACCAGAGGTCAATGAACTTTGCTATCTTCTAAGACGCTCCCGCACACGCAAAATGAGATCACCAGAGGTCAATGACCTTTGCTATCTTCTAAGAAGCACCCGGACACGCAAAATGAGGTCACCAGAGGTCAATGTCCTTTGCTATACTCTTAGAAGCTCCCGGACACGCAAAATGAGGTCAGCAGAGGTCAATGACCTTTGCTATCTTCTATGACGCTCTCGCACACGCAAAATGAGATCAACAGAGGTCAATGAACTTTGCTATCTTCTAAGAAGCTCCCGGACACGCAAAATGAAATCAGCAGAGGTCAATGACCTTTCCAATCTTCTAAGACGCTCCCGCACACGCAAAATGAGGTCACCAGAGGTCAATGACCTTTGCTATCTTCTAAGAAACTCCCGGACACGCAAAATGATGTCATCAGAGGTCAATGACATTTGCTATCTTCTAAGAAGTTCCCGGACACGCAAAATGATGTCACCAGAGGTCAATGAACTTTGCTATCTTCTAAGACGCTCCCGGACACGCAAAATGAGGTCACCAGTGGTCGATGAACTTTGCTATCTTCTAAGACGCTCCCGGACACGCAAAATGAGGTCACCAGGGGTCAATGAACTTTGCTATCTTCTAAGAAGCTCCCGGACATTCAAAATGAGGTCAGCAGAGGTCAATGACCTTTCCAATCTTCTAAGAAGCTCCCGGACACGCAGAAAGAGGTCACCAGGGGTCAATGACCTTTCCAATCTTCTAAGACGCTCCCGCACACGCAATGTGAGGTCACCAGAGGTCAATGACCTTTGCTATCTTCTAAGAAGTTCCCGGACACGCACAATGAGGTCACCAGACGTCAATGTCCTTTGCTATCTTCTAAGAAGCTCCCGCACACGCAAAATGCGGTCACCAGAGGTCAATGACCTTTGCTATACTCTTAGAAGCTCCCGGACACGCAAAATGAGGTCAGCAGAGGTCAATGACCTTTGCTATCTTCTATGACGCTCTCGCACACGCAAAATGAGATCAACAGAGGTCAATGAACTTTGCTATCTTCTAAGAAGCTCCCGGACACGCAAAATGAAATCAGCAGAGGTCAATGACCTTTCCAATCTTCTAAGACGCTCCCGCACACGCAAAATGAGGTCACCAGAGGTCAATGACCTTTGCTATCTTCTAAGAAACTCCCGGACACGCAAAATGATGTCATCAGAGGTCAATGACATTTGCTATCTTCTAAGAAGTTCCCGGACACGCAAAATGAGGTCACCAGAGGTCAATGAACTTTGCTATCTTCTAAGACGCTCCCGGACACGCAAAATGAGGTCACCAGTCGTCGATGAACTTTGCTATCTTCTAAGACGCTCCCGGACACGCAAAATGAGGTCACCAGGGGTCAATGAACTTTGCTATCTTCTAAGAAGCTCCCGGACATTCAAAATGAGGTCAGCAGAGGTCAATGACCTTTCCAATCTTCTAAGACGCTCCCGCACACGCAAAATGAGAACACCAGAGGTCAATGAACTTTGCTATCTTCTAAGAAGCTCCCGGAGACGCAAAATGAGGTCACCAGAGGTCAATGACATTTGCTATCTTCTAAGAAGCTCCCGGACACGCAGAAAGAGGTCACCAGGGGTCAATGACCTTTCCAATCTTCTAAGACGCTCCCGCACACGCAAAATGAGGTCACCAGAGGTCAATGACCTTTGCTATCTTCTAAGAAGTTCCCGGACACGCACAATGAGGTCACCAGACGTCAATGTCCTTTGCTATCTTCTAAGAAGCTCCCGGACACGCAAAATGCGGTCACCAGAGGTCAATGACCTTTGCTATCTTCTAAGAAGCACCCGGACACGCAAAATGAGGTCACCAGATTTCAATGACCTTTGCTATCTTCTAAGAAGTTCCCGGACACGCAAAATGAGGTCACCAGATGTCAATGAACTTTGCTATCTTCTAAGACGCTCCCGCACACGCAAAATGAGATCACCAGTGGTCAATGACCTTTGCTATCTTCTAAGAAGCACCCGGACACGCAAAATGAGGTCACCAGAGGTCAATGACCTTTGCTATCTTCTAAGACGCTCCCGCACACGCAAAATGAGATCACCAGAGGTCAATGACCTTTGCTATCTTCTAAGAAGCACCCGGACACGCAAAATGAGGTCACCAGAGGTCAATGACCTTTGCTATCTTCTAAGAAACTCCCGGACACGCAAAATGAGGTCACCAGAGGTCAATGACCTTTGCTATACTCTAGAAGCTCCCGGACACGCAAAATGATGTCATCAGAGGACAATGACATTTGCTATCTTCTAAGACGCTCCCGCACACGCAAAATGAGATCACCAGAGGTCAATGACCTTTGCTATCTTCTAAGAAGCACCCGGACACGCAAAATGAGGTCACCAGAGGTCAATGACCTTTGCTATCTTCTAAGAAGTTCCCGGACACGCAAAATGAGGTCACCAGAGGTCAATGAACTTTGCTATCTTCTAAGACGCTCCCGGACACGCAAAATGAGGTCACCAGTGGTCGATGAACTTTGCTATCTTCTAAGACGCTCCCGGACACGCAAAATGAGGTCACCAGGGGTCAATGAACTTTGCTATCTTCTAAGAAGCTCCCGGACATTCAAAATGAGGTCAGCAGAGGTCAATGACCTTTCCAATCTTCTAAGACGCTCCCGCACACGCAAAATGAGATCACCAGAGGTCAATGAACTTTGCTATCTTCTAAGAAGCTCCCGGAGACGCAAAATGAGGTCACCAGAGGTCAATGACATTTGCTATCTTCTAAGAAGCTCCCGGACACGCAGAAAGAGGTCACCAGGGGTCAATGACCTTTCCAATCTTCTAAGACGCTCCCGCACACGCAAAATGAGGTCACCAGAGGTCAATGACCTTTGCTATCTTCTAAGAAGCTCCCGGACACTCAAAATGAGGTCACCAGAGGTCAATGTCCTTTGCTATCTTCTAAGAAACTCCCGGACACGCAAAATGAGGTCACCAGAGGTCAATGACCTTTGCTATACTCTAGAAGCTCCCGGACACGCAAAATGATGTCATCAGAGGACAATGACATTTGCTATCTTCTAAGACGCTCCCGCACACGCAAAATGAGATCACCAGAGGTCAATGACCTTTGCTGTCTTCTAAGAAGCACCCGGACACGCAAAATGAGGTCACCAGAGGTCAATGACCTTTGCTATCTTCTAAGAAGTTCCCGGACACGCAAAATGAGGTCACCAGAGGTCAATGAACTTTGCTATCTTCTAAGACGCTCCCGCACACGCAAAATGAGATCACCAGAGGTCAATGACCTTTGCTATCTTCTAAGAAGCACCCGGACACGCAAAATGAGGTCACCAGAGGTCAATGTCCTTTGCTATACTCTTAGAAGCTCCCGGACACGCAAAATGAGGTCAGCAGAGGTCAATGACCTTTGCTATCTTCTATGACGCTCTCGCACACGCAAAATGAGATCAACAGAGGTCAATGAACTTTGCTATCTTCTAAGAAGCTCCCGGACACGCAAAATGAAATCAGCAGAGGTCAATGACCTTTCCAATCTTCTAAGACGCTCCCGCACACGCAAAATGAGGTCACCAGAGGTCAATGACCTTTGCTATCTTCTAAGAAACTCCCGGACACGCAAAATGATGTCATCAGAGGTCAATGACATTTGCTATCTTCTAAGAAGTTCCCGGACACGCAAAATGATGTCACCAGAGGTCAATGAACTTTGCTATCTTCTAAGACGCTCCCGGACACGCAAAATGAGGTCACCAGTGGTCGATGAACTTTGCTATCTTCTAAGACGCTCCCGGACACGCAAAATGAGGTCACCAGGGGTCAATGAACTTTGCTATCTTCTAAGAAGCTCCCGGACATTCAAAATGAGGTCAGCAGAGGTCAATGACCTTTCCAATCTTCTAAGAAGCTCCCGGACACGCAGAAAGAGGTCACCAGGGGTCAATGACCTTTCCAATCTTCTAAGACGCTCCCGCACACGCAAAGTGAGGTCACCAGAGGTCAATGACCTTTGCTATCTTCTAAGAAGTTCCCGGACACGCACAATGAGGTCACCAGACGTCAATGTCCTTTGCTATCTTCTAAGAAGCTCCCGCACACGCAAAATGCGGTCACCAGAGGTCAATGACCTTTGCTATACTCTTAGAAGCTCCCGGACACGCAAAATGAGGTCAGCAGAGGTCAATGACCTTTGCTATCTTCTATGACGCTCTCGCACACGCAAAATGAGATCAACAGAGGTCAATGAACTTTGCTATCTTCTAAGAAGCTCCCGGACACGCAAAATGAAATCAGCAGAGGTCAATGACCTTTCCAATCTTCTAAGACGCTCCCGCACACGCAAAATGAGGTCACCAGAGGTCAATGACCTTTGCTATCTTCTAAGAAACTCCCGGACACGCAAAATGATGTCATCAGAGGTCAATGACATTTGCTATCTTCTAAGAAGTTCCCGGACACGCAAAATGAGGTCACCAGAGGTCAATGAACTTTGCTATCTTCTAAGACGCTCCCGGACACGCAAAATGAGGTCACCAGTCGTCGATGAACTTTGCTATCTTCTAAGACGCTCCCGGACACGCAAAATGAGGTCACCAGGGGTCAATGAACTTTGCTATCTTCTAAGAAGCTCCCGGACATTCAAAATGAGGTCAGCAGAGGTCAATGACCTTTCCAATCTTCTAAGACGCTCCCGCACACGCAAAATGAGAACACCAGAGGTCAATGAACTTTGCTATCTTCTAAGAAGCTCCCGGAGACGCAAAATGAGGTCACCAGAGGTCAATGACATTTGCTATCTTCTAAGAAGCTCCCGGACACGCAGAAAGAGGTCACCAGGGGTCAATGACCTTTCCAATCTTCTAAGACGCTCCCGCACACGCAAAATGAGGTCACCAGAGGTCAATGACCTTTGCTATCTTCTAAGAAGTTCCCGGACACGCAAAATGCGGTCACCAGAGGTCAATGACCTTTGCTATCTTCTAAGAAGCACCCGGACACGCAAAATGAGGTCACCAGATTTCAATGACCTTTGCTATCTTCTAAGAAGTTCCCGGACACGCAAAATGAGGTCACCAGATGTCAATGAACTTTGCTATCTTCTAAGACGCTCCCGCACACGCAAAATGAGATCACCAGTGGTCAATGACCTTTGCTATCTTCTAAGAAGCACCCGGACACGCAAAATGAGGTCACCAGAGGTCAATGACCTTTGCTATCTTCTAAGACGCTCCCGCACACGCAAAATGAGATCACCAGAGGTCAATGACCTTTGCTATCTTCTAAGAAGCACCCGGACACGCAAAATGAGGTCACCAGAGGTCAATGACCTTTGCTATCTTCTAAGAAGTTCCCGGACACGCAAAATGAGGTCACCAGAGGTCAATGAACTTTGCTATCTTCTAAGACACTCCCGGACACGCAATATGAGTTCAGCAGAGGTCAATGACATTTGCAATCTTCTAAGAGGCTCCCGGAAAGGCAAAATGAGGTCACCAGAGTTCAATGACATTTGCTATCTTCTAGGACGCTCCCGGACACGCAAAATGAGGTCACCAGAGGTCAATGACCTTTGCTATCTTCTAAGAAGTTCCCGGACACGCACAATGAGGTCACCAGACGTCAATGTCCTTTGCTATCTTCTAAGAAGCTCCCGGACACGCAAAATGAGGTCACCAGAGGTCAATGACCTTTGCTATCTTCTAAGAAGTTCCCGGACACGCACAATGAGGTCACCAGAGGTCAATGTCCTTTGCTATACTCTTAGAAGCTCCCGGACACGCAAAATGAGGTCAGCAGAGGTCAATGACCTTTGCTATCTTCTATGACGCTCTCGCACACGCAAAATGAGATCAACAGAGGTCAATGAACTTTGCTATCTTCTAAGAAGCTCCCGGACACGCAAAATGAAATCAGCAGAGGTCAATGACCTTTCCAATCTTCTAAGACGCTCCCGCACACGCAAAATGAGGTCACCAGAGGTCAATGACCTTTGCTATCTTCTAAGAAACTCCCGGACACGCAAAATGATGTCATCAGAGGTCAATGACATTTGCTATCTTCTAAGAAGTTCCCGGACACGCAAAATGAGGTCACCAGAGGTCAATGAACTTTGCTATCTTCTAAGACGCTCCCGGACACGCAAAATGAGGTCACCAGTGGTCGATGAACTTTGCTATCTTCTAAGACGCTCCCGGACACGCAAAATGAGGTCACCAGATTTCAATGACCTTTGCTATCTTCTAAGAAGTTCCCGGACACGCAAAATGAGGTCACCAGATGTCAATGAACTTTGCTATCTTCTAAGACGCTCCCGCACACGCAAAATGAGATCACCAGTGGTCAATGTCCTTTGCTATCTTCTAAGAAGCACCCGGACACGCAAAATGAGGTCACCAGAGGTCAATGACCTTTGCTATCTTCTAAGACGCTCCCGCACACGCAAAATGAGATCACCAGAGGTCAATGACCTTTGCTATCTTCTAAGAAGCACCCGGACACGCAAAATGAGGTCACCAGAGGTCAATGACCTTTGCTATCTTCTAAGAAGTTCCCGGACACGCAAAATGAGGTCACCAGAGGTCAATGAACTTTGCTATCTTCTAAGACACTCCCGGACACGCAATATGAGTTCAGCAGAGGTCAATGACATTTGCAATCTTCTAAGAGGCTCCCGGAAAGGCAAAATGAGGTCACCAGAGTTCAATGACATTTGCTATCTTCTAGGACGCTCCCGGACACGCAAAATGAGGTCACCAGAGGTCAATGACCTTTGCTATCTTCTAAGAAGTTCCCGGACACGCACAATGAGGTCACCAGACGTCAATGTCCTTTGCTATCTTCTAAGAAGCTCCCGGACACGCAAAATGAGGTCACCAGAGGTCAATGACCTTTGCTATCTTCTAAGAAGTTCCCGGACACGCACAATGAGGTCACCAGAGGTCAATGTCCTTTGCTATACTCTTAGAAGCTCCCGGACACGCAAAATGAGGTCAGCAGAGGTCAATGACCTTTGCTATCTTCTATGACGCTCTCGCACACGCAAAATGAGATCAACAGAGGTCAATGAACTTTGCTATCTTCTAAGAAGCTCCCGGACACGCAAAATGAAATCAGCAGAGGTCAATGACCTTTCCAATCTTCTAAGACGCTCCCGCACACGCAAAATGAGGTCACCAGAGGTCAATGACCTTTGCTATCTTCTAAGAAGCTCCCGGACACGCAAAATGATGTCATCAGAGGTCAATGACATTTGCTATCTTCTAAGAAGTTCCCGGACACGCAAAATGAGGTCACCAGAGGTCAATGAACTTTGCTATCTTCTAAGACGCTCCCGGACACGCAAAATGAGGTCACCAGTGGTCGATGAACTTTGCTATCTTCTAAGACGCTCCCGGACACGCAAAATGAGGTCACCAGGGGTCAATGAACTTTGCTATCTTCTAAGAAGCTCCCGGACATTCAAAATGAGGTCAGCAGAGGTCAATGACCTTTCCAATCTTCTAAGACGCTCCCGCACACGCAAAATGAGATCACCAGAGGTCAATGAACTTTGCTATCTTCTAAGAAGCTCCCGGAGACGCAAAATGAGGTCACCAGAGGTCAATGACATTTGCTATCTTCTAAGAAGCTCCCGGACACGCAGAAAGAGGTCACCAGGGGTCAATGACCTTTCCAATCTTCTAAGACGCTCCCGCACACGCAAAATGAGGTCACCAGAGGTCAATGACCTTTGCTATCTTCTAAGAAGTTCGCGGACACGCACAATGAGGTCACCAGATGTCAATGTCCTTTGCTATCTTCTAAGAAGCTCCCGGACACGCAAAATGCGGTCACCAGAGGTCAATGACCTTTGCTATACTCTTAGAAGCTCCCGGACACGCAAAATGAGGTCAGCAGAGGTCAATGACCTTTGCTATCTTCTATGACGCTCCCGCACACGCAAAATGAGATCAACAGAGGTCAATGAACTTTGCTATCTTCTAAGAAGCTCCCGGACACGCAAAATGAGGTCAGCAGAGGTCAATGACCTTTCCAATCTTCTAAGACGCTCCCGCACACGCAAAATGAGGTCACTAGAGGTCAATGACCTTTGCTATCTTCTAAGAAGCTCCCGGACACTCAAAATGAGGTCACCAGAGGTCAATGTCCTTTGCTATCTTCTAAGAAACTCCCGGACACGCAAAGTGAGGTCACCAGAGGTCAATGACCTTTGCTATACTCTAGAAGCTCCCGGACACGCAAAATGATGTCATCAGAGGACAATGACATTTGCTATCTTCTAAGACGCTCCCGCACACGCAAAATGAGATCACCAGAGGTCAATGACATTTGCTATCTTCTAAGAAGCACCCGGACACGCAAAATGAGGTCACCAGAGGTCAATGACCTTTGCTATCTTCTAAGAAGTTCCCGGACACGCAAAATGAGGTCACCAGAGGTCAATGAACTTTGCTATCTTCTAAGACGCTCCCGCACACGCAAAATGAGATCACCAGAGGTCAATGACCTTTGCTATCTTCTAAGAAGCACCCGGACACGCAAAATGAGGTCACCAGAGGTCAATGACCTTTGCTATCTTCTAAGACGCTCCCGCACACGCAAAATGAGATCACCAGTGGTCAATGACCTTTGCTATCTTCTAAGAAGCACCCGGAGACGCAAAATGAGGTCACCAGAGGTCAATGACATTTGCTATCTTCTAAGAAGCTCTTGGACACGCAAAATGAGGTTACCAGAGGTCAATGACCTTTGCTATCTTCTAAGACGCTCCCGGACACGCAAAATGAGGTCACCAGAGGTCAATGACCTTTGCTATCTTCTAAGAAGCTCCCGGACACGCAAAATGAGGTCACCAGATGTCAATGACCTTTGCTATCTTCTAAGAAGTTCCCGGACACGCAAAATGAGGTTACCAGAGGTCAATGACCTTTGCTATCTTCTAAGACGCTCCCGGACACGCAAAATGAGGTCACCAGGGGTCAATGAACTTTGCTATCTTCTAAGAAGCTCCCGGACATTCAAAATGAGGTCAGCAGAGGTCAATGACCTTTCCAATCTTCTAAGACGCTCCCGCACACGCAAAATGAGATCACCAGAGGTCAATGAACTTTGCTATCTTCTAAGAAGCTCCCGGAGACGCAAAATGAGGTCACCAGAGGTCAATGACATTTGCTATCTTCTAAGAAGCTCCCGGACACGCAGAAAGAGGTCACCAGGGGTCAATGACCTTTCCAATCTTCTAAGACGCTCCCGCACACGCAAAATGAGGTCACCAGAGGTCAATGACCTTTGCTATCTTCTAAGAAGTTCCCGGACACGCACAATGAGGTCACCAGACGTCAATGTCCTTTGCTATCTTCTAAGAAGCTCCCGGACACGCAAAATGCGGTCACCAGAGGTCAATGACCTTTGCTATACTCTTAGAAGCTCCCGGACACGCAAAATGAGGTCAGCAGAGGTCAATGACCTTTGCTATCTTCTATGACGCTCTCGCACACGCAAAATGAGATCAACAGAGGTCAATGAACTTTGCTATCTTCTAAGAAGCTCCCGGACACGCAAAATGAAATCAGCAGAGGTCAATGACCTTTCCAATCTTCTAAGACGCTCCCGCACACGCAAAATGAGGTCACCAGAGGTCAATGACCTTTGCTATCTTCTAAGAAACTCCCGGACACGCAAAATGATGTCATCAGAGGTCAATGACATTTGCTATCTTCTAAGAAGTTCCCGGACACACAAAATGAGGTCACCAGAGGTCAATGAACTTTGCTATCTTCTAAGACGCTCCCGGACACGCAAAATGAGGTCACCAGTGGTCGATGAACTTTGCTATCTTCTAAGACGCTCCCGGACACGCAAAATGAGGTCACCAGGGGTCAATGAACTTTGCTATCTTCTAAGAAGCTCCCGGACATTCAAAATGAGGTCAGCAGAGGTCAATGACCTTTCCAATCTTCTAAGACGCTCCCGCACACGCAAAATGAGATCACCAGAGGTCAATGAACTTTGCTATCTTCTAAGAAGCTCCCGGAGACGCAAAATGAGGTCAATAGAGGTCAATGACATTTGCTATCTTCTAAGAAGCTCCCGGACACGCAGAAAGAGGTCACCAGGGGTCAATGACCTTTCCAATCTTCTAAGACGCTCCCGCACACGCAAAATGAGGTCACCAGAGGTCAATGACCTTTGCTATCTTCTAAGACGCTCCCGGACACGCAAAATGATGTCACCAGAGGTCAATGACCTTTGCTATCTTCTAAGAAGCTCCCGGACACGCAAAATGAGGTCACCAGATGTCAATGACCTTTGCTATCTTCTAAGAAGCTCCCGGACACGCAGAAAGAGGTCACCAGGGGTCAATGACCTTTGCTATCTTCTAAGTCGCACCCGGACACGCAAAATGAGGTCACCAGATGTCAATGAACTTTGCTATCTTCTAAGACGCTCCCACACACGCAAAATGAGGTCACCAGAGGTCAATGAACTTTGCTATCTTCTAAGAAGCTCCCGGAGACGCAAAATGATGTCATCAGAGGTCAATGACATTTGCTATCTTCTAAGAAGTTCCTGGACACGCAAAATGAGGTCACCAGAGGTCAATGAACTTTGTTATCTTCTAAGACGCTCCCGGACACGCAAAATGAGGTCACCAGGGGTCAATGAACTTTGCTATCTTCTAAGAAGCTCCCGGACATTCAAAATGAGGTCAGCAGAGGTCAATGACCTTTCCAATCTTCTAAGACGCTCCCGCACACGCAAAATGAGATCACCAGAGGCCAATGAACTTTGCTATCTTCTAAGAAGCTCCCGGACACGCAAAATGAGGTCAGCAGAGGTCAATGAACTTTGCTATCTTCTAAGAAGCTCCCGGACACGCACAATGAGGTCACCAGACGTCAATGTCCTTTGCTATCTTCTAAGAAGCTCCCGGACACGCAAAATGCGGTCACCAGAGGTCAATGACTTTTGCTATACTCTTAGAAGCTCCCGGACACGCAAAATGAGGTCAGCAGAGGTCAATGACCTTTGCTATCTTCTATGACGCTCTCGCACACGCAAAATGAGATCAACAGAGGTCAATGAACTTTGCTATCTTCTAAGAAGCTCCCGGACACGCAAAATGAGGTCAGCAGAGGTCAATGACCTTTCCAATCTTCTAAGACGCTCCCGCACACGCAAAATGAGGTCACCAGAGGTCAATGACCTTTGCTATCTTCTAAGAAGCTCCCGGACACTCAAAATGAGGTCACCAGAGGTCAATGTCCTTTGCTATCTTCTAAGAAACTCCCGGACACGCAAAATGAGGTCACCAGAGGTCAATGACCTTTGCTATACTCTAGAAGCTCCCGGACACGCAAAATGATGTCATCAGAGGACAATGACATTTGCTATCTTCTAAGACGCTCCCGGACACGCAAAATGAGGTCACCAGGGGTCAATGAACTTTGCTGTCTTCTAAGAAGCTCCCGGACATTCAAAATGAGGTCAGCAGAGGTCAATGACCTTTCCAATCTTCTAAGACGCTCCCGGACACGCAAAATGAGGTCACCAGAGGTCAATGACCTTTGCTATACTCTAGAAGCTCCCGGACACGCAAAATGATGTCATCAGAGGTCAATGACATTTGCTATCTTCTAAGACGCTCCCGCACACGCAAAATGAGATCACCAGAGGTCAATGACTTTTCCAATCTTCTAAGACGCTCCCGCACACGCAAAATGAGATCACCAGAGGTCAATGAACTTTGCTATCTTCTAAGAAGCTCCCGGACACGCAAAATGCGGTCACCAGAGTTCAATGACCTTTGCTATACTCTTAGAAGCTCCCGCACACGCAAAATGAGGTCACCAGAGGTCAATGACCTTTGCTATCTTCTAAGAAGTTCCCGGACACGCACAATGAGGTCACCAGACGTCAATGTCCTTTGCTATCTTCTAAGAAGCTCCCGGACACGCAAAATGCGGTCACCAGAGGTCAATGACCTTTGCTATACTCTTAGAAGCTCCCGGACACGCAAAATGAGGTCAGCAGAGGTCAATGACCTTTGCTATCTTCTATGACGCTCTCGCACACGCAAAATGAGATCAACAGAGGTCAATGAACTTTGCTTTCTTCTAAGAAGCTCCCGGACACGCAAAATGAAATCAGCAGAGTTCAATGACCTTTCCAATCTTCTAAGACGCTCCCGCACACGCAAAATGAGGTCACCAGAGGTCAATGACCTTTGCTATCTTCTAAGAAACACCCGGACACGCAAAATGATGTCATCAGAGGTCAATGACATTTGCTATCTTCTAAGAAGCTCCCGGAGACGCAAAATGATGTCATCAGAGGTCAATGACATTTGCTATCTTCTAAGAAGTTCCTGGACACGCAAAATGAGGTCACCAGAGGTCAATGAACTTTGTTATCTTCTAAGACGCTCCCGGACACGCAAAATGAGGTCACCAGGGGTCAATGAACTTTGCTATCTTCTAAGAAGCTCCCGGACATTCAAAATGAGGTCAGCAGAGGTCAATGACCTTTCCAATCTTCTAAGACGCTCCCGCACACGCAAAATGAGATCACCAGAGGCCAATGAACTTTGCTATCTTCTAAGAAGCTCCCGGACACGCAAAATGAGGTCAGCAGAGGTCAATGAACTTTGCTATCTTCTAAGAAGCTCCCGGACACGCACAATGAGGTCACCAGACGTCAATGTCCTTTGCTATCTTCTAAGAAGCTCCCGGACACGCAAAATGCGGTCACCAGAGGTCAATGACTTTTGCTATACTCTTAGAAGCTCCCGGACACGCAAAATGAGGTCAGCAGAGGTCAATGACCTTTGCTATCTTCTATGACGCTCTCGCACACGCAAAATGAGATCAACAGAGGTCAATGAACTTTGCTATCTTCTAAGAAGCTCCCGGACACGCAAAATGAGGTCAGCAGAGGTCAATGACCTTTCCAATCTTCTAAGACGCTCCCGCACACGCAAAATGAGGTCACCAGAGGTCAATGACCTTTGCTATCTTCTAAGAAGCTCCCGGACACTCAAAATGAGGTCACCAGAGGTCAATGTCCTTTGCTATCTTCTAAGAAACTCCCGGACACGCAAAATGAGGTCACCAGAGGTCAATGACCTTTGCTATACTCTAGAAGCTCCCGGACACGCAAAATGATGTCATCAGAGGTCAATGACATTTGCTATCTTCTAAGACGCTCCCGCACACGCAAAATGAGATCACCAGAGGTCAATGACCTTTGCTATCTTCTAAGAAGCACCCGGACACGCAAAATGAGGTCACCAGAGGTCAATGACCTTTGCTATCTTCTAAGAAGTTCCCGGACACGCAAAATGAGGTCACCAGAGGTCAATGAACTTTGCTATCTTCTAAGACGCTCCCGCACACGCAAAATGAGATCACCAGAGGTCAATGACCTTTGCTATCTTCTAAGAAGCACCCGGACACGCAAAATGAGGTGTCCAGAGGTCAATGACCTTTGCTATCTTCTAAGACGCTCCCGGACACGCAAAATGAGGTCACCAGAGGTCAATGAAATTTGCTATCTTCTAAGACACTCCCGGACACGCAATATGAGTTCAGCAGAGGTCAATGACATTTGCAATCTTCTAAGAGGCTCCCGGAAAGGCAAAATGAGGTCACCAGAGTTCAATGACATTTGCTATCTTCTAAGACGCTCCCGGACACGAAAAATGAGATCACCAGAGGTCAATGACCTTTGCTATCTTCTAAGAAGCACCCGGACACGCAAAATGAGGTCACCAGAGGTCAATGACCTTTGCTATCTTCTAAGAAGTTCCCGGACACGCAAAATGAGGTAACCAGAGGTCAATGAACTTTGCTATCTTCTAAGACGCTCCTGGACACGCAAAATGAGGTCACCAGTGGTCGATGAACTTTGCTATCTTCTAAGACGCTCCCGGACACGCAAAATGAGGTCACCAGGGGTCAATGAAGTTTGCTATCTTCTAAGAAGCTCCCGGACATTCAAAATGAGGTCAGCAGAGGTCAATGACCTTTCCAATCTTCTAAGACGCTCCCGCACACGCAAAATGAGATCACCAGAGGTCAATGAACTTTGCTATCTTCTAAGAAGCTCCCGGACATGCAAAATGAGGTCACCAGAGGTCAATGACATTTGCTATCTTCTAAGAAGCTCCCGGACACGCAAAATGAGGTTACCAGAGGTCAATGACCTTTGCTATCTTCTAAGACGCTCCCGGACACGCAAAATGATGTCACCAGAGGTCAATGACCTTTGCTATCTTCTAAGAAGCTCCCGGACACGCAAAATGAGGTCACCAGATGTCAATGACCTTTGCTATCTTCTAAGAAGCTCCCGGACACGCAGAAAGAGGTCATCAGGGGTCAATGACCTTTGCTATCTTCTAAGTCGCACCCGGACACGCAAAATGAGGTCACCAGATGTCAATGAACTTTGCTATCTTCTAAGACGCTCCCACACACGCAAAATGAGGTCACCAGAGGTCAATGACCTTTGCTATCTTCTAAGAAGCTCCCGGACACGCAAAATGAGGTCACCAGAGGTCAATGTCCTTTGCTATCTTCTAAGAATCTCCCGGACACGCAAAATGCGGTCACCAGAGGTTAATGACCTTTGCTATCTTCTAAGAAGCTCCCGGACACGCAAAATGAGGTCACCAGAAGTCAATGACCTTTGCTATCTTCTAAGACGGTCCCGGACACGCAAAATAAGGTCACCAGAGGTCAATTACCTTTGCTATCTTCTAAGACGCTCATGCACACGCAAAATGAGGTCACCAGAGGTCAAAGACCTTTGCTATCTTCTAAGAAGCTCCCGGACACGCAAAATGAGGTCACCAGAGGTCAATGAACTTTGCTATCTTATAAGAAGCTCCCGGACACGCAAAATGCGGTCACCAGAGTTCAATGACCTTTGCTATACTCTTAGAAGCTCCCGGACACGCAAAATGAGGTTACCAGAGGTCAATGACCTTTGCTATCTTCTAAGACGCTCCCGGACACGCAAAATGAGGTCACCAGAGGTCAATGACCTTTGCTTTCTTCTAAGAAGCTCCCGGACACGCAAAATGAGGTCAGCAGAGGTCAATGACCTTTCCAATCTTCTAAGACGCTCCCGCACACGCAAAATGAGGTCACCAGAGGTCAATGTCCTTTGCTATCTTCTAAGAAGCTCCCGGACACGCAAAATGAGGTCACCAGAGGTCAATGACCTTTGCTATACTCTAGAAGCTCCCGGACACGCAAAATGATGTCATCAGAGGTCAATGACATTTGCTATCTTCTAAGACGCTCCCGCACACGCAAAATGAGATCACCAGAGGTCAATGACTTTTCCAATCTTCTAAGACGCTCCCGCACACGCAAAATGAGATCACCAGAGGTCAATGAACTTTGCTATCTTCTAAGAAGCTCCCGGACAGGCAAAATGCGGTCACCAGAGTTCAATGACCTTTGCTATACTCTTAGAAGCTCCCGCACACGCAAAATGAGGTCACCAGAGGTCAATGACCTTTGCTATCTTCTAAGAAGTTCCCGGACACGCACAATGAGGTCACCAGACGTCAATGTCCTTTGCTATCTTCTAAGAAGCTCCCGGACACGCAAAATGCGGTCACCAGAGGTCAATGACCTTTGCTATAATCTTAGAAGCTCCCGGACACGCAAAATGAGGTCAGCAGAGGTCAATGACCTTTGCTATCTTCTATGACGCTCTCGCACACGCAAAATGAGATCAACAGAGGTCAATGAACTTTGCTATCTTCTAAGAAGCTCCCGGACACGCAAAATGAAATCAGCAGAGGTCAATGACCTTTCCAATCTTCTAAGACGCTCCCGCACACGCAAAATGAGGTCACCAGAGGTCAATGACCTTTGCTATCTTCTAAGAAACTCCCGGACACGCAAAATGATGTCATCAGAGGTCAATGACATTTGCTATCTTCTAAGAAGCTCCCGGACACGCAAAATGATGTCATCAGAGGTCAATGACATTTGCTATCTTCTAAGACGCTCCCGCACACGCAAAATGAGATCACCAGAGGTCAATGACTTTTCCAATCTTCTAAGACGCTCCCACACACGCAAAATGAGATCACCAGAGGTCAATGAACTTTGCTATCTTCTAAGAAGCTCCCGGACACGCAAAATGCGGTCACCAGAGTTCAATGACCTTTGCTATACTCTTAGAAGCTCCCGCACACGCAAAATGAGGTCACCAGAGGTCAATGACCTTTGCTATCTTCTAAGAAGTTCCCGGACACGCACAATGAGGTCACCAGACGTCAATGTCCTTTGCTATCTTCTAAGAAGCTCCCGGACACGCAAAATGCGGTCACCAGAGGTCAATGACCTTTGCTATACTCTTAGAAGCTCCCGGACACGCAAAATGAGGTCAGCAGAGGTCAATGACCTTTGCTATCTTCTATGACGCTCTCGCACACGCAAAATGAGATCAACAGAGGTCAATGAACTTTGCTATCTTCTAAGAAGCTCCCGGACACGCAAAATGAAATCAGCAGAGGTCAATGACCTTTCCAATCTTCTAAGACGCTCCCGCACACGCAAAATGAGGTCACCAGAGGTCAATGACCTTTGCTATCTTCTAAGAAACTCCCGGACACGCAAAATGATGTCATCAGAGGTCAATGACATTTGCTATCTTCTAAGAAGTTCCCGGACACGCAAAATGAGGTCACCAGAGGTCAATGAACTTTGCTATCTTCTAAGACGCTCCCGGACACGCAAAATGAGGTCACCAGTGGTCGATGAACTTTGCTATCTTCTAAGACGCTCCCGGACACGCAAAATGAGGTCACCAGGGGTCAATGAACTTTGCTATCTTCTAAGAAGCTCCCGGACATTCAAAATGAGGTCAGCAGAGGTCAATGACCTTTCCAATCTTCTAAGACGCTCCCGCACACGCAAAATGAGATCACCAGAGGTCAATGAACTTTGCTATCTTCTAAGAAGCTCCCGGAGACGCAAAATGATGTCATCAGAGGTCAATGACATTTGCTATCTTCTAAGAAGTTCCTGGACACGCAAAATGAGGTCACCAGAGGTCAATGAACTTTGCTATCTTCTAAGACGCTCCCGGACACGCAAAATGAGGTCACCAGTGGTCGATGAACTTTGCTATCTTCTAAGACGCTCCCGGACACGCAAAATGAGGTCACCAGGGGTCAATGAACTTTGCTATCTTCTAAGAAGCTCCCGGACATTCAAAATGAGGTCAGCAGAGGTCAATGACCTTTCCAATCTTCTAAGACGCTCCCGCACACGCAAAATGAGATCACCAGAGGCCAATGAACTTTGCTATCTTCTAAGAAGCTCCCGGACACGCAAAATGAGGTCACCAGAGGTCAATGAACTTTGCTATCTTCTAAGAAGCTCCCGGACACGCACAATGAGGTCACCAGACGTCAATGTCCTTTGCTATCTTCTAAGAAGCTCCCGGACACGCAAAATGCGGACACCAGAGGTCAATGACCTTTGCTATACTCTTAGAAGCTCCCGGACACGCAAAATGAGGTCAGCAGAGGTCAATGACCTTTGCTATCTTCTATGACGCTCTCGCACACGCAAAATGAGATCAACAGAGGTCAATGAACTTTGCTATCTTCTAAGAAGCTCCCGGACACGCAAAATGAGGTCAGCAGAGGTCAATGACCTTTCCAATCTTCTAAGACGCTCCCGCACACGCAAAATGAGGTCACCAGAGGTCAATGACCTTTGCTATCTTCTAAGAAGCTCCCGGACACTCAAAATGAGGTCACCAGAGGTCAATGTCCTTTGCTATCTTCTAAGAAACTCCCGGACACGCAAAATGAGGTCACCAGAGGTCAATGACCTTTGCTATACTCTAGAAGCTCCCGGACACGCAAAATGATGTCATCAGAGGACAATGACATTTGCTATCTTCTAAGACGCTCCCGCACACGCAAAATGAGATCACCAGAGGTCAATGACCTTTGCTATCTTCTAAGAAGCACCCGGACACGCAAAATGAGGTCACCAGAGGTCAATGACCTTTGCTATCTTCTAAGAAGTTCCCGGACACGCAAAATGAGGTCACCAGAGGTCAATGAACTTTGCTATCTTCTAAGACGCTCCCGCACACGCAAAATGAGATCACCAGAGTTCAATGACCTTTGCTATCTTCTAAGAAGCACCCGGACACGCAAAATGAGGTGTCCAGAGGTCAATGACCTTTGCTATCTTCTAAGACGCTCCCGGACACGCAAAATGAGGTCACCAGAGGTCAATGAAATTTGCTATCTTCTAAGACACTCCCGGACACGCAATATGAGTTCAGCAGAGGTCAATGACATTTGCAATCTTCTAAGAGGCTCCCGGAAAGGCAAAATGAGGTCACCAGAGTTCAATGACATTTGCTATCTTCTAAGACGCTCCCGGACACGAAAAATGAGATCACCAGAGGTCAATGACCTTTGCTATCTTCTAAGAAGCACCCGGACACGCAAAATGAGGTCACCAGAGGTCAATGACCTTTGCTATCTTCTAAGAAGTTCCCGGACACGCAAAATGAGGTAACCAGAGGTCAATGAACTTTGCTATCTTCTAAGACGCTCCTGGACACGCAAAATGAGGTCACCAGTGGTCGATGAACTTTGCTATCTTCTAAGACGCTCCCGGACACGCAAAATGAGGTCACCAGGGGTCAATGAACTTTGCTATCTTCTAAGAAGCTCCCGGACATTCAAAATGAGGTCAGCAGAGGTCAATGACCTTTCCAATCTTCTAAGACGCTCCCGCACACGCAAAATGAGATCACCAGAGGTCAATGAACTTTGCTATCTTCTAAGAAGCTCCGGACATGCAAAATGAGGTCACCAGAGGTCAATGACATTTGCTATCTTCTAAGAAGCTCCCGGAGACGCAAAATGAGGTTACCAGAGGTCAATGACCTTTGCTATCTTCTAAGACGCTCCCGGACACGCAAAATGATGTCACCAGAGGTCAATGACCTTTGCTATCTTCTAAGAAGCTCCCGGACACGCAAAATGAGGTCACCAGATGTCAATGACCTTTGCTATCTTCTAAGAAGCTCCCGGACACGCAGAAAGAGGTCACCAGGGGTCAATGACTTTTGCTATCTTCTAAGTCGCACCCGGACACGCAAAATGAGGTCACCAGATGTCAATGAACTTTGCTATCTTCTAAGACGGTCCCGGACACGCAAAATGAGATCACCAGAGGTCAATGACCTTTGCTATCTTCTAAGAAGCACCCGGACACGCAAAATGAGGTCACCAGAGGTCAATGACCTTTGCTATCTTCTAAGAAGTTCCCGGACACGCAGAAAGAGGTCACCAGGGGTCAATGACCTTTGCTATCTTCTAAGTCGCACCCGGACACGCAAAATGAGGTCACCAGATGTCAATGAACTTTGCTATCTTCTAAGACGGTCCCGGACACGCAAAATGAGGTCACCAGAGGTCAATGACCTTTGCTGTCTTCTAAGACGCTCCCAGACACGCAAAATGAGGTCACCAGAGGTCAATGACCTTTGCTATCTTCTAAGAAGCTCCCGGACACGCAAAATGCGGTCACCAGAGGTTAATGACCTTTGCTATCTTCTAAGAAGCTCCCGGACACCCAAAATGAGGTCACCAGATGTCAATGACCTTTGCTATCTTCTAAGACGGTCCCGGACACGCAAAATAAGGTCACCAGAGGTCAATTACCTTTGCTATCTTCTAAGACGCTCATGCACACGCAAAATGAGGTCACCAGAGGTCAATGACCTTTGCTATCTTCTAAGAAGCTCCCGGACACGCAAAATGAGGTCACCAGAGGTCAATGAACTTTGCTATCTTCTAAGAAGCTCCCGGACACGCAAAATGCGGTCACCAGAGTTCAATGACCTTTGCTATACTCTTAGAAGCTCCCGGACACGCAAAATGAGGTTACCAGAGGTCAATGACCTTTGCTATCTTCTAAGACGCTCCCGGACACGCAAAATGAGGTCACCAGAGGTCAATGACCCTTGCTATCTTCTAAGAAGTTCCCGGACACGCAAAATGAGGTCACCAGAGGTCAATGAACTTTGCTATCTTCTAAGACGCTCCCGCACACGCAAAATGAGATCACCAGAGGTCAATGACCTTTGCTATCTTCTAAGAAGCACCCGGACACGCAAAATGAGGTCACCAGAGGTCAATGTCCTTTGCTATACTCTTAGAAGCTCCCGTACACGCAAAATGAGGTCAGCAGAGGTCAATGACCTTTGCTATCTTCTATGACGCTCTCGCACACGCAAAATGAGATCAACAGAGGTCAATGAACTTTGCTATCTTCTAAGAAGCTCCCGGACACGCAAAATGAAATCAGCAGAGGTCAATGACCTTTCCAATCTTCTAAGACGCTCCCGCACACGCAAAATGAGGTCACCAGAGGTCAATGACCTTTGCTATCTTCTAAGAAACTCCCGGACACGCAAAATGATGTCATCAGAGGTCAATGACATTTGCTATCTTCTAAGAAGTTCCCGGACACGCAAAATGAGGTCACCAGAGGTCAATGAACTTTGCTATCTTCTAAGACGCTCCCGGACACGCAAAATGAGGTCACCAGTGGTCGATGAACTTTGCTATCTTCTAAGACGCTCCCGGACACGCAAAATGAGGTCACCAGGGGTCAATGAACTTTGCTATCTTCTAAGAAGCTCCCGGACATTCAAAATGAGGTCAGCAGAGGTCAATGACCTTTCCAATCTTCTAAGACGCTCCCGCACACGCAAAATGAGATCACCAGAGGTCAATGAACTTTGCTATCTTCTAAGAAGCTCCCGGAGACGCAAAATGAGGTCACCAGAGGTCAATGACATTTGCTATCTTCTAAGAAGCTCCCGGACACGCAGAAAGAGGTCACCAGGGGTCAATGACCTTTCCAATCTTCTAAGACGCTCCCGCACACGCAAAATGAGGTCACCAGAGGTCAATGACCTTTGCTATCTTCTAAGAAGCTCCCGGACACTCAAAATGAGGTCACCAGAGGTCAATGTCCTTTGCTATCTTCTAAGAAACTCCCGGACACGCAAAATGAGGTCACCAGAGGTCAATGACCTTTGCTATACTCTAGAAGCTCCCGGACACGCAAAATGATGTCATCAGAGGACAATGACATTTGCTATCTTCTAAGACGCTCCCGCACACGCAAAATGAGATCACCAGAGGTCAATGACCTTTGCTGTCTTCTAAGAAGCACCCGGACACGCAAAATGAGGTCACCAGAGGTCAATGACCTTTGCTATCTTCTAAGAAGTTCCCGGACACGCAAAATGAGGTCACCAGAGGTCAATGAACTTTGCTATCTTCTAAGACGCTCCCGCACACGCAAAATGAGATCACCAGAGGTCAATGACCTTTGCTATCTTCTAAGAAGCACCCGGACACGCAAAATGAGGTCACCAGAGGTCAATGTCCTTTGCTATACTCTTAGAAGCTCCCGGACACGCAAAATGAGGTCAGCAGAGGTCAATGAACTTTGCTATCTTCTAAGAAGCTCCCGGACACGCAAAATGAAATCAGCAGAGGTCAATGACCTTTCTAATCTTCTAAGACGCTCCCGCACACGCAAAATGAGGTCACCAGAGGTCAATGACCTTTGCTATCTTCTAAGAAACTCCCGGACACGCAAAATGATGTCATCAGAGGTCAATGACATTTGCTATCTTCTAAGAAGTTCCCGGACACGCAAAATGATGTCACCAGAGGTCAATGAACTTTGCTATCTTCTAAGACGCTCCCGGACACGCAAAATGAGGTCACCAGTGGTCGATGAACTTTGCTATCTTCTAAGACGCTCCCGGACACGCAAAATGAGGTCACCAGGGGTCAATGAACTTTGCTATCTTCTAAGAAGCTCCCGCACACGCAAAATGCGGTCACCAGAGGTCAATGACCTTTGCTATACTCTTAGAAGCTCCCGGACACGCAAAATGAGGTCAGCAGAGGTCAATGACCTTTGCTATCTTCTATGACGCTCTCGCACACGCAAAATGAGATCAACAGAGGTCAATGAACTTTGCTATCTTCTAAGAAGCTCCCGGACACGCAAAATGAAATCAGCAGAGGTCAATGACCTTTCCAATCTTCTAAGACGCTCCCGCACACGCAAAATGAGGTCACCAGAGGTCAATGACCTTTGCTATCTTCTAAGAAACTCCCGGACACGCAAAATGAGGTCACCAGGGGTCAATGAACTTTGCTATCTTCTAAGAAGCTCCCGGACATTCAAAATGAGGTCAGCAGAGGTCAATGACCTTTCCAATCTTCTAAGACGCTCCCGCACACGCAAAATGAGAACACCAGAGGTCAATGAACTTTGCTATCTTCTAAGAAGCTCCCGGAGACGCAAAATGAGGTCACCAGAGGTCAATGACATTTGCTATCTTCTAAGAAGCTCCCGGACACGCAGAAAGAGGTCACCAGGGGTCAATGACCCTTCCAATCTTCTAAGACGCTCCCGCACACGCAAAATGAGGTCACCAGAGGTCAATGACCTTTGCTATCTTCTAAGAAGTTCCCGGACACGCACAATGAGGTCACCAGACGTCAATGTCCTTTGCTATCTTCTAAGAAGCTCCCGGACACGCAAAATGCGGTCACCAGAGGTCAATGACCTTTGCTATCTTCTAAGAAGCACCCGGACACGCAAAATGAGGTCACCAGATTTCAATGACCTTTGCTATCTTCTAAGAAGTTCCCGGACACGCAAAATGAGGTCACCAGATGTCAATGAACTTTGCTATCTTCTAAGACGCTCCCGCACACGCAAAATGAGATCACCAGTGGTCAATGACCTTTGCTATCTTCTAAGACGCTCCCGGACACGCAAAATGATGTCACCAGAGGTCAATGACCTTTGCTATCTTCTAAGAAGCTCCCGGACACGCAAAATGAGGTCACCAGATGTCAATGACCTTTGCTATCTTCTAAGACGCTCCCGCACACGCAAAATGAGATCACCAGAGGTCAATGACCTTTGCTATCTTCTAAGAAGCACCCGGACACGCAAAATGAGGTCACCAGAGGTCAATGACCTTTGCTATCTTCTAAGAAGTTCCCGGACACGCAAAATGAGGTCACCAGAGGTCAATGAACTTTGCTATCTTCTAAGACACTCCCGGACACGCAATATGAGTTCAGCAGAGGTCAATGACATTTGCAATCTTCTAAGAGGCTCCCGGAAAGGCAAAATGAGGTCACCAGAGTTCAATGACATTTGCTATCTTCTAGGACGCTCCCGGACACGCAAAATGAGGTCACCAGAGGTCAATGACCTTTGCTATCTTCTAAGAAGTTCCCGGACACGCACAATGAGGTCACCAGACGTCAATGTCCTTTGCTATCTTCTAAGAAGCTCCCGGACACGCAAAATGAGGTCACCAGAGGTCAATGACCTTTGCTATCTTCTAAGAAGTTCCCGGACACGCACAATGAGGTCACCAGAGGTCAATGTCCTTTGCTATACTCTTAGAAGCTCCCGGACACGCAAAATGAGGTCAGCAGAGGTCAATGACCTTTGCTATCTTCTATGACGCTCTCGCACACGCAAAATGAGATCAACAGAGGTCAATGAACTTTGCTATCTTCTAAGAAGCTCCCGGACACGCAAAATGAAATCAGCAGAGGTCAATGACCTTTCCAATCTTCTAAGACGCTCCCGCACACGCAAAATGAGGTCACCAGAGGTCAATGACCTTTGCTATCTTCTAAGAAACTCCCGGACACGCAAAATGATGTCATCAGAGGTCAATGACATTTGCTATCTTCTAAGAAGTTCCCGGACACGCAAAATGAGGTCACCAGAGGTCAATGAACTTTGCTATCTTCTAAGACGCTCCCGGACACGCAAAATGAGGTCACCAGTGGTCGATGAACTTTGCTATCTTCTAAGACGCTCCCGGACACGCAAAATGAGGTCACCAGGGGTCAATGAACTTTGCTATCTTCTAAGAAGCTCCCGGACATTCAAAATGAGGTCAGCAGAGGTCAATGACCTTTCCAATCTTCTAAGACGCTCCCGCACACGCAAAATGAGATCACCAGAGGTCAATGAACTTTGCTATCTTCTAAGAAGCTCCCGGAGACGCAAAATGAGGTCACCAGAGGTCAATGACATTTGCTATCTTCTAAGAAGCTCCCGGACACGCAGAAAGAGGTCACCAGGGGTCAATGACCTTTCCAATCTTCTAAGACGCTCCCGCACACGCAAAATGAGGTCACCAGAGGTCAATGACCTTTGCTATCTTCTAAGAAGTTCGCGGACACGCACAATGAGGTCACCAGATGTCAATGTCCTTTGCTATCTTCTAAGAAGCTCCCGGACACGCAAAATGCGGTCACCAGAGGTCAATGACCTTTGCTATACTCTTAGAAGCTCCCGGACACGCAAAATGAGGTCAGCAGAGGTCAATGACCTTTGCTATCTTCTATGACGCTCCCGCACACGCAAAATGAGATCAACAGAGGTCAATGAACTTTGCTATCTTCTAAGAAGCTCCCGGACACGCAAAATGAGGTCAGCAGAGGTCAATGACCTTTCCAATCTTCTAAGACGCTCCCGCACACGCAAAATGAGGTCACTAGAGGTCAATGACCTTTGCTATCTTCTAAGAAGCTCCCGGACACTCAAAATGAGGTCACCAGAGGTCAATGTCCTTTGCTATCTTCTAAGAAACTCCCGGACACGCAAAGTGAGGTCACCAGAGGTCAATGACCTTTGCTATACTCTAGAAGCTCCCGGACACGCAAAATGATGTCATCAGAGGACAATGACATTTGCTATCTTCTAAGACGCTCCCGCACACGCAAAATGAGATCACCAGAGGTCAATGACCTTTGCTATCTTCTAAGAAGCACCCGGACACGCAAAATGAGGTCACCAGAGGTCAATGACCTTTGCTATCTTCTAAGAAGTTCCCGGACACGCAAAATGAGGTCACCAGAGGTCAATGAACTTTGCTATCTTCTAAGACGCTCCCGCACACGCAAAATGAGATCACCAGAGGTCAATGACCTTTGCTATCTTCTAAGAAGCACCCGGACACGCAAAATGAGGTCACCAGAGGTCAATGACCTTTGCTATCTTCTAAGACGCTCCCGCACACGCAAAATGAGATCACCAGTGGTCAATGACCTTTGCTATCTTCTAAGAAGTACCCGGACACGCAAAATGAGGTCACCAGAGGTCAATGACCTTTGCTATCTTCTAAGACGCTCCCGCACACGCAAAATGAGATCACCAGAGGTCAATGAACTTTGCTATCTTCTAAGAAGCTCCCGGACACTCAAAATGAGGTCACCAGAGGTCAATGACATTTGCTATCTTCTAAGAAGCTCTTGGACACGCAAAATGAGGTTACCAGAGGTCAATGACCTTTGCTATCTTCTAAGACGCTCCCGGACACGCAAAATGAGGTCACCAGAGGTCAATGACCTTTGCTATCTTCTAAGAAGCTCCCGGACACGCAAAATGAGGTCACCAGATGTCAATGACCTTTGCTATCTTCTAAGAAGTTCCCGGACACGCAAAATGAGGTTACCAGAGGTCAATGACCTTTGCTATCTTCTAAGACGCTCCCGGACACGCAAAATGAGGTCACCAGGGGTCAATGAACTTTGCTATCTTCTAAGAAGCTCCCGGACATTCAAAATGAGGTCAGCAGAGGTCAATGACCTTTCCAATCTTCTAAGACGCTCCCGCACACGCAAAATGAGATCACCAGAGGTCAATGAACTTTGCTATCTTCTAAGAAGCTCCCGGAGACGCAAAATGAGGTCACCAGAGGTCAATGACATTTGCTATCTTCTAAGAAGCTCCCGGACACGCAGAAAGAGGTCACCAGGGGTCAATGACCTTTCCAATCTTCTAAGACGCTCCCGCACACGCAAAATGAGGTCACCAGAGGTCAATGACCTTTGCTATCTTCTAAGAAGTTCCCGGACACGCACAATGAGGTCACCAGACGTCAATGTCCTTTGCTATCTTCTAAGAAGCTCCCGGACACGCAAAATGCGGTCACCAGAGGTCAATGACCTTTGCTATACTCTTAGAAGCTCCCGGACTCGCAAAATGAGGTCAGCAGAGGTCAATGACCTTTGCTATCTTCTATGACGCTCTCGCACACGCAAAATGAGATCAACAGAGGTCAATGAACTTTGCTATCTTCTAAGAAGCTCCCGGACACGCAAAATGAAATCAGCAGAGGTCAATGACCTTTCCAATCTTCTAAGACGCTCCCGCACACGCAAAATGAGGTCACCAGAGGTCAATGACCTTTGCTATCTTCTAAGAAACTCCCGGACACGCAAAATGATGTCATCAGAGGTCAATGACATTTGCTATCTTCTAAGAAGTTCCCGGACACGCAAAATGAGGTCACCAGAGGTCAATGAACTTTGCTATCTTCTAAGACGCTCCCGGACACGCAAAATGAGGTCACCAGTGGTCGATGAACTTTGCTATCTTCTAAGACGCTCCCGGACACGCAAAATGAGGTCACCAGGGGTCAATGAACTTTGCTATCTTCTAAGAAGCTCCCGGACATTCAAAATGAGGTCAGCAGAGGTCAATGACCTTTCCAATCTTCTAAGACGCTCCCGCACACGCAAAATGAGATCACCAGAGGTCAATGAACTTTGCTATCTTCTAAGAAGCTCCCGGAGACGCAAAATGAGGTCACCAGAGGTCAATGACATTTGCTATCTTCTAAGAAGCTCCCGGACACGCAGAAAGAGGTCACCAGGGGTCAATGACCTTTCCAATCTTCTAAGACGCTCCCGCACACGCAAAATGAGGTCACCAGAGGTCAATGACCTTTGCTATCTTCTAAGAAGTTCCCGGACACGCACAATGAGGTCACCAGACGTCAATGTCCTTTGCTATCTTCTAAGAAGCTCCCGGACACGCAAAATGCGGTCACCAGAGGTCAATGACCTTTGCTATACTCTTAGAAGCTCCCGGACACGCAAAATGAGGTCAGCAGAGGTCAATGACCTTTGCTATCTTCTATGACGCTCTCGCACACGCAAAATGAGATCAACAGAGGTCAATGAACTTTGCTATCTTCTAAGAAGCTCCCGGACACGCAAAATGAAATCAGCAGAGGTCAATGACCTTTCCAATCTTCTAAGACGCTCCCGCACACGCAAAATGAGGTCACCAGAGGTCAATGACCTTTGCTATCTTCTAAGAAACTCCCGGACACGCAAAATGATGTCATCAGAGGTCAATGACATTTGCTATCTTCTAAGAAGTTCCCGGACACGCAAAATGAGGTCACCAGAGGTCAATGAACTTTGCTATCTTCTAAGACGCTCCCGGACACGCAAAATGAGGTCACCAGTGGTCGATGAACTTTGCTATCTTCTAAGACGCTCCCGGACACGCAAAATGAGGTCACCAGGGGTCAATGAACTTTGCTATCTTCTAAGAAGCTCCCGGACATTCAAAATGAGGTCAGCAGAGGTCAATGACCTTTCCAATCTTCTAAGACGCTCCCGCACACGCAAAATGAGATCACCAGAGGTCAATGAACTTTGCTATCTTCTAAGAAGCTCCCGGAGACGCAAAATGAGGTCAATAGAGGTCAATGACATTTGCTATCTTCTAAGAAGCTCCCGGACACGCAGAAAGAGGTCACCAGGGGTCAATGACCTTTCCAATCTTCTAAGACGCTCCCGCACACGCAAAATGAGGTCACCAGAGGTCAATGACCTTTGCTATCTTCTAAGAAGTTCCCGGACACGCACAATGAGGTCACCAGACGTCAATTTCCTTTGCTATCTTCTAAGAAGCTCCCGGACACGCAAAATGCGGTCACCAGAGGTCAATGACCTTTGCTATACTCTTAGAAGCTCCCGGACACGCAAAATGAGGTCAGCAGAGGTCAATGACCTTTGCTATCTTCTATGACGCTCCCGCACACGCAAAATGAGATCAACAGAGGTCAATGAACTTTGCTATCTTCTAAGAAGCTCCCGGACACGCAAAATGAGGTCAGCAGAGGTCAATGACCTTTCCAATCTTCTAAGACGCTCCCGCACACGCAAAATGAGGTCACCAGAGGTCAATGACCTTTGCTATCTTCTAAGAAGCTCCCGGACACTCAAAATGAGGTCACCAGAGGTCAATGTCCTTTGCTATCTTCTAATAAACTCCCGGACACGCAAAATGAGGTCACCAGAGGTCAATGACCTTTGCTATACTCTAGAAGCTCCCGGACACGCAAAATGATGTCATCAGAGGACAATGACATTTGCTATCTTCTAAGACGCTCCCGCACACGCAAAATGAGATCACCAGAGGTCAATGACCTTTGCTATCTTCTAAGAAGCACCCGGACACGCAAAATGAGGTCACCAGAGGTCAATGACCTTTGCTATCTTCTAAGAAGCTCCCGGACATTCAAAATGAGGTCAGCAGAGGTCAATGACCTTTCCAATCTTCTAAGACGCTCCCGCACACGCAAAATGAGATCACAAGAGGTCAATGAACTTTGCTATCTTCTAAGAAGCTCCCGGACACGCAAAATGAGGTCACCAGAGGTCAATGACATATGCTATCTTCTAAGAAGCTCCCGGACACGCAAAATGAGGTTACCAGAGGTCAATGACCTTTGCTATCTTCTAAGACGCTCCCGGACACGCAAAATGATGTCACCAGAGGTCAATGACCTTTGCTATCTTCTAAGAAGCTCCTGGACACGCAAAATGAGGTCACCAGATGTCAATGACCTTTGCTATCTTCTAAGAAGCTCCCGGACACGCAGAAAGAGGTCACCAGGGGTCAATGACATTTGCTATCTTCTAAGTCGCACCCGGACACGCAAAATGAGGTCACCAGATGTCAATGAACTTTGCTATCTTCTAAGACGGTCCCGGACACGCAAAATGAGGTCACCAGAGGTCAATGACCTTTGCTATCTTCTAAGACGCTCCCACACACGCAAAATGAGGTCACCAGAGGTCAATGACCTTTGCTATCTTCTAAGAAGCTCCCGGACACGCAAAATGAGGTCACCAGAGGTCAATGTCCTTTGCTATCTTCTAAGAAGCTCCCGGACACGCAAATTGCGGTCACCAGAGGTTAATGACCTTTGCTATCTTCTAAGAAGCTCCCGGACACGCAAAATGAGGTCACCAGATGTCAATGACCTTTGCTATCTTCTAAGACGGTCCCGGACACGCAAAATAAGGTCACCAGTGGTCAATTACCTTTGCTATCTTCTAAGACGCTCATGCACACGCAAAATGAGGTCACCAGAGGTCAATGACCTTTGCTATCTTCTAAGAAGCTCCCGGACACGCAAAATGAGGTCACCAGAGGTCAATGAACTTTGCTATCTTCTAAGATGCTCCCGGACACGCAAAATGCGGTCACCAGAGTTCAATGACCTTTGCTATACTCTTAGAAGCTCCCGGACACGCAAAATGAGGTTACCAGAGGTCAATGACCTTTGCTATCTTCTAAGACGCTCCCGGACACGCAAAATGAGGTCACCAGAGGTCAATGACCTTTGCTTTCTTCTAAGAAGCTCCCGGACACGCAAAATGAGGTCAGCAGAGGTCAATGACCTTTCCAATCTTCTAAGACGCTCCCGCACACGCAAAATGAGGTCACCAGAGGTCAATGTCCTTTGCTATCTTCTAAGAAGCTCCCGGACACGCAAAATGAGGTCACCAGAGGTCAATGACCTTTGCTATACTCTAGAAGCTCCCGGACACGCAAAATGATGTCATCAGAGGTCAATGACATTTGCTATCTTCTAAGACGCTCCCGCACACGCAAAATGAGATCACCAGAGGTCAATGACTTTTCCAATCTTCTAAGACGCTCCCGCACACGCAAAATGAGATCACCAGAGGTCAATGAACTTTGCTATCTTCTAAGAAGCTCCCGGACACGCAAAATGCGGTCACCAGAGTTCAATGACCTTTGCTATACTCTTAGAAGCTCCCGCACACGCAAAATGAGGTCACCAGAGGTCAATGACCTTTGCTATCTTCTAAGAAGTTCCCGGACACGCACAATGAGGTCACCAGACGTCAATGTCCTTTGCTATCTTCTAAGAAGCTCCCGGACACGCAAAATGCGGTCACCAGAGGTCAATGACCTTTGCTATACTCTTAGAAGCTCCCGGACACGCAAAATGAGGTCAGCAGAGGTCAATGACCTTTGCTATCTTCTATGACGCTCTCGCACACGCAAAATGAGATCAACAGAGGTCAATGAACTTTGCTATCTTCTAAGAAGCTCCCGGACACGCAAAATGAAATCAGCAGAGTTCAATGACCTTTCCAATCTTCTAAGACGCTCCCGCACACGCAAAATGAGGTCACCAGAGGTCAATGACCTTTGCTATCTTCTAAGAAACACCCGGACACGCAAAATGATGTCATCAGAGGTCAATGACATTTGCTATCTTCTAAGAAGTTCCCGGACACGCAAAATGAGGTCACCAGAGGTCAATGAACTTTGCTATCTTCTAAGACGCTCCCGGACACGCAAAATGAGGTCACCAGTGGTCGATGAACTTTGCTATCTTCTAAGACGCTCCCGGACACGCAAAATGAGGTCAGCAGAGGTCAATGACCTTTGCTATCTTCTATGACGCTCTCGCACACGCAAAATGAGATCAACAGAGGTCAATGAACTTTGCTATTTTCTTAGAAGCTCCCGGACACGCAAAATGAGGTCAGCAGAGGTCAATGACCTTTCCAATCTTCTAAGACGCTCCCGCACACGCAAAATGAGGTCACCAGAGGTCAATGACCTTTGCTATCTTCTAAGAAGCTCCCGGACACTCAAAATGAGGTCACCAGAGGTCAATGTCCTTTGCTATCTTCTAAGAAACTCCCGGACACGCAAAATGAGGTCACCAGAGGTCAATGACCTTTGCTATACTCTAGAAGCTCCCGGACACGCAAAATGATGTCATCAGAGGACAATGACATTTGCTATCTTCTAAGACGCTCCCGCACACGCAAAATGAGATCACCAGAGGTCAATGACCTTTGCTATCTTCTAAGAAGCACCCGGACACGCAAAATGAGGTCACCAGAGGTCAATGACCTTTGCTATCTTCTAAGAAGTTCCCGGACACGCAAAATGAGGTCACCAGAGGTCAATGAACTTTGCTATCTTCTAAGACGCTCCCGCACACGCAAAATGAGATCACCAGAGGTCAATGACCTTTGCTATCTTCTAAGAAGCACCCGGACACGCAAAATGAGGTGTCCAGAGGTCAATGACCTTTGCTATCTTCTAAGACGCTCCCGGACACGCAAAATGAGGTCACCAGAGGTCAATGAAATTTGCTATCTTCTAAGACACTCCCGGACACGCAATATGAGTTCAGCAGAGGTCAATGACATTTGCAATCTTCTAAGAGGCTCCCGGAAAGGCAAAATGAGGTCACCAGAGTTCAATGACATTTGCTATCTTCTAAGACGCTCCCGGACACGAAAAATGAGATCACCAGAGGTCAATGACCTTTGCTATCTTCTAAGAAGCACCCGGACACGCAAAATGAGGTCACCAGAGGTCAATGACCTTTGCTATCTTCTAAGAAGTTCCCGGACACGCAAAATGAGGTAACCAGAGGTCAATGAACTTTGCTATCTTCCAAGACGCTCCTGGACACGCAAAATGAGGTCACCAGTGGTCGATGAACTTTGCTATCTTCTAAGACGCTCCCGGACACGCAAAATGAGGTCACCAGGGGTCAATGAAGTTTGCTATCTTCTAAGAAGCTCCCGGACATTCAAAATGAGGTCAGCAGAGGTCAATGACCTTTCCAATCTTCTAAGACGCTCCCGCACACGCAAAATGAGATCACCAGAGGTCAATGAACTTTGCTATCTTCTAAGAAGCTCCCGGACATGCAAAATGAGGTCACCAGAGGTCAATGACATTTGCTATCTTCTAAGAAGCTCCCGGACACGCAAAATGAGGTTACCAGAGGTCAATGACCTTTGCTATCTTCTAAGACGCTCCCGGACACGCAAAATGATGTCACCAGAGGTCAATGACCTTTGCTATCTTCTAAGAAGCTCCCGGACACGCAAAATGAGGTCACCAGATGTCAATGACCTTTGCTATCTTCTAAGAAGCTCCCGGACACGCAGAAAGAGGTCACCAGGGGTCAATGACCTTTGCTATCTTCTAAGTCGCACCCGGACACGCAAAATGAGGTCACCAGATGTCAATGAACTTTGCTATCTTCTAAGACGCTCCCACACACGCAAAATGAGGTCACCAGAGGTCAATGACCTTTGCTATCTTCTAAGAAGCTCCCGGACACGCAAAATGAGGTCACCAGAGGTCAATGTCCTTTGCTATCTTCTAAGAATCTCCCGGACACGCAAAATGCGGTCACCAGAGGTTAATGACCTTTGCTATCTTCTAAGAAGCTCCCGGACACGCAAAATGAGGTCACCAGATGTCAATGACCTTTGCTATCTTCTAAGACGGTCCCGGACACGCAAAATAAGGTCACCAGAGGTCAATTACCTTTGCTATCTTCTAAGACGCTCATGCACACGCAAAATGAGGTCACCAGAGGTCAATGACCTTTGCTATCTTCTAAGAAGCTCCCGGACACGCAAAATGAGGTCACCAGAGGTCAATGAACTTTGCTATCTTATAAGAAGCTCCCGGACACGCAAAATGCGGTCACCAGTGTTCAATGACCTTTGCTATACTCTTAGAAGCTCCCGGACACGCAAAATGAGGTTACCAGAGGTCAATGACCTTTGCTATCTTCTAAGACGCTCCCGGACACGCAAAATGAGGTCACCAGAGGTCAATGACCTTTGCTTTCTTCTAAGAAGCTCCCGGACACGCAAAATGAGGTCAGCAGAGGTCAATGACCTTTCCAATCTTCTAAGACGCTCCCGCACACGCAAAATGAGGTCACCAGAGGTCAATGTCCTTTGCTATCTTCTAAGAAGCTCCCGGACACGCAAAATGAGGTCACCAGAGGTCAATGACCTTTGCTATACTCTAGAAGCTCCCGGACACGCAAAATGATGTCATCAGAGGTCAATGACATTTGCTATCTTCTAAGACGCTCCCGCACACGCAAAATGAGATCACCAGAGGTCAATGACTTTTCCAATCTTCTAAGACGCTCCCGCACACGCAAAATGAGATCACCAGAGGTCAATGAACTTTGCTATCTTCTAAGAAGCTCCCGGACAGGCAAAATGCGGTCACCAGAGTTCAATGACCTTTGCTATACTCTTAGAAGCTCCCGCACACGCAAAATGAGGTCACCAGAGGTCAATGACCTTTGCTATCTTCTAAGAAGTTCCCGGACACGCACAATGAGGTCACCAGACGTCAATGTCCTTTGCTATCTTCTAAGAAGCTCCCGGACACGCAAAATGCGGTCACCAGAGGTCAATGACCTTTGCTATAATCTTAGAAGCTCCCGGACACGCAAAATGAGGTCAGCAGAGGTCAATGACCTTTGCTATCTTCTATGACGCTCTCGCACACGCAAAATGAGATCAACAGAGGTCAATGAACTTTGCTATCTTCTAAGAAGCTCCCGGACACGCAAAATGAAATCAGCAGAGGTCAATGACCTTTCCAATCTTCTAAGACGCTCCCGCACACGCAAAATGAGGTCACCAGAGGTCAATGACCTTTGCTATCTTCTAAGAAACTCCCGGACACGCAAAATGATGTCATCAGAGGTCAATGACATTTGCTATCTTCTAAGAAGCTCCCGGACACGCAAAATGATGTCATCAGAGGTCAATGCCATTTGCTATCTTCTAAGACGCTCCCGCACACGCAAAATGAGATCACCAGAGGTCAATGACTTTTCCAATCTTCTAAGACGCTCCCGCACACGCAAAATGAGATCACCAGAGGTCAATGAACTTTGCTATCTTCTAAGAAGCTCCCGGACACGCAAAATGCGGTCACCAGAGTTCAATGACCTTTGCTATACTCTTAGAAACTCCCGCACACGCAAAATGAGGTCACCAGAGGTCAATGACCTTTGCTATCTTCTAAGAAGTTCCCGGACACGCACAATGAGGTCACCAGACGTCAATGTCCTTTGCTATCTTCTAAGAAGCTCCCGGACACGCAAAATGCGGTCACCAGAGGTCAATGACCTTTGCTATACTCTTAGAAGCTCCCGGACACGCAAAATGAGGTCAGCAGAGGTCAATGACCTTTGCTATCTTCTATGACGCTCTCGCACACGCAAAATGAGATCAACAGAGGTCAATGAACTTTGCTATCTTCTAAGAAGCTCCCGGACACGCAAAATGAAATCAGCAGAGGTCAATGACCTTTCCAATCTTCTAAGACGCTCCCGCACACGCAAAATGAGGTCACCAGAGGTCAATGACCTTTGCTATCTTCTAAGAAACTCCCGGACACGCAAAATGATGTCATCAGAGGTCAATGACATTTGCTATCTTCTAAGAAGTTCCCGGACACGCAAAATGAGGTCACCAGAGGTCAATGAACTTTGCTATCTTCTAAGACGCTCCCGGACACGCAAAATGAGGTCACCAGTGGTCGATGAACTTTGCTATCTTCTAAGACGCTCCCGGACACGCAAAATGAGGTCACCAGGGGTCAATGAACTTTGCTATCTTCTAAGAAGCTCCCGGACATTCAAAATGAGGTCAGCAGAGGTCAATGACCTTTCCAATCTTCTAAGACGCTCCCGCACACGCAAAATGAGATCACCAGAGGTCAATGAACTTTGCTATCTTCTAAGAAGCTCCCGGAGACGCAAAATGATGTCATCAGAGGTCAATGACATTTGCTATCTTCTAAGAAGTTCCTGGACACGCAAAATGAGGTCACCAGAGGTCAATGAACTTTGCTATCTTCTAAGACGCTCCCGGACACGCAAAATGAGGTCACCAGTGGTCGATGAACTTTGCTATCTTCTAAGACGCTCCCGGACACGCAAAATGAGGTCACCAGGGGTCAATGAACTTTGCTATCTTCTAAGAAGCTCCCGGACATTCAAAATGAGGTCAGCAGAGGTCAATGACCTTTCCAATCTTCTAAGACGCTCCCGCACACGCAAAATGAGATCACCAGAGGTCAATGAACTTTGCTATCTTCTAAGAAGCTCCCGGACACGCAAAATGAGGTCAGCAGAGGTCAATGAACTTTGCTATCTTCTAAGAAGCTCCCGGACACGCACAATGAGGTCACCAGACGTCAATGTCCTTTGCTATCTTCTAAGAAGCTCCCGGACACGCAAAATGCGGACACCAGAGGTCAATGACCTTTGCTATACTCTTAGAAGCTCCCGGACACGCAAAATGAGGTCAGCAGAGGTCAATGACCTTTGCTATCTTCTATGACGCTCTCGCACACGCAAAATGAGATCAACAGAGGTCAATGAACTTTGCTATCTTCTAAGAAGCTCCCGGACACGCAAAATGAGGTCAGCAGAGGTCAATGACCTTTCCAATCTTCTAAGACGCTCCCGCACACGCAAAATGAGGTCACCAGAGGTCAATGACCTTTGCTATCTTCTAAGAAGCTCCCGGACACGCAAAATGAGGTCACCAGAGGTCAATGTCCTTTGCTATCTTCTAAGAAACTCCCGGACACGCAAAATGAGGTCACCAGAGGTCAATGACCTTTGCTATACTCTAGAAGCTCCCGGACACGCAAAATGATGTCATCAGAGGACAATGACATTTGCTATCTTCTAAGACGCTCCCGCACACGCAAAATGAGATCACCAGAGGTCAATGACCTTTGCTATCTTCTAAGAAGCACCCGGACACGCAAAATGAGGTCACCAGAGGTCAATGACCTTTGCTATCTTCTAAGAAGTTCCCGGACACGCAAAATGAGGTCACCAGAGGTCAATGAACTTTGCTATCTTCTAAGACGCTCCCGCACACGCAAAATGAGATCACCAGAGTTCAATGACCTTTGCTATCTTCTAAGAAGCACCCGGACACGCAAAATGAGGTGTCCAGAGGTCAATGACCTTTGCTATCTTCTAAGACGCTCCCGGACACGCAAAATGAGGTCACCAGAGGTCAATGAAATTTGCTATCTTCTAAGACACTCCCGGACACGCAATATGAGTTCAGCAGAGGTCAATGACATTTGCAATCTTCTAAGAGGCTCCCGGAAAGGCAAAATGAGGTCACCAGAGTTCAATGACATTTGCTATCTTCTAAGACGCTCCCGGACACGAAAAATGAGATCACCAGAGGTCAATGACCTTTGCTATCTTCTAAGAAGCACCCGGACACGCAAAATGAGGTCACCAGAGGTCAATGACCTTTGCTATCTTCTAAGAAGTTCCCGGACACGCAAAATGAGGTAACCAGAGGTCAATGAACTTTGCTATCTTCTAAGACGCTCCTGGACACGCAAAATGAGGTCACCAGTGGTCGATGAACTTTGCTATCTTCTAAGACGCTCCCGGACACGCAAAATGAGGTCACCAGGGGTCAATGAACTTTGCTATCTTCTAAGAAGCTCCCGGACATTCAAAATGAGGTCAGCAGAGGTCAATGACCTTTCCAATCTTCTAAGACGCTCCCGCACACGCAAAATGAGATCACCAGAGGTCAATGAACTTTGCTATCTTCTAAGAAGCTCCGGACATGCAAAATGAGGTCACCAGAGGTCAATGACATTTGCTATCTTCTAAGAAGCTCCCGGAGACGCAAAATGAGGTTACCAGAGGTCAATGACCTTTGCTATCTTCTAAGACGCTCCCGGACACGCAAAATGATGTCACCAGAGGTCAATGACCTTTGCTATCTTCTAAGAAGCTCCCGGACACGCAAAATGAGGTCACCAGATGTCAATGACCTTTGCTATCTTCTAAGAAGCTCCCGGACACGCAGAAAGAGGTCACCAGGGGTCAATGACTTTTGCTATTTTCTAAGTCGCACCCGGACACGCAAAATGAGGTCACCAGATGTCAATGAACTTTGCTATCTTCTAAGACGGTCCCGGACACGCAAAATGAGATCACCAGAGGTCAATGACCTTTGCTATCTTCTAAGAAGCACCCGGACACGCAAAATGAGGTCACCAGAGGTCAATGACCTTTGCTATCTTCTAAGAAGCACCCGGACACGCAAAATGAGGTCACCAGAGGTCAATGACCTTTGCTATCTTCTAAGAAGTTCCCGGACACGCAAAATGAGGTAACCAGAGGTCAATGACCTTTCCAATCTTCTAAGACGCTCCCGCACACGCAAAATGAGATCACCAGAGGCCAATGAACTTTGCTATCTTCTAAGAAGCTCCCGGACACGCAAAATGAGGTCAGCAGAGGTCAATGAACTTTGCTATCTTCTAAGAAGCTCCCGGACACGCACAATGAGGTCACCAGACGTCAATGTCCTTTGCTATCTTCTAAGAAGCTCCCGGACACGCAAAATGCGGACACCAGAGGTCAATGACCTTTGCTATACTCTTAGAAGCTCCCGGACACGCAAAATGAGGTCAGCAGAGGTCAATGACCTTTGCTATCTTCTATGACGCTCTCGCACACGCAAAATGAGATCAACAGAGGTCAATGAACTTTGCTATCTTCTAAGAAGCTCCCGGACACGCAAAATGAGGTCAGCAGAGGTCAATGACCTTTCCAATCTTCTAAGACGCTCCCGCACACGCAAAATGAGGTCACCAGAGGTCAATGACCTTTGCTATCTTCTAAGAAGCTCCCGGACACTCAAAATGAGGTCACCAGAGGTCAATGTCCTTTGCTATCTTCTAAGAAACTCCCGGACACGCAAAATGAGGTCACCAGAGGTCAATGACCTTTGCTATACTCTAGAAGCTCCCGGACACGCAAAATGATGTCATCAGAGGACAATGACATTTGCTATCTTCTAAGACGCTCCCGCACACGCAAAATGAGATCACCAGAGGTCAATGACCTTTGCTATCTTCTAAGAAGCACCCGGACACGCAAAATGAGGTCACCAGAGGTCAATGACCTTTGCTATCTTCTAAGAAGTTCCCGGACACGCAAAATGAGGTCACCAGAGGTCAATGAACTTTGCTATCTTCTAAGACGCTCCCGCACACGCAAAATGAGATCACCAGAGTTCAATGACCTTTGCTATCTTCTAAGAAGCACCCGGACACGCAAAATGAGGTGTCCAGAGGTCAATGACCTTTGCTATCTTCTAAGACGCTCCCGGACACGCAAAATGAGGTCACCAGAGGTCAATGAAATTTGCTATCTTCTAAGACACTCCCGGACACGCAATATGAGTTCAGCAGAGGTCAATGACATTTGCAATCTTCTAAGAGGCTCCCGGAAAGGCAAAATGAGGTCACCAGAGTTCAATGACATTTGCTATCTTCTAAGACGCTCCCGGACACGAAAAATGAGATCACCAGAGGTCAATGACCTTTGCTATCTTCTAAGAAGCACCCGGACACGCAAAATGAGGTCACCAGAGGTCAATGACCTTTGCTATCTTCTAAGAAGTTCCCGGACACGCAAAATGAGGTAACCAGAGGTCAATGAACTTTGCTATCTTCTAAGACGCTCCTGGACACGCAAAATGAGGTCACCAGTGGTCGATGAACTTTGCTATCTTCTAAGACGCTCCCGGACACGCAAAATGAGGTCACCAGATGTCAATGAACTTTGCTATCTTCTAAGACGGTCCCGGACACGCAAAATGAGATCACCAGAGGTCAATGACCTTTGCTATCTTCTAAGAAGCACCCGGACACGCAAAATGAGGTCACCAGAGGTCAATGACCTTTGCTATCTTCTAAGAAGCACCCGGACACGCAAAATGAGGTCACCAGAGGTCAATGACCTTTGCTATCTTCTAAGAAGTTCCCGGACACGCAAAATGAGGTAACCAGAGGTCAATGAACTTTGCTATCTTCTAAGACGCTCCTGGACACGCAAAATGAGGTCACCAGTGGTCGATGAACTTTGCTATCTTCTAAGACGCTCCCGGACACGCAAAATGAGGTCACCAGAGGTCAATGACCTTTGCTATCTTCTAAGAAGCTCCCGGACACGCAAAATGAGGTCACCAGAGGTCAATGTCCTTTGCTATCTTCTAAGAAGCTCCCGGACACGCAAAATGCGGTCACCAGAGGTTAATGACCTTTGCTATCTTCTAAGAAGCTCCCGGACACCCAAAATGAGGTCACCAGATGTCAATGACTTTTGCTATCTTCTAAGACGGTCCCGGACACGCAAAATAAGGTCACCAGAGGTCAATTACCTTTGCTATCTTCTAAGACGCTCATGCACACGCAAAATGAGGTCACCAGAGGTCAATGACCTTTGCTATCTTCTAAGAAGCTCCCGGACACGCAAAATGAGGTCACCAGAGGTCAATGAACTTTGCTATCTTCTAAGAAGCTCCCGGACACGCAAAATGCGGTCACCAGAGTTCAATGACCTTTGCTATACTCTTAGAAGCTCCCGGACACGCAAAATGAGGTTACCAGAGGTCAATGACCTTTGCTATCTTCTAAGACGCTCCCGGACACGCAAAATGAGGTCACCAGAGGTCAATGACCTTTGCTTTCTACTAAGAAGCTCCCGGACACGCAAAATGAGGTCAGCAGAGGTCAATGACCTTTCCAATCTTCTAAGACGCTCCCGCACACGCAAAATGAGGTCACCAGAGGTCAATGACTTTTCCAATCTTCTAAGACGCTCCCGCACACGCAAAATGAGATCACCAGAGGTCAATGAACTTTGCTATCTTCTAAGAAGCTCCCGGACACGCAAAATGCGGTCACCAGAGTTCAATGACCTTTGCTATACTCTTAGAAGCTCCCGCACACGCAAAATGAGGTCACCAGAGGTCAATGACCTTTGCTATCTTCTAAGAAGTTCCCGGACACGCACAACGAGGTCACCAGACGTCAATGTCCTTTGCTATCTTCTAAGAAGCTCCCGGACACGCAAAATGCGGTCACCAGAGGTCAATGACCGTTGCTATACTCTTAGAAGCTCCCGGACACGCAAAATGAGGTCAGCAGAGGTCAATGACCTTTGCTATCTTCTATGACGCTCTCGCACACGCAAAATGAGATCAACAGAGGTCAATGAACTTTGCTATCTTCTAAGAAGCTCCCGGACACGCAAAATGAAATCAGCAGAGGTCAATGACCTTTCCAATCTTCTAAGACGCTCCCGCACACGCAAAATGAGGTCACCAGAGGTCAATGACCTTTGCTATCTTCTAAGAAACTCCCGGACACGCAAAATGATGTCATCAGAGGTCAATGACATTTGCTATCTTCTAAGAAGTTCCCGGACACGCAAAATGAGGTCACCAGAGGTCAATGAACTTTGCTATCTTCTAAGACGCTCCCGGACACGCAAAATGAGGTCACCAGTGGTCGATGAACTTTGCTATCTTCTAAGACGCTCCCGGACACGCAAAATGAGGTCACCAGGGGTCAATGAACTTTGCTATCTTCTAAGAAGCTCCCGGACATTCAAAATGAGGTCAGCAGAGGTCAATGACCTTTCCAATCTTCTAAGACGCTCCCGCACACGCAAAATGAGATCACCAGAGGTCAATGAACTTTGCTATCTTCTAAGAAGCTCCCGGAGACGCAAAATGAGGTCACCAGAGGTCAATGACATTTGCTATCTTCTAAGAAGTTCCCGGACACGCAAAATGAGGTCACCAGAGGTCAATGAACTTTGCTATCTTCTAAGAAGCTCCCGGAGACGCAAAATGATGTCATCAGAGGTCAATGACATTTGCTATCTTCTAAGAAGTTCCCGGACACGCACAATGAGGTCACCAGACGTCAATGTCCTTTGCTATCTTCTAAGAAGGTCCCGGACACGCAAAATGCGGTCACCAGAGGTCAATGACCTTTGCTATACTCTTAGAAGCTCCCGGACACGCAAAATGAGGTCAGCAGAGGTCAATGACCTTTGCTATCTTCTATGACGCTCTCGCACACGCAAAATGAGTTCAACAGAGTTCAATGAACTTTGCTATCTTCTAAGAAGCTCCCGGACACGCAAAATGAAATCACCAGAGGTCAATGACTTTTGCTATCTTCTAAGAAACTCCCGGACACGCAAAATGATGTCATCAGAGGTCAATGACATTTGCTATCTTCTAAGAAGTTCCCGGACACGCAAAATGAGGTCACCAGAGGTCAATGAACTTTGCATTTTCTAAGACGCTCCCGGACACGCAAAATGAGGTCACCAGTGGTCGATGAACTTTGCTATCTTCTAAGACGCTCCCGGACACGCAAAATGAGGTCACCAGGGGTCAATGAACTTTGCTATCTTCTAAGAAGCTCCCGGACATTCAAAATGAGGTCAGCAGAGGTCAATGACCTTTCCAATCTTCTAAGACGCTCCCGCACACGCAAAATGAGATCACCAGAGGCCAATGAACTTTGCTATCTTCTAAGAAGCTCCCGGAGACGCAAAATGAGGTCACCAGAGGTCAATGACATTTGCTATCTTCTAAGAAGCTCCCGGACACGCAGAAAGAGGTCACCAGGGTTCAATGACCTTTGCAATCTTCTAAGACGCTCCCGCACACGCAAAATGAGGTCACCAGAGGTCAATGACCTTTGCTATCTTCTAAGAAGTTCCCGGACACGCACAATGAGGTCACCAGACGTCAATGTCCTTTGCTATCTTCTAAGAAGCTCCCGGACACGCAAAATGCGGTCACCAGAGGTCAATGACCTTTGCTATACTCTTAGAAGCTCCCGGACACGCAAAATGAGGTCAGCAGAGGTCAATGACCTTTGCTATCTTCTATGACGCTCTCGCACACGCAAAATGAGATCAACAGAGGTCAATGAACTTTGCTATCTTCTAAGAAGCTCCCGGACACGCAAAATGAAATCAGCAGAGGTCAATGACCTTTCCAATCTTCTAAGACGCTCCCGGACACGCAAAATGAGGTCACCAGGGGTCAATGAACTTTGCTATCTTCTAAGAAGCTCCCGGACATTCAAAATGAGGTCAGCAGAGGTCAATGACCTTTCCAATCTTCTAAGACGCTCCCGCACACGCAAAATGAGGTCACCAGAGGTCAATGACATTTGCTATCTTCTAAGAAGCTCCCGGACACGCAGAAAGAGGTCACCAGGGGTCAATGACCTTTCCAATCTTCTAAGACGGTCCCGCACACGCAAAATGAGGTCACCAGAGGTCAATGACCTTTGCTATCTTCTAAGAAGTTCCCGGACACGCACAATGAGGTCACCAGACGTCAATGTCCTTTGCTATCTTCTAAGAAGCTCCCGGACACGCAAAATGCGGTCACCAGAGGTCAATGACCTTTGCTATACTCTTAGAAGCTCCCGGACACGCAAAATGAGGTCAGCAGAGGTCAATGACCTTTGCTATCTGCTATGACGCTCCCGCACACGCAAAATGAGATCAACAGAGGTCAATGAACTTTGCTATCTTCTAAGAAGCTCCCGGACACGCAAAATGAGGTCAGCAGAGGTCAATGACCTTTCCAATCTTCTAAGACGCTCCCGCACACGCAAAATGAGGTCACCAGAGGTCAATGACCTTTGCTATCTTCTAAGAAGCTCCCGGACACTCAAAATGAGGTCACCAGAGGTCAATGTCCTTTGCTATCTTCTAAGAAACTCCCGGACACGCAAAATGAGGTCACCAGAGGTCAATGACCTTTGCTATACTCTAGAAGCTCCCGGACACGCAAAATGATGTCATCAGAGGACAATGACATTTGCTATCTTCTAAGACGCTCCCGCACACGCAAAATGAGATCACCAGAGGTCAATGACCTTTGCTATCTTCTAAGAAGCACCCGGACACGCAAAATGAGGTCACCAGAGGTCAATGACCTTTGCTATCTTCTAAGAAGTTCCCGGACACACAAAATGAGGTCACCAGAGGTCAATGAACTTTGCTATCTTCTAAGACGCTCCCGCACACGCAAAATGAGATCACCAGAGGTCAATGACCTTTGCTATCTTCTAAGAAGCACCCGGACACGCAAAATGAGGTCACCAGAGGTCAATGAACTTTGCTATCTTCTAAGACGCTCCCGCACACGCAAAATGAGGTCACCAGGGGTCAATGAACTTTGCTTTCTTCTAAGAAGCTCCCGGACATTCAAAATGAGGTCAGCAGAGGTCAATGACCTTTCCAATCTTCTAAGACGCTCCCGCACACGCAAAATGAGATCACCAGAGGTCAAAGAACTTTGCTATCTTCTAAGAAGCTCCCGGACACGCAAAATGAGGTCACCAGAGGTCAATGACATTTGCTATCTTCTAAGAAGCTCCCGGACACGCAAAATGAGGTTACCAGAGGTCAATGACCTTTGCTATCTTCTAAGACGCTCCCGGACACGCAAAATGATGTCACCAGAGGTCAATGACCTTTGCTATCTTCTAAGAAGCTCCCGGACACGCAAAATGAGGTCACCAGATGTCAATGACCTTTGCTATCTTCTAAGAAGCTCCCGGACACGCAGAAAGAGGTCACCAGGGGTCAATGACATTTGCTATCTTCTAAGTCGCACCCGGACACGCAAAATGAGGTCACCAGATGTCAATGAACTTTGCTATCTTCTAAGACGGTCCCGGACACGCAAAATGAGGTCACCAGAGGTCAATGACCTTTGCTATCTTCTAAGACGCTCCCACACACGCAAAATGAGGTCACCAGAGGTCAATGACCTTTGCTATCTTCTAAGAAGCTCCCGGACACGCAAAATGAGGTCACCAGAGATCAATGTCCTTTGCTATCTTCTAAGAAGCTCCCGGACACGCAAAATGCGGTCACCAGAGGTTAATGACCTTTGCTATCTTCTAAGAAGCTCCCGGACACGCAAAATGAGGTCACCAGATGTCAATGACCTTTGCTATCTTCTAAGACGGTCCCGGACACGCAAAATAAGGTCACCAGAGGTCAATTACCTTTGCTATCTTCTAAGACGCTCATGCACACGCAAAATGAGGTCACCAGAGGTCAATGACCTTTGCTATCTTCTAAGAAGCTCCCGGACACGCAAAATGAGGTCACCAGAGGTCAATGAACTTTGCTATCTTCTAAGAAGCTCCCGGACACGCAAAATGCGGTCACCAGAGTTCAATGACCTTTGCTATACTCTTACAAGCTCCCGGACACGCAAAATGAGGTTACCAGAGGTCAATGACCTTTGCTATCTTCTAAGACGCTCCCGGACACGCAAAATGAGGTCACCAGAGGTCAATGACCTTTGCTTTCTTCTAAGAAGCTCCCGGACACGCAAAATGAGGTCAGCAGAGGTCAATGACCTTTCCAATCTTCTAAGACGCTCCCGCACACGCAAAATGAGGTCACCAGAGGTCAATGTCCTTTGCTATCTTCTAAGAAGCTCCCGGACACGCAAAATGAGGTCACCAGAGGTCAATGACCTTTGCTATACTCTAGAAGCTCCCGGACACGCAAAATGATGTCATCAGAGGTCAATGACATTTGCTATCTTCTAAGACGCTCCCGCACACGCAAAATGAGATCACCAGAGGTCAATGACTTTTCCAATCTTCTAAGACGCTCCCGCACACGCAAAATGAGATCACCAGAGGTCAATGAACTTTGCTATCTTCTAAGAAGCTCCCAGACACGCAAAATGCGGTCACCAGAGTTCAATGATCTTTGCTATAATCTTAGAAGCTCCCGCACACGCAAAATGAGGTCACCAGAGGTCAATGACCTTTGCTATCTTCTAAGAAGTTCCCGGACACGCACAATGAGGTCACCAGACGTCAATGTCCTTTGCTATCTTCTAAGAAGCTCCCGGACACGCAAAATGCGGTCACCAGAGGTCAATGACCTTTGCTATACTCTTAGAAGCTCCCGGACACGCAAAATGAGGTCAGCAGAGGTCAATGACCTTTGCTATCTTCTATGACGCTCTCGCACATGCAAAATGAGATCAACAGAGGTCAATGAACTTTGCTATCTTCTAAGAAGCTCCCGGACACGCAAAATGAAATCAGCAGAGGTCAATGACCTTTCCAATCTTCTAAGACGCTCCCGCACACGCAAAATGAGGTCACCAGAGGTCAATGACCTTTGCTATCTTCTAAGAAACTCCCGGACACGCAAAATGATGTCATCAGAGGTCAATGACATTTGCTATCTTCTAAGAAGTTCCCGGACACGCAAAATGAGGTCACCAGAGGTCAATGAACTTTGCTATCTTCTAAGACGCTCCCGGACACGCAAAATGAGGTCACCAGTGGTCGATGAACTTTGCTATCTTCTAAGACGCTCCCGGACACGCAAAATGAGGTCACCAGGGGTCAATGAACTTTGCTATCTTCTAAGAAGCTCCCGGACATTCAAAATGAGGTCAGCAGAGGTCAATGACCTTTCCAATCTTCTAAGACGCTCCCGCACACGCAAAATGAGATCACCAGAGGTCAATGAACTTTGCTATCTTCTAAGAAGCTCCCGGAGACGCAAAATGAGGTCACCAGAGGTCAATGACATTTGCTATCTTCTAAGAAGCTCCCGGACACGCAGAAAGAGGTCACCAGGGGTCAATGACCTTTCCAATCTTCTAAGACGCTCCCGCACACGCAAAATGAGGTCACCAGAGGTCAATGACCTTTGCTATCTTCTAAGAAGTTCCCGGACACGCAAAATGAGGTCACCAGACGTCAATGTCCTTTGCTATCTTCTAAGAAGCTCCCGGACACGCAAAATGCGGTCACCAGAGGTCAATGACCTTTGCTATACTCTTAGAAGCTCCCGGACACGCAAAATGAGGTCAGCAGAGGTCAATGACCTTTGCTATCTTCTATGACGCTCCCGCACACGCAAAATGAGATCACCAGAGGTCAATGACCTTTGCTATCTTCTAAGAAACACCCGGACACGCAAAATGAGGTCACCAGAGGTCAATGACCTTTGCTATCTTCTAAGAAGTTCCCGGACACGCAAAATGAGGTCACCAGAGGTCAATGAACTTTGCTATCTTCTAAGACGCTCCCGCTCACGCAAAATGAGGTTACCAGAGGTCAATGACCTTTGCTATCTTCTAAGACGCTCCCGGACACGCAAAATGAGGTCACCAGAGGTCAATGACCTTTGCTTTCTTCTAAGAAGCTCCCGGACACGCAAAATGAGGTCAGCAGAGGTCAATGACCTTTCCAATCTTCTAAGACGCTCCCGCACACGCAAAATGAGGTCACCAGAGGTCAATGTCCTTTGCTATCTTCTAAGAAGCTCCCGGACACGCAAAATGAGGTCACCAGAGGTCAATGACCTTTGCTATCTTCTAAGACGGTCCCGGACACGCAAAATAAGGTCACCAGAGGTCAATTACCTTTGCTATCTTCTAAGACGCTCATGCACACGCAAAATGAGGTCACCAGAGGTCAATGACCTTTGCTATCTTCTAAGAAGCTCCCGGACACGCAAAATGAGGTCACCAGAGGTCAATGAACTTTGCTATCTTCTAAGAAGCTCCCGGACACGCAAAATGCGGTCACCAGAGTTCAATGACCTTTGCTATACTCTTACAAGCTCCCGGACACGCAAAATGAGGTTACCAGAGGTCAATGACCTTTGCTATCTTCTAAGACGCTCCCGGACACGCAAAATGAGGTCACCAGAGGTCAATGACCTTTGCTTTCTTCTAAGAAGCTCCCGGACACGCAAAATGAGGTCAGCAGAGGTCAATGACCTTTCCAATCTTCTAAGACGCTCCCGCACACGCAAAATGAGGTCACCAGAGGTCAATGTCCTTTGCTATCTTCTAAGAAGCTCCCGGACACGCAAAATGAGGTCACCAGAGGTCAATGACCTTTGCTATACTCTAGAAGCTCCCGGACACGCAAAATGATGTCATCAGAGGTCAATGACATTTGCTATCTTCTAAGACGCTCCCGCACACGCAAAATGAGATCACCAGAGGTCAATGACTTTTCCAATCTTCTAAGACGCTCCCGCACACGCAAAATGAGATCACCAGAGGTCAATGAACTTTGCTATCTTCTAAGAAGCTCCCAGACACGCAAAATGCGGTCACCAGAGTTCAATGATCTTTGCTATAATCTTAGAAGCTCCCGCACACGCAAAATGAGGTCACCAGAGGTCAATGACCTTTGCTATCTTCTAAGAAGTTCCCGGACACATACAATGAGGTCACCAGACGTCAATGTCCTTTGCTATCTTCTAAGAAGCTCCCGGACACGCAAAATGCGGTCACCAGAGGTCAATGACCTTTGCTATACTCTTAGAAGCTCCCGGACACGCAAAATGAGGTCAGCAGAGGTCAATGACCTTTGCTATCTTCTATGACGCTCTCGCACATGCAAAATGAGATCAACAGAGGTCAATGAACTTTGCTATCTTCTAAGAAGCTCCCGGACACGCAAAATGAAATCAGCAGAGGTCAATGACCTTTCCAATCTTCTAAGACGCTCCCGCACACGCAAAATGAGGTCACCAGAGGTCAATGACCTTTGCTATCTTCTAAGAAACTCCCGGACACGCAAAATGATGTCATGAGAGGTCAATGACATTTGCTATCTTCTAAGAAGTTCCCGGACACGCAAAATGAGGTCACCAGAGGTCAATGAACTTTGCTATCTTCTAAGACGCTCCCGGACACGCAAAATGAGGTCACCAGTGGTCGATGAACTTTGCTATCTTCTAAGACGCTCCCGGACACGCAAAATGAGGTCACCAGGGGTCAATGAACTTTGCTATCTTCTAAGAAGCTCCCGGACATTCAAAATGAGGTCAGCAGAGGTCAATGACCTTTCCAATCTTCTAAGACGCTCCCGCACACGCAAAATGAGATCACCAGAGGTCAATGAACTTTGCTATCTTCTAAGAAGCTCCCGGAGACGCAAAATGAGGTCACCAGAGGTCAATGACATTTGCTATCTTCTAAGAAGCTCCCGGACACGCAGAAAGAGGTCACCAGGGGTCAATGACCTTTCCAATCTTCTAAGACGCTCCCGCACACGCAAAATGAGGTCACCAGAGGTCAATGACCTTTGCTATCTTCTAAGAAGTTCCCGGACACGCAAAATGAGGTCACCAGACGTCAATGTCCTTTGCTATCTTCTAAGAAGCTCCCGGACACGCAAAATGCGGTCACCAGAGGTCAATGACCTTTGCTATACTCTTAGAAGCTCCCGGACACGCAAAATGAGGTCAGCAGAGGTCAATGACCTTTGCTATCTTCTATGACGCTCCCGCACACGCAAAATGAGATCACCAGAGGTCAATGACCTTTGCTATCTTCTAAGAAACACCCGGACACGCAAAATGAGGTCACCAGAGGTCAATGACCTTTGCTATCTTCTAAGAAGTTCCCGGACACGCAAAATGAGGTCACCAGAGGTCAATGAACTTTGCTATCTTCTAAGACGCTCCCGCACACGCAAAATGAGGTTACCAGAGGTCAATGACCTTTGCTATCTTCTAAGACGCTCCCGGACACGCAAAATGAGGTCACCAGAGGTCAATGACCTTTGCTTTCTTCTAAGAAGCTCCCGGACACGCAAAATGAGGTCAGCAGAGGTCAATGACCTTTCCAATCTTCTAAGACGCTCCCGCACACGCAAAATGAGGTCACCAGAGGTCAATGACCTTTGCTTTCTTCTAAGAAGCTCCCGGACACGCAAAATGAGGTCACCAGAGGTCAATGACCTTTGCTATACTCTAGAAGCTCCCGGACACGCAAAATGATGTCAGCAGAGGTCAATGACCTTTCCAATCTTCTAAGACGCTCCCGCACACGCAAAATGAGGTCACCAGAGGTCAATGACCTTTGCTATCTTCTAAGAAACTCCCGGACACGCAAAATGATGTCATGAGAGGTCAATGACATTTGCTATCTTCTAAGAAGTTCCCGGACACGCAAAATGAGGTCACCAGAGGTCAATGAACTTTGCTATCTTCTAAGACGCTCCCGGACACGCAAAATGAGGTCACCAGTGGTCGATGAACTTTGCTATCTTCTAAGACGCTCCCGGACACGCAAAATGAGGTCACCAGGGGTCAATGAACTTTGCTATCTTCTAAGAAGCTCCCGGACATTCAAAATGAGGTCAGCAGAGGTCAATGACCTTTCCAATCTTCTAAGACGCTCCCGCACACGCAAAATGAGATCACCAGAGGTCAATGAACTTTGCTATCTTCTAAGAAGCTCCCGGAGACGCAAAATGAGGTCACCAGAGGTCAATGACATTTGCTATCTTCTAAGAAGCTCCCGGACACGCAGAAAGAGGTCACCAGGGGTCAATGACCTTTCCAATCTTCTAAGACGCTCCCGCACACGCAAAATGAGGTCACCAGAGGTCAATGACCTTTGCTATCTTCTAAGAAGTTCCCGGACACGCAAAATGAGGTCACCAGACGTCAATGTCCTTTGCTATCTTCTAAGAAGCTCCCGGACACGCAAAATGCGGTCACCAGAGGTCAATGACCTTTGCTATACTCTTAGAAGCTCCCGGACACGCAAAATGAGGTCAGCAGAGGTCAATGACCTTTGCTATCTTCTATGACGCTCCCGCACACGCAAAATGAGATCACCAGAGGTCAATGACCTTTGCTATCTTCTAAGAAACACCCGGACACGCAAAATGAGGTCACCAGAGGTCAATGACCTTTGCTATCTTCTAAGAAGTTCCCGGACACGCAAAATGAGGTCACCAGAGGTCAATGAACTTTGCTATCTTCTAAGACGCTCCCGCACACGCAAAATGAGGTTACCAGAGGTCAATGACCTTTGCTATCTTCTAAGACGCTCCCGGACACGCAAAATGAGGTCACCAGAGGTCAATGACCTTTGCTTTCTTCTAAGAAGCTCCCGGACACGCAAAATGAGGTCAGCAGAGGTCAATGACCTTTCCAATCTTCTAAGACGCTCCCGCACACGCAAAATGAGGTCACCAGAGGTCAATGTCCTTTGCTATCTTCTAAGAAGCTCCCGGACACGCAAAATGAGGTCACCAGAGGTCAATGACCTTAGCTATACTCTAGAAGCTCCCGGACACGCAAAATGATGTCAGCAGAGGTCAATGACATTTGCTATCTTCTAAGACGCTCCCGCACACGCAAAATGAGATCACCAGAGGTCAATGACTTTTCCAATCTTCTAAGACGCTCCCGCACACGCAAAATGAGATCACCAGAGGTCAATGAACTTTGCTATCTTCTAAGAAGCTCCCAGACACGCAAAATGCGGTCACCAGAGTTCAATGATCTTTGCTATAATCTTAGAAGCTCCCGCACACGCAAAATGAGGTCACCAGAGGTCAATGACCTTTGCTATCTTCTAAGAAGTTCCCGGACACGCACAATGAGGTCACCAGACGTCAATGTCCTTTGCTATCTTCTAAGAAGCTCCCGGACACGCAAAATGCGGTCACCAGAGGTCAATGACCTTTGCTATACTCTTAGAAGCTCCCGGACACGCAAAATGAGGTCAGCAGAGGTCAATGACCTTTGCTATCTTCTATGACGCTCTCGCACATGCAAAATGAGATCAACAGAGGTCAATGAACTTTGCTATCTTCTAAGAAGCTCCCGGACACGCAAAATGAAATCAGCAGAGGTCAATGACCTTTCCAATCTTCTAAGACGCTCCCGCACACGCAAAATGAGGTCACCAGAGGTCAATGACCTTTGCTATCTTCTAAGAAACTCCCGGACACGCAAAATGATGTCATCAGAGGTCAATGACATTTGCTATCTTCTAAGAAGTTCCCGGACACGCAAAATGAGGTCACCAGAGGTCAATGAACTTTGCTATCTTCTAAGACGCTCCCGGACACGCAAAATGAGGTCACCAGTGGTCGATGAACTTTGCTATCTTCTAAGACGCTCCCGGACACGCAAAATGAGGTCACCAGGGGTCAATGAACTTTGCTATCTTCTAAGAAGCTCCCGGACATTCAAAATGAGGTCAGCAGAGGTCAATGACCTTTCCAATCTTCTAAGACGCTCCCGCACACGCAAAATGAGGTCACCAGAGGTCAATGACCTTTGCTATCTTCTAAGAAGCTCCCGGACACTCAAAATGAGGTCACCAGAGGTCAATGTCCTTTGGTATCTTCTAAGAAACTCCCGGACACGCAAAATGAGGTCACCAGAGGTCAATGACCTTTGCTATACTCTAGAAGCTCCCGGACACGCAAAATGATGTCATCAGAGGACAATGACATTTGCTATCTTCTAAGACGCTACCGCACACGCAAAATGAGATCACCAGAGGTCAATGACCTTTCCAATCTTCTAAGACGCTCCCGCACACGCAAAATGAGATCACCAGAGGTCAATGAACTTTGCTATCTTCTAAGAAGCTCCCGGAGACGCAAAATGAGGTCACCAGAGGTCAATGACATTTGCTATCTTCTAAGAAGCTCCCGGACACGCAGAAAGAGGTCACCAGGGGTCAATGACCTTTCCAATCTTCTAAGACGCTCCCGCACACGCAAAATGAGGTCACCAGAGGTCAATGACCTTTGCTATCTTCTAAGAAGTTCCCGGACACGCAAAATGAGGTCACCAGACGTCAATGTCCTTTGCTATCTTCTAAGAAGCTCCCGGACACGCAAAATGCGGTCACCAGAGGTCAATGACCTTTGCTATACTCTTAGAAGCTCCCGGACACGCAAAATGAGGTCAGCAGAGGTCAATGACCTTTGCTATCTTCTATGACGCTCCCGCACACGCAAAATGAGATCAACAGAGGTCAATGACCTTTGCTATCTTCTAAGAAGCTCCCGGACACTCAAAATGAGGTCAGCAGAGGTCAATGACCTTTCCAATCTTCTAAGACGCTCCCGCACACGCAAAATGAGGTCACCAGAGGTCAATGACCTTTGCTATCTTCTAAGAAGCTCCCGGACACTCAAAATGAGGTCACCAGAGGTCAATGTCCTTTGGTATCTTCTAAGAAACTCCCGGACACGCAAAATGAGGTCACCAGAGGTCAATGACCTTTGCTATACTCTAGAAGCTCCCGGACACGCAAAATGATGTCATCAGAGGACAATGACATTTGCTATCTTCTAAGACGCTACCGCACACGCAAAATGAGATCACCAGAGGTCAATGACCTTTGCTATCTTCTAAGAAACACCCGGACACGCAAAATGAGGTCACCAGAGGTCAATGACCTTTGCTATCTTCTAAGAAGTTCCCGGACACGCAAAATGAGGTCACCAGAGGTCAATGAACTTTGCTATCTTCTAAGACGCTCCCGCACACGCAAAATGAGATCACCAGAGGTCAATGACCTTTGCTATCTTCTAAGAAGCACCCGGACACGCAAAATGAGGTCACCAGAGGTCAATGACCTTTGCTATCTTCTAAGACGCTCCCGGACACGCAAAATGAGGTCACCAGAGGTCAATGAAATTTGCTATCTTCTAAGACACTCCCGGACACGCAATATGAGTTCAGCAGAGGTCAATGACATTTGCAATCTTCTAAGAGGCTCCCGGAAAGGCAAAATGAGGTCACCAGAGTTCAATGACATTTGCTATCTTCTAAGACGCTCCCGGACACGCAAAATGAGATCACCAGAGGTCAATGACCTTTGCTATCTTCTAAGAAGCACCCGGACACGAAAAATGAGGTCACCAGAAGTCAATGACCTTTGCTATCTTCTAAGAAGTTCCCGGACACGCAAAATGAGGTAACCAGAGGTCAATGAACTTTGCTATCTTCTAAGACGCTCCTGGACACGCAAAATGAGGTCACCAGTGGTCGATGAACTTTGCTATCTTCTAAGACGCTCCCGGACACGCAAAATGAGGTCACCAGGGGTCAATGAACTTTGCTATCTTCTAAGAAGCTCCCGGACATTCAAAATGAGGTCAGCAGAGGTCAATGACCTTTCCAATCTTCTAAGACGCTCCCGCACACGCAAAATGAGATCACCAGAGGTCAATGAACTTTGCTATCTTCTAAGAAGCTCCCGGACACGCAAAATGAGGTCACCAGAGGTCAATGACATTTGCTATCTTCTAAGAAGCTCCCGGACACGCAAAATGAGGTTACCAGAGGTCAATGACCTTTGCTATCTTCTAAGACGCTCCCGGACACGCAAAATGAGGTCACCAGAGGTCAATGACCTTTGCTATCTTCTAAGAAGCTCCCGGACACGCCAAATGAGGTCACCAGATGTCAATGACCTTTGCTATCTTCTAAGAAGCTCCCGGACACGCAGAAAGAGGTCACCAGGGGTCAATGACATTTGCTATCTTCTAAGTCGCACCCGGACACGCAAAATGAGGTCACCAGATGTCAATGAACTTTGCTATCTTCTAAGACGGTCCCGGACACGCAAAATGAGGTCACCAGAGGTCAATGACCTTTGCTATCTTCTAAGACGCTCCCACACACGCAAAATGAGGTCACCAGAGGTCAATGACCTTTGCTATCTTCTAAGAAGCTCCCGGACACGCAAAATGAGGTCACCAGAGGTCAATGTCTTTTGCTATCTTCTAAGAAGCTCCCGGACACGCAAAATGCGGTCACCAGAGGTTAATGACCTTTGCTATCTTCTAAGAAGCTCCCGGACACGCAAAATGAGGTCACCAGATGTCAATGACCTTTGCTATCTTCTAAGACGGTCCCGGACACGCAAAATAAGGTCACCAGAGGTCAATTACCTTTGCTATCTTCTAAGACGCTCATGCACACGCAAAATGAGGTCACCAGAGGTCAATGACGTTTGCTATCTTCTAAGAAGCTCCCGGACACGCAAAATGAGGTCACCAGAGGTCAATGAACTTTGCTATCTTCTAAGAAGCTCCCGGACACGCAAAATGCGGTCACCAGAGTTCAATGACCTTTGCTATACTCTTAGAAGCTCCCGGACACGCAAAATGAGGTTACCAGAGGTCAATGACCTTTGCTATCTTCTAAGACGCTCCCGGACACGCAAAATGAGGTCACCAGAGGTCAATGACCTTTGCTTTCTTCTCAGAAGCTCCCGGACACGCAAAATGAGGTCAGCAGAGGTCAATGAACTTTCCAATCTTCTAAGACGCTCCCGCACACGCAAAATGAGGTCACCAGAGGTCAATGTCCTTTGCTATCTTCTAAGAAGCTCCCGGACACGCAAAATGAGGTCACCAGAGGTCAATGATCTTTGCTATACTCTAGAAGTTCCCGGACACGCAAAATGATGTCATCAGAGGTCAATGACATTTGCTATCTTCTAAGACGCTCCCGCACACGCAAAATGAGATCACCAGAGGTCAATGACTTTTCCAATCTTCTAAGACGCTCCCGCACACGCAAAATGAGATCACCAGAGGTCAATGAACTTTGCTATCTTCTAAGAAGCTCCCGGACAAGCAAAATGAGGTCACCAGAGGTCAATGTCCTTTGCTATCTTCTAAGAAGCTCCCGGACACGCAAAATGAGGTCACCAGAGGTCAATGACCTTTGCTATACTCTAGAAGCTTCCGGACACGCAAAATGATGTCATCAGAGGTCAATGACATTTGCTATCTTCTAAGACGCTCCCGCACACGCAAAATGAGATCACCAGAGGTCAATGACATTTGCTATCTTCTAAGAAGCACCCGGACACGCAAAATGAGGTCACCAAAGGTCAATGACCTTTGCTATCTTCTAAGAAGTTCCCGGACAAGCACAATGAGGTCACCAGAGGTCAATGACCTTTGCTATCTTCTGAGACGCTCCCGGACACGCAAAATGAGGTCACCAGAGGCCAATGACCTTTGCTATCTTCTAAGACGCTCCCGGACACGCAAAATGAGGTCAGCAGAGGTCAATGACATTTGTTATCTTCTAAGACGCTCCCATTCACGCTAAATGAGATCACCAGAGGTCAATGACCTTTGCTATCTTCTAAGAAGCACCCGGACACGCAAAATGAGGTCACCAGGGGTCAATGAACTTTGCTATCTTCTAAGAAGCTCCCGCACACGCAAAATGAGGTCAGCAGAGGTCAATGAACTTTGCTTTCTTCTAAGAAGCTCCCGGACACGCAAAATGAGGTCAGCAGAGGTCAATGAACTTTCCAATCTTCTAAGACGCTCCCGCACACGCAAAATGAGATCACCAGAGGTCAATGACGTTTGCTATCTTCTAAGAAGCTCCCGGACACGCAGAAAGAAATCACCAGAGGTCAATGACATTTGCTATCTTCTAAGACACTCCCGGACACGCAAAATGAGGTCACCAGAGGTCAATGAACTTTGCTATCCTCTAAGACGGTCCCGGACACGCAAAATGAGGTCACCAGAGGTCAATGACCTTTGCTATCTTCTAAGACGCTCCCACACACGCAAAATGAGGTCACCAGAGGTCAATGATCTTTGCTATCTTCTAAGAAGCTCCCGGACACGCAAAATGAGGTCACCAGAGGTCAATGACCTTTGCTATACTCTAGAAGATTCCGGACACGCAAAATGATGTCATCAGAGGTCAATGACATTTGCTATCTTCTAAGACGCTCCCGCACACGCAAAATGAGATCACCAGAGGTCAATGACATTTGCTATCTTCTAAGAAGCACCCGGACACGCAAAATGAGGTCACCAAAGGTCAATGACCTTTGCTATCTTCTAAGAAGTTCCCGGACAAGCACAATGAGGTCACCAGAGGTCAATGACCTTTGCTATCTTCTGAGACGCTCCCGGACACGCAAAATGAGGTCACCAGAGGTCAATGACCTTTGCTATCTTCTAAGACGCTCCCGGACACGCAAAATGAGGTCAGCAGAGGTCAATGACATTTGTTATCTTCTAAGACGCTCCCATTCACGCTAAATGAGATCACCAGAGGTCAATGACCTATGCTATCTTCTAAGAAGCACCCGGACACGCAAAATGAGGTCACCAGATGTCAATGACCTTTGCTATCTTCTAAGAAGCACCCGGACACGCAAAATGAGGTCACCAGAGGTCAATGACCTTTGCTATCTTCTAAGAAGTACCCGGACACGCACAATGAGGTCACCAGAGGTCAATGACCTTTGCTATCTTCTGAGACGCTCCCGGAAACGCAAAATGAGGTCAGCAGAGGTCAATTACATTTGCTATCTTCTAAGACGCTCCCGCACACGCAAAATGAGGTCACCAGTGGTCAATGAACTTTGCTATCTTCTAAGACGCTCCCGGACACGCAAAATGAGGTCACCAGAGGTCAATGAACTTTGCTATCTTCCAAGACGCTCCCGGACACGCAAAATGAGGTCACCAGTGGTCGATGAACTTTGCTATCTTCTAAGACGCTCCCGGACACACAAAATGAGGTCACCAGGGGTCAATGAACTTTGCTATCTTCTACGAAGCTCCCGGACATTCAAAATGAGGTCAGCAGAGGTCAATGACCTTTCTAATCTTCTAAGACGCTCCCGCACACGCAAAATGAGGTCACCAGAGGTCAATGACTTCTCCTATCTTCTAAGAAGCTCCCGGACACGCAAAATGAGGTCAGCAGAGATCAATGACCTTTCCAATCTTCTAAGACGCTCCCGCACACGCAAAATAAGATCACCAGAGGTCAATGACATTTGCTATCTTCTAAGAAGCTCCCGGACACGCAGAAAGAGGTCACCAGGGGTCAATGACATTTGCTATCTTCTAAGACGCTCCCGGACACGCAAAATGAGGTCACCAGAGGTTAATGAACTTTACTATCCTCTAAGACGGTCCCGGACATGCAAAATGAGGTCACCAGAGGTCAATGACCTTTGCTATCTTCTAAGACGCTCCCACACACGCAAAATGAGGTCACCAGAGGTCAATGACTTTTGCTATCTTCTAAGAAGCTCCCGGACACGCAAAATGAGGTCACCAGGGGTCAATGTCCTTTGCTATCTTCTAAGAAGCTCCCGGACACGCAAAATGAGGTCACCAGAGGTCAATGACCTTTGCTATCTTCTAAGAAGTTCCCGGACACGCAAAATGAGGTCACCAGAGGTCAATGTCTTTTGCTATCTTCTAAGAAGCTCCCGGACACGCAAAATGCGGTCACCAGAGGTTAATGACCTTTGCTATCTTCTAAGAAGCTCCCGGACACGCAAAATGAGGTCACCAGATGTCAATGACCTTTGCTATCTTCTAAGACGGTCCCGGACACGCAAAATAAGGTCACCAGAGGTCAATTACCTTTGCTATCTTCTAAGACGCTCATGCACACGCAAAATGAGGTCACCAGAGGTCAATGACCTTTGCTATCTTCTAAGAAGCTCCCGGACACGCAAAATGAGGTCACCAGAGGTCAATGAACTTTGCTATCTTCTAAGAAGCTCCCGGACACGCAAAATGCGGTCACCAGAGTTCAATGACCTTTGCTATACTCTTAGAAGCTCCCGGACACGCAAAATGAGGTTACCAGAGGTCAATGACCTTTGCTATCTTCTAAGACGCTCCCGGACACGCAAAATGAGGTCACCAGAGGTCAATGACCTTTGCTTTCTTCTCAGAAGCTCCCGGACACGCAAAATGAGGTCAGCAGAGGTCAATGAACTTTCCAATCTTCTAAGACGCTCCCGCACACGCAAAATGAGGTCACCAGAGGTCAATGTCCTTTGCTATCTTCTAAGAAGCTCCCGGACACGCAAAATGAGGTCACCAGAGGTCAATGACCTTTGCTATACTCTAGAAGCTCCCGGACACGCAAAATGATGTCATCAGAGGTCAATGACATTTGCTATCTTCTAAGACGCTCCCGCACACGCAAAATGAGATCACCAGAGGTCAATGACTTTTCCAATCTTCTAAGACGCTCCCGCACACGCAAAATGAGATCACCAGAGGTCAATGAACTTTGCTATCTTCTAAGAAGCTCCCGGACAAGCAAAATGAGGTCACCAGAGGTCAATGTCCTTTGCTATCTTCTAAGAAGCTCCCGGACACGCAAAATGAGGTCACCAGAGGTCAATGACCTTTGCTATACTCTAGAAGCTTCCGGACACGCAAAATGATGTCATCAGAGGTCAATGACATTTGCTATCTTCTAAGACGCTCCCGCACACGCAAAATGAGATCACCAGAGGTCAATGACATTTGCTATCTTCTAAGAAGCACCCGGACACGCAAAATGAGGTCACCAAAGGTCAATGACCTTTGCTATCTTCTAAGAAGTTCCCGGACAAGCACAATGAGGTCACCAGAGGTCAATGACCTTTGCTATCTTCTGAGACGCTCCCGGACACGCAAAATGACATCACCAGAGGTCAATGAACTTTGCTATCTTCTAAGAAGCTCCCGGACACGCAAAATGAGGTCAGCAGAGGTCAATGACCTTTCCAATCTTCTAAGACGCTCCCGCACACGCAAAATGAGGTCACCAGAGGTCAATGACTTCTCCTATCTTCTAAGAAGCTCCCGGACACGCAAAATGAGGTCACCAGAGGTCAATGTCCTTTGCTATCTTCTAAGAAGCTCCCGGACACGCAAAATGAGGTCACCAGAGGTCAATGACCTTTGCTATACTCTTAGAAGCTCCCGGACACGCAAAATGAGTTCAGCAGAGGTCAATGACCTTTGCTATCTTCTAAGAAGCTCCCGGACACGCAAAATGAGGTCAGCAGAGATCAATGACCTTTCCAATCTTCTAAGACGCTCCCGCACACGCAAAATAAGATCACCAGAGGTCAATGACATTTGCTATCTTCTAAGAAGCTCCCGGACACGCAGAAAGAGGTCACCAGGGGTCAATGACATTTGCTATCTTCTAAGACGCTCCCGGACACGCAAAATGAGGTCACCAGAGGTTAATGAACTTTACTATCCTCTAAGACGGTCCCGGACACGCAAAATGAGGTCACCAGAGGTCAATGACCTTTGCTATCTTCTAAGACGCTCCCACACACGCAAAATGAGGTCACCAGAGGTCAATGACTTTTGCTATCTTCTAAGAAGCTCCCGGACACGCAAAATGAGGTCACCAGGGGTCAATGTCCTTTGCTATCTTCTAAGAAGCTCCCGGACACGCAAAATGAGGTCACCAGAGGTCAATGACCTTTGCTATCTTCTAAGAAGTTCCCGGACACGCAAAATGAGGTCACCAGAGGTCAATGTCTTTTGCTATCTTCTAAGAAGCTCCCGGACACGCAAAATGCGGTCACCAGAGGTTAATGACCTTTGCTATCTTCTAAGAAGCTCCCGGACACGCAAAATGAGGTCACCAGATGTCAATGACCTTTGCTATCTTCTAAGACGGTCCCGGACACGCAAAATAAGGTCACCAGAGGTCAATTACCTTTGCTATCTTCTAAGACGCTCATGCACACGCAAAATGAGGTCACCAGAGGTCAATGAACTTTGCTATCTTCTAAGAAGCTCCCGGACACGCAAAATGCGGTCACCAGAGTTCAATGACCTTTGCTATACTCTTAGAAGCTCCCGGACACGCAAAATGAGGTTACCAGAGGTCAATGACCTTTGCTATCTTCTAAGACGCTCCCGGACACGCAAAATGAGGTCACCAGAGGTCAATGACCTTTGCTTTCTTCTCAGAAGCTCCCGGACACGCAAAATGAGGTCAGCAGAGGTCAATGAACTTTCCAATCTTCTAAGACGCTCCCGCACACGCAAAATGAGGTCACCAGAGGTCAATGTCCTTTGCTATCTTCTAAGAAGCTCCCGGACACGCAAAATGAGGTCACCAGAGGTCAATGACCTTTGCTATACTCTAGAAGCTCCCGGACACGCAAAATGATGTCATCAGAGGTCAATGACATTTGCTATCTTCTAAGACGCTCCCGCACACGCAAAATGAGATCACCAGAGGTCAATGACTTTTCCAATCTTCTAAGACGCTCCCGCACACGCAAAATGAGATCACCAGAGGTCAATGAACTTTGCTATCTTCTAAGAAGCTCCCGGACAAGCAAAATGAGGTCACCAGAGGTCAATGTCCTTTGCTATCTTCTAAGAAGCTCCCGGACACGCAAAATGAGGTCACCAGAGGTCAATGACCTTTGCTATACTCTAGAAGCTTCCGGACACGCAAAATGATGTCATCAGAGGTCAATGACATTTGCTATCTTCTAAGACGCTCCCGCACACGCAAAATGAGATCACCAGAGGTCAATGACATTTGCTATCTTCTAAGAAGCACCCGGACACGCAAAATGAGGTCACCAAAGGTCAATGACCTTTGCTATCTTCTAAGAAGTTCCCGGACAAGCACAATGAGGTCACCAGAGGTCAATGACCTTTGCTATCTTCTGAGACGCTCCCGGACACGCAAAATGAGGTCACCAGAGGTCAATGACCTTTGCTATCTTCTAAGACGCTCCCGGACACGCAAAATGAGGTCAGCAGAGGTCAATGACATTTGTTATCTTCTAAGACGCTCCCATTCACGCTAAATGAGATCACCAGAGGTCAATGACCTTTGCTATCTTCTAAGAAGCACCCGGACACGCAAAATGAGGTCACCAGATGTCAATGACCTTTGCTATCTTCTAAGAAGCACCCGGACACGCAAAATGAGGTCACCAGAGGTCAATGACCTTTGCTATCTTCTAAGAAGTACCCGGACACGCACAATGAGGTCACCAGAGGTCAATGACCTTTGCTATCTTCTGAGACGCTCCCGGAAACGCAAAATGAGGTCAGCAGAGGTCAATTACATTTGCTATCTTCTAAGACGCTCCCGCACACGCAAAATGAGGTCACCAGTGGTCAATGAACTTTGCTATCTTCTAAGACGCTCCCGGACACGCAAAATGAGGTCACCAGAGGTCAATGAACTTTGCTATCTTCCAAGACGCTCCCGGACACGCAAAATGAGGTCACCAGTGGTCGATGAACTTAGCTATCTTCTAAGACGCTCCCGGACACACAAAATGAGGTCACCAGGGGTCAGTGAACTTTGCTATCTTCTACGAAGCTCCCGGACATTCAAAATGAGGTCAGCAGAGGTCAATGACCTTTCTAATCTTCTAAGACGCTCCCACACACGCAAAATGACATCACCAGAGGTCAATGAACTTTGCTATCTTCTAAGAAGCTCCCGGACACGCAAAATGAGGTCACCAGAGGTCAATGTCCTTTGCTATCTTCTAAGACGCTCCCGCACACGCAAAATGAGTTCACCAGAGGTCAATGACCTTTGCTATACTCTTAGAAGCTCCCGGACACGCAAAATGAGTTCAGCAGAGGTCAATGACCTTTGCTATCTTCTAAGAAGCTCCCGGACACGCAAAATGAGGTCAGCAGAGATCAATGACCTTTCCAATCTTCTAAGACGCTCCCGCACACGCAAAATAAGATCACCAGAGGTCAATGACATTTGCTATCTTCTAAGAAGCTCCCGGACACGCAGAAAGAGGTCACCAGGGGTCAATGACATTTGCTATCTTCTAAGACGCTCCCGGACACGCAAAATGAGGTCACCAGAGGTTAATGAACTTTACTATCCTCTAAGACGGTCCCGGACACGCAAAATGAGGTCACCAGAGGTCAATGACCTTTGCTATCTTCTAAGACGCTCCCACACACGCAAAATGAGGTCACCAGAGGTCAATGACTTTTGCTATCTTCTAAGAAGCTCCCGGACACGCAAAATGAGGTCACCAGGGGTCAATGTCCTTTGCTATCTTCTAAGAAGCTCCCGGACACGCAAAATGAGGTCACCAGAGGTCAATGACCTTTGCTATCTTCTAAGAAGTTCCCGGACACGCAAAATGAGGTCACCAGTGGTCGATGAACTTTGCTATCTTCTAAGACGCTCCCGCACACGCACAATGAGGTCACCAGAGGTCAATGACCTTTGCTATCTTCTGAGACGCTCCCGGACACGCAAAATGAGGTCACCAGAGGTCAATGACCTTTGCTATCATCTAAGACGCTCCCGGACACGCAAAATGAGGTCAGCAGAGGTCAATGACCTTTGCTATCTTCTAAGACGCTCCCATTCACGCTAAATGAGATCACCAGAGGTCAATGACCTTTGCTATCTTCTAAGAAGCACCCGGACACTCAAAATGAGGTCACCAGAGGTCAATGACCTTTGCTATCTTCTAAGAAGCACCCGGACACGCAAAATGAGGTCACCAGAGGTCAATGACCTTTGCTATCTGCTAAGAAGTACCCGGACACGCACAATGAGGTCACCAGAGGTCAATGACTTTTGCTATCTTCTGAGGCGCTCCCGGAAACGCAAAATGAGGTCAGCAGAGGTCAATTACATTTGCTATCTTCTAAGACGCTCCCGCACACGCAAAATGAGGTCACCAGTGGTAAATGAACTTTGCTATCTTCTAAGACGCTCCCGGACACGCAAAATGAGGTCACCAGAGGTCAATGAACTTTGCTATCTTCCAAGACGCTCCAGGACACGCAAAATGAGGTCACCAGTGGTCGATGAACTTTGCTATCTTCTAAGACGCTCCCGGACACGCAAAATGAGGTCACCAGGGGTCAATGAACTTTGCTATCTTCTACGAAGCTCCCGGACATTCAAAATGAGGTCAGCAGAGGTCAATGACCTTTCTAATCTTCTAAGACGCTCCCGCACACGCAAAATGACATCACCAGAGGTCAATGAACTTTGCTATCTTCTAAGAAGCTCCCGGACACGCAATATGAGGACAGCAGAGGTCAATGACCTTTGCTATCTTCTAAGAAGCTCCCGGACACGCAAAATGAGGTCAGCAGAGATCAATGACCTTTCCAATCTTCTAAGACGCTCCCGCACACGCAAAATAAGATCACCAGAGGTCAATGACATTTGCTATCTTCTAAGAAGCTCCCGGACACGCAGAAAGAGGTCACCAGGGGTCAATGACATTTGCTATCTTCTAAGACGCTCCCGGACACGCAAAATGAGGTCACCAGAGGTCAATGAACTTTGCTATCCTCTAAGACGGTCCCGGACACGCAAAATGAGGTCACCAGAGGTCAATGACCTTTGCTATCTTCTAAGACGCTCCCACACACGCAAAATGAGGTCACCAGAGGTCAATGACTTTTGCTATCTTCTAAGAAGCTCCCGGACACGCAAAATGAGGTCACCAGGGGTCAATGTCCTTTGCTATCTTCTAAGAAGCTCCCGGACACGCAAAATGAGGTCACCAGAGGTCAATGACCTTTGCTATCTTCTAAGAAGTTCCCGGACACGCAAAATGAGGTCACCAGTGGTCGATGAACTTTGCTATCTTCTAAGACGCTCCCGCACACGCACAATGAGGTCACCAGAGGTCAATGACCTTTGCTATCTTCTGAGACGCTCCCGGACACGCAAAATGAGGTCACCAGAGGTCAATGACCTTTGCTATCTTCTGAGGCGCTCCCGGAAACGCAAAATGAGGTCAGCAGAGGTCAATTACATTTGCTATCTTCTAAGACGCTCCCGCACACGCAAAATGAGGTCACCAGTGGTCAATGAACTTTGCTATCTTCTAAGACGCTCCCGGACACGCAAAATGAGGTCACCAGAGGTCAATGAACTTTGCTATCTTCCAAGACGCTCCCGGACACGCAAAATGAGGTCACCAGTGGTCCATGAACTTTGCTATCTTCTAAGACGCTCCCGGACACGCAAAATGAGGTCACCAGGGGTCAATGAACTTTGCTATCTTCTAAGAAGCTCCCGGACATTCAAAATGAAGTCAGCAGAGGTCAATGAACTTTACAATCTTCTAAGACGCTCCCGCACACGCAAAATGAGATCATCAGAGGTCAATGAACTTTGCTTTCTTCTAAGAAGCTCCCGAACACGCAAAATGAGGTCAGCAGAGGTCAATGACCTTTCCAATCTTCTAAGACGCTCCCGCACACGCAAAATGAGATCACCAGAGGTCAATGACATTTGCTATCTTCTAAGAAGCTCCCGGACACGCAGAAAGAGGTCACCAGGGGTCAATGACATTTGCTATCTTCTAAGACACTCCCGGACACGCAAAATGAGGTCACCAGAGGTCAATGAACTTTGCTATCATCTAAGACGGTCCCGGACACGCAAAATGAGGTCACCAGAGATCAATGACCTTTGCTATCTTCTAAGACGCTCCCACACACGCAAAATGAGGTCACCAGAGGTCAATGATCTTTGCTATCTTCTAAGAAGCTCCCGGACACGCAAAATGAGGTCACCAGAGGTCAATGTCCTTTGCTATCTTCTAAGAAGATCCCGGACACGCAAAATGAGGTCACCAGAGGTCAATGACCTTTGCTATCTTCTAAGAAGTTCCCGGACACGCACAATGAGGTCACCAGAGGTCAATGACCTTTGCTATCTTCTGAGACGCTCCCGGACACGCAAAATGAGGTCACCAGAGGTCAATGACCTTTGATATCTTCTAAGACGCTCCCGGACACTCAAAATGAGGTCAGCAGAGGTCAATGACCTTTGCTATCTTCTAAGACGCTCCCATTCACGCTAAATGAGATCACCAGAGGTCAATGACCTTTGCTATCTTCTAAGAAGCACCCGGACACGCAAAATGAGGTCACCAGAGGTCAATGACCTTTGCTATCTTCTAAGACGCTCCCACACACGCAAAATGAGGTCACCAGAGGTCAATGATCTTTGCTATCTTCTAAGAAGCTCCCGGACACGCAAAATGAGGTCACCAGAGGTCAATGTCCTTTGCTATCTTCTAAGAAGATCCCGGACACGCAAAATGAGGTCACCAGAGGTCAATGACCTTTGCTATCTTCTAAGAAGTTCCCGGACACGCACAATGAGGTCACCAGAGGTCAATGACCTTTGCTATCTTCTGAGACGCTCCCGGACACGCAAAATGAGGTCACCAGAGGTCAATGACCTTTGCTATCTTCTAAGACGCTCCCGGACACTCAAAATGAGGTCAGCAGAGGTCAATGACCTTTGCTATCTTTTAAGACGCTCCCATTCACGCTAAATGAGATCACCAGAGGTCAATGACCTTTGCTATCTTCTAAGAAGCACCCGGACACGCAAAATGAGGTCACCAGAGGTCAATGACCTTTGCTATCTTCTAAGAAGCACCCGGACACGCAAAATGAGGTCACCAGAGGTCAATGACCTTTGCTATCTGCTAAGAAGTACCCGGACACTCAAAATGAGGTCACCAGAGGTCAATGAACTTTGCTATCTTCCAAGACGCTCCCGGACACGCAAAATGAGGTCACCAGTGGTCGATGAACTTTGCTATCTTCTAAGACGCTCCCGGACACGCAAAATGAGGTCACCAGAGGTCAATGAACTTTGCTATCTTCCAAGACGCTCCCGGACACGCAAAATGAGGTCACCAGTGGTCGATGAACTTTGCTATCTTCTAAGACGCTCCCGGATACGCAAAATGAGGTCACCAGGGGTCAATGAACTTTGCTATCTTCTAAGAAGCTCACGGACATTCAAAATGAGGTCAGCAGAGGTCAATGACCTTTACAATCTTCTAAGACGCTCCCGCACACGCAAAATGCGATCATCAGAGGTCAATGAACTGTGCTTTCTTCTAAGAAGCTCCCGGACACGCAAAATGAGGTCAGCAGAGATCAATGACCTTTCCAATCTTCTAAGACGCTCCCGCACACGCAAAATAAGATCACCAGAGGTCAATGACATTTGCTATCTTCTAAGAAGCTCCCGGACACGCAGAAAGAGGTCACCAGGGGTCAATGACATTTGCTATCTTCTAAGACGCTCCCGGACACGCAAAATGAGGTCACCAGAGGTTAATGAACTTTACTATCCTCTAAGACGGTCCCGGACACGCAAAATGAGGTCACCAGAGGTCAATGACCTTTGCTATCTTCTAAGACGCTCCCACACACGCAAAATGAGGTCACCAGAGGTCAATGACTTTTGCTATCTTCTAAGAAGCTCCCGGACACGCAAAATGAGGTCACCAGGGGTCAATGTCCTTTGCTATCTTCTAAGAAGCTCCCGGACACGCAAAATGAGGTCACCAGAGGTCAATGACCTTTGCTATCTTCTAAGAAGTTCCCGGACACGCAAAATGAGGTCACCAGTGGTCGATGAACTTTGCTATCTTCTAAGACGCTCCCGCACACGCACAATGAGGTCACCAGAGGTCAATGACCTTTGCTATCTTCTGAGACGCTCCCGGACACGCAAAATGAGGTCACCAGAGGTCAATGACCTTTGCTATCATCTAAGACGCTCCCGGACACGCAAAATGAGGTCAGCAGAGGTCAATGACCTTTGCTATCTTCTAAGACGCTCCCATTCACGCTAAATGAGATCACCAGAGGTCAATGACCTTTGCTATCTTCTAAGAAGCACCCGGACACTCAAAATGAGGTCACCAGAGGTCAATGACCTTTGCTATCTTCTAAGAAGCACCCGGACACGCAAAATGAGGTCACCAGAGGTCAATGACCTTTGCTATCTGCTAAGAAGTACCCGGACACGCACAATGAGGTCACCAGAGGTCAATGACTTTTGCTATCTTCTGAGGCGCTCCCGGAAACGCAAAATGAGGTCAGCAGAGGTCAATTACATTTGCTATCTTCTAAGACGCTCCCGCACACGCAAAATGAGGTCACCAGTGGTAAATGAACTTTGCTATCTTCTAAGACGCTCCCGGACACGCAAAATGAGGTCACCAGAGGTCAATGAACTTTGCTATCTTCCAAGACGCTCCAGGACACGCAAAATGAGGTCACCAGTGGTCGATGAACTTTGCTATCTTCTAAGACGCTCCCGGACACGCAAAATGAGGTCACCAGGGGTCAATGAACTTTGCTATCTTCTACGAAGCTCCCGGACATTCAAAATGAGGTCAGCAGAGGTCAATGACCTTTCTAATCTTCTAAGACGCTCCCGCACACGCAAAATGACATCACCAGAGGTCAATGAACTTTGCTATCTTCTAAGAAGCTCCCGGACACGCAATATGAGGACAGCAGAGGTCAATGACCTTTGCTATCTTCTAAGAAGCTCCCGGACACGCAAAATGAGGTCAGCAGAGATCAATGACCTTTCCAATCTTCTAAGACGCTCCCGCACACGCAAAATAAGATCACCAGAGGTCAATGACATTTGCTATCTTCTAAGAAGCTCCCGGACACGCAGAAAGAGGTCACCAGGGGTCAATGACATTTGCTATCTTCTAAGACGCTCCCGGACACGCAAAATGAGGTCACCAGAGGTCAATGAACTTTGCTATCCTCTAAGACGGTCCCGGACACGCAAAATGAGGTCACCAGAGGTCAATGACCTTTGCTATCTTCTAAGACGCTCCCACACACGCAAAATGAGGTCACCAGAGGTCAATGACTTTTGCTATCTTCTAAGAAGCTCCCGGACACGCAAAATGAGGTCACCAGGGGTCAATGTCCTTTGCTATCTTCTAAGAAGCTCCCGGACACGCAAAATGAGGTCACCAGAGGTCAATGACCTTTGCTATCTTCTAAGAAGTTCCCGGACACGCAAAATGAGGTCACCAGTGGTCGATGAACTTTGCTATCTTCTAAGACGCTCCCGCACACGCACAATGAGGTCACCAGAGGTCAATGACCTTTGCTATCTTCTGAGACGCTCCCGGACACGCAAAATGAGGTCACCAGAGGTCAATGACATTTGCTATCTTCTGAGGCGCTCCCGGAAACGCAAAATGAGGTCAGCAGAGGTCAATTACATTTGCTATCTTCTAAGACGCTCCCGCACACGCAAAATGAGGTCACCAGTGGTCAATGAACTTTGCTATCTTCTAAGACGCTCCCGGACACGCAAAATGAGGTCACCAGAGGTCAATGAACTTTGCTATCTTCCAAGACGCTCCCGGACACGCAAAATGAGGTCACCAGGGGTCAATGAACTTTGCTATCTTCTAAGAAGCTCCCGGACATTCAAAATGAAGTCAGCAGAGGTCAATGAACTTTACAATCTTCTAAGACGCTCCCGCACACGCAAAATGAGATCATCAGAGGTCAATGAACTTTGCTTTCTTCTAAGAAGCTCCCGAACACGCAAAATGAGGTCAGCAGAGGTCAATGACCTTTCCAATCTTCTAAGACGCTCCCGCACACGCAAAATGAGATCACCAGAGGTCAATGACATTTGCTATCTTCTAAGAAGCTCCCGGACACGCAGAAAGAGGTCACCAGGGGTCAATGACATTTGCTATCTTCTAAGACACTCCCGGACACGCAAAATGAGGTCACCAGAGGTCAATGAACTTTGCTATCATCTAAGACGGTCCCGGACACGCAAAATGAGGTCACCAGAGATCAATGACCTTTGCTATCTTCTAAGACGCTCCCACACACGCAAAATGAGGTCACCAGAGGTCAATGATCTTTGCTATCTTCTAAGAAGCTCCCGGACACGCAAAATGAGGTCACCAGAGGTCAATGTCCTTTGCTATCTTCTAAGAAGATCCCGGACACGCAAAATGAGGTCACCAGAGGTCAATGACCTTTGCTATCTTCTAAGAAGTTCCCGGACACGCACAATGAGGTCACCAGAGGTCAATGACCTTTGCTATCTTCTGAGACGCTCCCGGACACGCAAAATGAGGTCACCAGAGGTCAATGACCTTTGATATCTTCTAAGACGCTCCCGGACACTCAAAATGAGGTCAGCAGAGGTCAATGACCTTTGCTATCTTCTAAGACGCTCCCATTCACGCTAAATGAGATCACCAGAGGTCAATGACCTTTGCTATCTTCTAAGAAGCACCCGGACACGCAAAATGAGGTCACCAGAGGTCAATGACCTTTGCTATCTTCTAAGACGCTCCCACACACGCAAAATGAGGTCACCAGAGGTCAATGATCTTTGCTATCTTCTAAGAAGCTCCCGGACACGCAAAATGAGGTCACCAGAGGTCAATGTCCTTTGCTATCTTCTAAGAAGATCCCGGACACGCAAAATGAGGTCACCAGAGGTCAATGACCTTTGCTATCTTCTAAGAAGTTCCCGGACACGCACAATGAGGTCACCAGAGGTCAATGACCTTTGCTATCTTCTGAGACGCTCCCGGACACGCAAAATGAGGTCACCAGAGGTCAATGACCTTTGCTATCTTCTAAGACGCTCCCGGACACTCAAAATGAGGTCAGCAGAGGTCAATGACCTTTGCTATCTTTTAAGACGCTCCCATTCACGCTAAATGAGATCACCAGAGGTCAATGACCTTTGCTATCTTCTAAGAAGCACCCGGACACGCAAAATGAGGTCACCAGAGGTCAATGACCTTTGCTATCTTCTAAGAAGCACCCGGACACGCAAAATGAGGTCACCAGAGGTCAATGACCTTTGCTATCTGCTAAGAAGTACCCGGACACTCAAAATGAGGTCACCAGAGGTCAATGAACTTTGCTATCTTCCAAGACGCTCCCGGACACGCAAAATGAGGTCACCAGTGGTCGATGAACTTTGCTATCTTCTAAGACGCTCCCGGACACGCAAAATGAGGTCACCAGAGGTCAATGAACTTTGCTATCTTCCAAGACGCTCCCGGACACGCAAAATGAGGTCACCAGTGGTCGATGAACTTTGCTATCTTCTAAGACGCTCCCGGATACGCAAAATGAGGTCACCAGGGGTCAATGAACTTTGCTATCTTCTAAGAAGCTCACGGACATTCAAAATGAGGTCAGCAGAGGTCAATGACCTTTACAATCTTCTAAGACGCTCCCGCACACGCAAAATGAGATCATCAGAGGTCAATGAACTGTGCTTTCTTCTAAGAAGCTCCCGGACACGCAAAATGAGGTCAGCAGAGGTCAATGACCTTTCCAATCTTCTAAGACGCTCCCGCACACGCAAAATGAGATCACCAGAGGTCAATGACATTTGCTATCTTCTAAGAAGCTCCCGGACACGCAGAAAGAGGTCACCAGGGGTCAATGACATTTGCTATCTTCTAAGACACTCCCGGACACGCAAAATGAGGTCACCAGAGGTCAATGAACTTTGCTATCCTCTAAGACGGTCCCGGACACGCAAAATGAGGTCACCAGAGATCAATGACATTTGCTATCTTCTAAGACGCTCCCACACACGCAAAATGAGGTCACCAGAGGTCAATGATCTTTGCTATCTTCTAAGAAGCTCCCGGACACGCAAAATGAGGTCACCAGAGGTCAATGTCCTTTGCTATCTTCTAAGAAGCTCCCGGACACGCAAAATGAGGTCACCAGAGGTCAATGACCTTTGCTATCTTCTAAGAAGTTCCCGGACACGCACAATGAGGTCACCAGAGGTCAATGACCTTTGCTATCTTCTGAGACGCTCCCGGACACGCAAAATGAGGTCACCAGAGGTCAATGACCTTTGCTATCTGCTAAGAAGTACCCGGACACTCAAAATGAGGTCACCAGAGGTCAATGAACTTTGCTATCTTCCAAGACGCTCCCGGACACGCAAAATGAGGTCACCAGTGGTCGATGAACCTTGCTATCTTCTAAGACGCTCCCGGACACGCAAAATGAGGTCACCAGGGGTCAATGAACTTTGCTATCTTCTAAGAAGCTCCCGGACATTCCAAATGAGGTCAGCAGAGGTCAATGACCTTTACAATCTTCTAAGACGCTCCCGCACACGCAAAATGAGATCATCAGAGGTCAATGAACTTTGCTTTCTTCTAAGAAGCTCCCGGACACGCAAAATGAGGTCAGCAGAGGTCAATGACATTTCCAATCTTCTAAGACGCTCCCGCACACGCAAAATGAGATCACCAGAGGTCAATGACATTTGCTGTCTTCTAAGAAGCTCCCGGACACGCAGAAAGAGGTCACCAGGGGTCAATGACATTTGCTATCTTCTAAGACACTCCCGGACACGCAAAATAAGGTCACCAGAGGTCAATGAACTTTGCTATCTTCTAAGACGCTCCCACACACGCAAAATGAGGTCACCAGAGGTCAATGACCTATGCTATCTTCTAAGAAGCTCCCGGACACGCAAAATGAGGTCACCAGAGGTCAATGTCCTTTGCTATCTTCTAAGAAGCTCCCGGACACGCAAAATGAGGTCACCAGAGGTCAATGACCTTTGCTATCTTCTAAGAAGTTCCCGGACACGCACAATGAGGTCACCAGAGGTCAATGACCTTTGCTATCTTCTGAGACGCTCCCGGACACGCAAAATGAGGTCACCAGAGGTCAATGACCTTTGTATCTTCTAAGACGCTCCCGGACACGCAAAATGAGGTCAGCAGAGGTCAATGACCTTTGCTATCTTCTAAGACGCTCCCATTCACGCTAAATGAGATCACCAGAGGTCAATGACCTTTGCTATCTTCTAAGAAGCACCCGGACACGCAAAATGAGGTCACCAGAGGTCAATGACCTTTGCTATCTTCTAAGAAGCACCCGGACACGCAAAATGAGGTCACCAGAGGTCAATGACCTTTGCTATCTGCTAAGAAGTACCCGGACACTCAAAATGAGGTCACCAGAGGTCAATGAACTTTGCTATCTTCCAAGACGCTCCCGGACACGCAAAATGAGGTCACCAGTGGTCGATGAACTTTGCTATCTTCTAAGACGCTCCCGGACACGCAAAATGAGGTCACCAGGGGTCAATGACCTTTGTATCTTCTAAGAAGCTCACGGACATTCAAAATGAGGTCAGCAGAGGTCAATGACCTTTACAATCTTCTAAGACGCTCCCGCACACGCAAAATGAGATCATCAGAGGTCAATGAACTTTGCTTTCTTCTAAGAAGCTCCCGGACACGCAAAATGAGGTCAGCAGAGGTCAATGACCTTTCCAATCTTCTAAGACGCTCCCGCACACGCAAAATGAGATCACCAGAGGTCAATGACATTTGCTATCTTCTAAGAAGCTCCCGGACACGCAGAAAGAGGTCACCAGGGGTCAATGACATTTGCTATCTTCTAAGACACTCCCGGACACGCAAAATGAGGTCACCAGAGGTCAATGAACTTTGCTATCCTCTAAGACGGTCCCGGACACGCAAAATGAGGTCACCAGAGATCAATGACATTTGCTATCTTCTAAGACGCTCCCACACACGCAAAATGAGGTCACCAGAGGTCAATGATCTTTGCTATCTTCTAAGAAGCTCCCGGACACGCAAAATGAGGTCACCAGAGGTCAATGTCCTTTGCTATCTTCTAAGAAGCTCCCGGACACGCAAAATGAGGTCACCAGAGGTCAATGACCTTTGCTATCTTCTAAGAAGTTCTGGACACGCACAATGAGGTCACCAGAGGTCAATGACCTTTGCTATCTTCTGAGACGCTCCCGGACACGCAAAATGAGGTCATCAGAGGTCAATGACATTTGCTATCTTCTAAGACGCTCCCGGACACGCAAAATGAGGTCAGCAGAGGTCAATGACCTTTGCTATCTTCTAAGACGCTCCCATTCACCCTAAATGAGATCACCAGAGGTCAATGACCTTTGCTATCTTCTAAGAAGCACCCGGACACGCAAAATGAGGTCACCAGAGGTCAATGACCTTTGCTATCTTCTAAGAAGCACCCGGACACGCAAAATGATGTCACCAGAGGTCAATGACCTTTGCTATCTGCTAAGAAGTACCCGGACACTCAAAATGAGGTCACCAGAGGTCAATGAACTTTGCTATCTTCCAAGACGCTCCCGGACACGCAAAATGAGGTCACTAGTGGTCGATGAACTTTGCTATCTTCTAAGACGCTCCCGGACACGCAAAATGAGGTCACCAGGGGTCAATGAACTTTGCTATCTTCTAAGAAGCTCCCGGACATTCAAAATGAGGTCAGCAGAGGTCAATGACCTTTACAATCTTCTAAGACGCTCCCGCACACGCAAAATGAGATCATCAGAGGTCAATGAACTTTGCTTTCTTCTAAGAAGCTCCCGGACACGCAAAATGAGGTCAGCAGAGGTCAATGAACTTTCCAATCTTCTAAGACGCTCCCGCACACGCAAAATGAGATCACCAGAGGTCAATGACATTTGCTATCTTCTAAGAAGCTCCCGGACACGCAGAAAGAAATCACCAGAGGTCAATGACATTTGCTATCTTCTAAGACACTCCCGGACACGCAAAATGAGGTCACCAGAGGTCAATGAACTTTGCTATCCTCTAAGACGGTCCCGGACACGCAAAATGAGGTCACCAGAGGTCAATGACCTTTGCTATCTTCTAAGACGCTCCCACACACGCAAAATGAGGTCACCAGAGGTCAATGATCTTTGCTATCTTCTAAGAAGCTCCCGGACACGCAAAATGAGGTCACCAGAGGTCAATGTCCTTTGCTATCTTCTAAGAAGCTCCCGGACACGCAAAATGAGGTCACCAGAGGTCAATGACCTTTGCTATCTTCTAAGAAGTTCCCGGACACGCACAATGAGGTCACCAGAGGTCAATGACCTTTGCTATCTGCTAAGAAGTACCCGGACACGCACAATGAGGTCACCAGAGGTCAATGACCTTTGCTATCTTCTGAGACGCTCCCGGAAACGCAAAATGAGGTCAGCAGAGTTCAGTGACCTTTGCTATCTTCTGAGACGCTCCCGGAAACACAAAATGAGGTCAGCAGAGGTCAATTACATTTGCTATCTTCTAAGACGCTCCCGCACACGCAAAATGAGGTCACCAGTGGTCAATGAACTTTGCTATCTTCTAAGACGCTCCCGGACACGCAAAATGAGGTCACCAGAGGTCAATGAACTTTGCTATCTTCCAAGACGCTCCCGGACACGCAAAATGAGGTCACCAGTGGTCGATGAACTTTGCTATCTTCTAAGACGCTCCCGGACACGCAAAATGAGGTCACCAGGGGTCAATGAACTTTGCTATCTTCTAAGAAGCTCCCGGACACGCAAAATGAGGTCAGCAGAGGTCAATGACCTTTCCAATCTTCTAAGACGCTCCCGCACACGCAAAATGAGATCATCAGAGGTCAATGAATTTTGCTATCTTCTAAGAAGCTCCCGGACACGCAAAATGAGGTCAGCAGAGGTCAATGACCTTTCCAATCTTCTAAGACGCTCCCGCACACGCAAAATGAGGTCACCAGAGGTCAATGACTTTTCCTATCTTCTAAGAAGCTCCCGGACACGCAAAATGAGGTCAGCAGAGGTCAATGACCTTTCCAATCTTCTAAGACGCTCCCGCACACGCAAAATGAGGTCACCAGATGTCAATGACTTTTCCTATCTTCTAAGAAGCTCCCGGACACGCAAAATGAGGTCACCAGAGGTCAATGTCCTTTGCTATCTTCTAAGAAGCTCCCGGACACGCAAAATGAGGTCACCAGAGGTCAATGACCTTTGCTATCTTCTAAGAAGTTCCCGGACACGCACAATGAGGTCACCAGAGGTCAATGACCTTTGCTATCTTCTGAGACGCTCCCGGACACGCAAAATGAGGTCACCAGAGGTCAATGACCTTTGTATCTTCTAAGACGCTCCCGGACACGCAAAATGAGGTCAGCAGAGGTCAATGACCTTTGCTATCTTCTAAGACGCTCCCATTCACGCTAAATGAGATCACCAGAGGACAATGACCTTTGCTATCTTCTAAGAAGCACCCGGACACGCAAAATGAGGTCACCAGAGGTCAATGACCTTTGCTATCTTCTAAGAAGCACCCGGACACGCAAAATGAGGTCACCAGAGGTCAATGACCTTTGCTATCTGCTAAGAAGTACCCGGACACTCAAAATGAGGTCACCAGAGGTCAATGAACTTTGCTATCTTCCAAGACGCTCCCGGACACGCAAAATGAGGTCACCAGTGGTCGATGAACTTTGCTATCTTCTAAGACGCTCCCATTCACGCTAAATGAGATCACCAGAGGTCAATGACCTTTGCTATCTTCTAAGAAGCACCCGGACACGCAAAATGAGGTCACCAGAGGTCAATGACCTTTGCTATCTTCTAAGAAGCACCCGGACACGCAAAATGAGGTCACCAGAGGTCAATGACCTTTGCTATCTGCTAAGAAGTACCCGGACACTCAAAATGAGGTCACCAGAGGTCAATGAACTTTGCTATCTTCCAAGACGCTCCCGGACACGCAAAATGAGGTCACCAGTGGTCGATGAACTTTGCTATCTTCTAAGACGCTCCCGGACACGCAAAATGAGGTCACCAGGGGTCAATGACCTTTGTATCTTCTAAGAAGCTCACGGACATTCAAAATGAGGTCAGCAGAGGTCAATGACCTTTACAATCTTCTAAGACGCTCCCGCACACGCAAAATGAGATCATCAGAGGTCAATGAACTTTGCTTTCTTCTAAGAAGCTCCCGGACACGCAAAATGAGGTCAGCAGAGGTCAATGACCTTTCCAATCTTCTAAGACGCTCCCGCACACGCAAAATGAGATCACCAGAGGTCAATGACATTTGCTATCTTCTAAGAAGCTCCCGGACACGCAGAAAGAGGTCACCAGGGGTCAATGACATTTGCTATCTTCTAAGACACTCCCGGACACGCAAAATGAGGTCACCAGAGGTCAATGAACTTTGCTATCCTCTAAGACGGTCCCGGACACGCAAAATGAGGTCACCAGAGATCAATGACATTTGCTATCTTCTAAGACGCTCCCACACACGCAAAATGAGGTCACCAGAGGTCAATGATCTTTGCTATCTTCTAAGAAGCTCCCGGACAGGCAAAATGAGGTCACCAGAGGTCAATGACCTTTGCTATCTTCTAAGAAGTTCCCGGACACGCACAATGAGGTCACCAGAGGTCAATGACCTTTGCTATCTTCTGAGACGCTCCCGGACACGCAAAATGAGGTCATCAGAGGTCAATGACATTTGCTATCTTCTAAGACGCTCCCGGACACGCAAAATGAGGTCAGCAGAGGTCAATGACCTTTGCTATCTTCTAAGACGCTCCCATTCACCCTAAATGAGATCACCAGAGGTCAATGACCTTTGCTATCTTCTAAGAAGCACCCGGACACGCAAAATGAGGTCACCAGAGGTCAATGACCTTTGCTATCTTCTAAGAAGCACCCGGACACGCAAAATGATGTCACCAGAGGTCAATGACCTTTGCTATCTTCTAAGAAGTTCCCGGACACGCACAATGAGGTCACCAGAGGTCAATGACCTTTGCTATCTTCTGAGACGCTCCCGGACACGCAAAATGAGGTCACCAGAGGTCAATGACCTTTGTATCTTCTAAGACGCTCCCGGACACGCAAAATGAGGTCAGCAGAGGTCAATGACCTTTGCTATCTTCTAAGACGCTCCCATTCACGCTAAATGAGATCACCAGAGGTCAATGACCTTTGCTATCTTCTAAGAAGCACCCGGACACGCAAAATGAGGTCACCAGAGGTCAATGACCTTTGCTATCTTCTAAGAAGCACCCGGACACGCAAAATGAGGTCACCAGAGGTCAATGACCTTTGCTATCTGCTAAGAAGTACCCGGACACTCAAAATGAGGTCACCAGAGGTCAATGAACTTTGCTATCTTCCAAGACGCTCCCGGACACGCAAAATGAGGTCACCAGTGGTCGATGAACTTTGCTATCTTCTAAGACGCTCCCATTCACGCTAAATGAGATCACCAGAGGTCAATGACCTTTGCTATCTTCTAAGAAGCACCCGGACACGCAAAATGAGGTCACCAGAGGTCAATGACCTTTGCTATCTTCTAAGAAGTTCCCGGACACGCACAATGAGGTCACCAGAGGTCAATGACCTTTGCTATCTTCTGAGACGCTCCCGGACACGCAAAATGAGGTCATCAGAGGTCAATGACATTTGCTATCTTCTAAGACGCTCCCGGACACGCAAAATGAGGTCAGCAGAGGTCAATGACCTTTGCTATCTTCTAAGACGCTCCCATTCACCCTAAATGAGATCACCAGAGGTCAATGACCTTTGCTATCTTCTAAGAAGCACCCGGACACGCAAAATGAGGTCACCAGAGGTCAATGACCTTTGCTATCTTCTAAGAAGCACCCGGACACGCAAAATGATGTCACCAGAGGTCAATGACCTTTGCTATCTTCTAAGAAGTTCCCGGACACGCACAATGAGGTCACCAGAGGTCAATGACCTTTGCTATCTTCTGAGACGCTCCCGGACACGCAAAATGAGGTCACCAGAGGTCAATGACCTTTGTATCTTCTAAGACGCTCCCGGACACGCAAAATGAGGTCAGCAGAGGTCAATGACCTTTGCTATCTTCTAAGACGCTCCCATTCACGCTAAATGAGATCACCAGAGGTCAATGACCTTTGCTATCTTCTAAGAAGCACCCGGACACGCAAAATGAGGTCACCAGAGGTCAATGACCTTTGCCATCTTCTAAGAAGCACCCGGACACGCAAAATGAGGTCACCAGAGGTCAATGACCTTTGCTATCTGCTAAGAAGTACCCGGACACTCAAAATGAGGTCACCAGAGGTCAATGAACTTTGCTATCTTCCAAGACGCTCCCGGACACGCAAAATGAGGTCACCAGTGGTCGATGAACTTTGCTATCTTCTAAGACGCTCCCATTCACGCTAAATGAGATCACCAGAGGTCAATGACCTTTGCTATCTTCTAAGAAGCACCCGGACACGCAAAATGAGGTCACCAGAGGTCAATGACCTTTGCTATCTTCTAAGAAGCACCCGGACACGCAAAATGAGGTCACCAGAGGTCAATGACCTTTGCTATCTGCTAAGAAGTACCCGGACACTCAAAATGAGGTCACCAGAGGTCAATGAACTTTGCTATCTTCCAAGACGCTCCCGGACACGCAAAATGAGGTCACCAGTGGTCGATGAACTTTGCTATCTTCTAAGACGCTCCCGGACACGCAAAATGAGGTCACCAGGGGTCAATGACCTTTGTATCTTCTAAGAAGCTCACGGACATTCAAAATGAGGTCAGCAGAGGTCAATGACCTTTACAATCTTCTAAGACGCTCCCGCACACGCAAAATGAGATCATCAGAGGTCAATGAACTTTGCTTTCTTCTAAGAAGCTCCCGGACACGCAAAATGAGGTCAGCAGAGGTCAATGACCTTTCCAATCTTCTAAGACGCTCCCGCACACGCAAAATGAGATCACCAGAGGTCAATGACATTTGCTATCTTCTAAGAAGCTCCCGGACACGCAGAAAGAGGTCACCAGGGGTCAATGACATTTGCTATCTTCTAAGACACTCCCGGACACGCAAAATGAGGTCACCAGAGGTCAATGAACTTTGCTATCCTCTAAGACGGTCCCGGACACGCAAAATGAGGTCACCAGAGATCAATGACATTTGCTATCTTCTAAGACGCTCCCACACACGCAAAATGAGGTCACCAGAGGTCAATGATCTTTGCTATCTTCTAAGAAGCTCCCGGACAGGCAAAATGAGGTCACCAGAGGTCAATGTCCTTTGCTATCTTCTAAGAAGCTCCCGGACACGCAAAATGAGGTCACCAGAGGTCAATGACCTTTGCTATCTTCTAAGAAGTTCCCGGACACGCACAATGAGGTCACCAGAGGTCAATGACCTTTGCTATCTTCTGAGACGCTCCCGGACACGCAAAATGAGGTCATCAGAGGTCAATGACATTTGCTATCTTCTAAGACGCTCCCGGACACGCAAAATGAGGTCAGCAGAGGTCAATGACCTTTTCTATCTTCTAAGACGCTACCATTCACCCTAAATGAGATCACCAGAGGTCAATGACCTTTGCTATCTTCTAAGAAGCACCCGGACACGCAAAATGAGGTCACCAGAGGTCAATGACCTTTGCTATCTTCTAAGAAGCACCCGGACACGCAAAATGATGTCACCAGAGGTCAATGACCTTTGCTATCTGCTAAGAAGTACCCGGACACTCAAAATGAGGTCACCAGAGGTCAATGAACTTTGCTATCTTCCAAGACGCTCCCGGACACGCAAAATGAGGTCACCAGTTGTCGATGAACTTTGCTATCTTCTAAGACGCTCCCGGACACGCAAAATGAGGTCACCAGGGGTCAATGAACTTTGCTATCTTCTAAGAAGCTCCCGGACATTCAAAATGAGGTCAGCAGAGGTCAATGACCTTTACAATCTTCTAAGACGCTCCCGCACACGCAAAATGAGATCATCAGAGGTCAATGAACTTTGCTTTCTTCTAAGAAGCTCCCGGACACGCAAAATGAGGTCACCAGAGGTCAATGAACTTTGCTATCCTCTAAGACGGTCCCGGACACGCAAAATGAGGTCACCAGAGATCAATGACATTTGCTATCTTCTAATGACGCTCCCACACACGCAAAATGAGGTCACCAGAGGTCAATGATCTTTGCTATCTTCTAAGAAGCTCCCGGACAGGCAAAATGAGGTCACCAGAGGTCAATGTCCTTTGCTATCTTCTAAGAAGCTCCCGGACACGCAAAATGAGGTCACCAGAGGTCAATGACCTTTGCTATCTTCTAAGAAGTTCCCGGACACGCACAATGAGGTCACCAGAGGTCAATGACCTTTGCTATCTTCTGAGACGCTCCCGGACACGCAAAATGAGGTCATCAGAGGTCAATGACATTTGCTATCTTCTAAGACGCTCCCGGACACGCAAAATGAGGTCAGCAGAGGTCAATGACCTTTGCTATCTTCTAAGACGCTCCCATTCACCCTAAATGAGATCACCAGAGGTCAATGACCTTTGCTATCTTCTAAGAAGCACCCGGACACGCAAAATGAGGTCACCAGAGGTCAATGACCTTTGCTATCTTCTAAGAAGCACCCGGACACGCAAAATGATGTCACCAGAGGTCAATGACCTTTGCTATCTGCTAAGAAGTACCCGGACACTCAAAATGAGGTCACCAGAGGTCAATGAACTTTGCTATCTTCCAAGACGCTCCCGGACACGCAAAATGAGGTCACCAGTGGTCGATGAACTTTGCTATCTTCTAAGACGCTCCCGGACACGCAAAATGAGGTCACCAGGGGTCAATGAACTTTGCTATCTTCTAAGAAGCTCCCGGACATTCAAAATGAGGTCAGCAGAGGTCAATGACCTTTACAATCTTCTAAGACGCTCCCGCACACGCAAAATGAGATCATCAGAGGTCAATGAACTTTGCTTTCTTCTAAGAAGCTCCCGGACACGCATAATGAGGTCAGCAGAGGTCAATGAACTTTCCAATCTTCTAAGACGCTCCCGCACACGCAAAATGAGATCACCAGAGGTCAATGACATTTGCTATCTTCTAAGAAGCTCTCGGACACGCAGAAAGAAATCACCAGAGGTCAATGACATTTGCTATCTTCTAAGACACTCCCGGACACGCAAAATGAGGTCACCAGAGGTCAATGAACTTTGCTATCCTCTAAGACGGTCCCGGACACGCAAAATGAGGTCACCAGAGGTCAATGACCTTTGCTACCTTCTAAGACGCTCCCACACACGCAAAATGAGGTCACCAGCGGTCAATGATCTTTGCTATCTTCTAAGAAGCTCCCGGACACGCAAAATGAGGTCACCAGAGGTCAATGTCCTTTGCTATCTTCTAAGAAGCTCCCGGACACGCAAAATGAGGTCACCAGAGGTCAATGACCTTTGCTATCTTCTAAGAAGTTCCCGGACACGCACAATGAGGTCACCAGAGGTCAATGACCTTTGCTATCTGCTAAGAAGTACCCGGACACGCACAATGAGGTCACCAGAGGTCAATGACCTTTGCTATCTTCTGAGACGCTCCCGGAAACGCAAAATGAGGTCAGCAGAGTTCAGTGACCTTTGCTATCTTCTGAGACGCTCCCGGAAACGCAAAATGAGGTCAGCAGAGGTCAATTACATTTGCTATCTTCTAAGACGCTCCCGCACACGCAAAATGAGGTCACCAGTGGTCAATGAACTTTGCTATCTTCTAAGACGCTCCCGGACACGCAAAATGAGGTCACCAGAGGTCAATGAACTTTGCTATTTTCCAAGACGCTCCCGGACACGCAAAATGAGGTCACCAGTGGTCGATGAACTTTGCTATCTTCTAAGACGCTCCCGGACACGCAAAATGAGGTCACCAGGGGTCAATGAACTTTGCTATCTTCTAAGAAGCTCCCGGACACGCAAAATGAGGTCAGCAGAGGTCAATGACCTTTCCAATCTTCTAAGACGCTCCCGCACACGCAAAATGAGATCATCAGAGGTCAATGAATTTTGCTATCTTCTAAGAAGCTCCCGGACACGCAAAATGAGGTCAGCAGAGGTCAATGACCTTTCCAATCTTCTAAGACGCTCCCGCACACGCAAAATGAGGTCACCAGAGGTCAATGACTTTTCCTATCTTCTAAGAAGCTCCCGGACACGCAAAATGAGGTCAGCAGAGGTCAATGACCTTTCCAATCTTCTAAGACGCTCCCGCACACGCAAAATGAGGTCACCAGATGTCAATGACTTTTCCTATCTTCTAAGAAGCTCCCGGACACGCAAAATGAGGTCACCAGACGTCAATGTCCTTTGCTATCTTCTAAGAAGCTCCCGGACACGCAAAATGAGGTCACCAGAGGTCAATGACCTTTGCTATACACTTAGAAGCTCCCGGACACGCAAAATGAGGTCAGCAAAGGTCAATGACCTTTGCTATCTTCTAAGAAGCTCCCGGACACGCAAAATGAGGTCAGCAGAGGCCAATGACCTTTCCAATCTTCTAAGACGCTCCCGCACACGCAAAATGAGATCACCAGAGGTCAATGACATTTGCTATCTTCTAAGAAGCTCCCGGACACGCAGAAAGAGGTCACCAGGGGTCAATGACATTTGCTATCTTCTAAGGCGCTCCCGGACACGCAAAATGAGGTCACCAGAGGTCAATGAACTTTGCTATCTTCTAAGACGGTCCCGGAAACGCAAAATGAGGTCACCAGAGGTCAATGACCTTTGCTATCTTCTAAGACGCCCCGGACACGCAAAATGAGGTCACCAGAGGTCAATGACCTTTGCTATCTTCTAAGAAGTTCCCGGACACGCAAAATTAGGTCACCAGAGGTCAATGACCTTTGCTATCTTCTAAGAAGCTCCCGGACAGGCAAAATGAAGTCACCAGACGTCAATGACATTTGCTATCTTCTAAGACGCTCCCGGACACGCAAAATGAGGTCACCAGAGGTCAATGACCTTTGCTGTCTTCTGAGAAGGTCCCGGACATGCAAAATGAGGTCACCAGTGGTCGATGAACTTTGCTATCTGCTAAGAAGTACCCGGACACGCACAATGAGGTCACCAGAGGTCAATGACCTTTGCTATCTTCTGAGACGCTCCCGGAAACGCATAATGAGGTCAGCAGAGTTCAGTGACCTTTGCTATCTTCTGAGACGCTCCCGGAAACGCAAAATGAGGTCAGCAGAGGTCAATTACATTTGCTATCTTCTAAGACGCTCCCGCACACGCAAAATGAGGTCACCAGTGGTCAATGAACTTTGCTATCTTCTAAGACGCTCCCGGACACGCAAAATGAGGTCACCAGAGGTCAATGAAATTTGCTATCTTCCAAGACGCTCCCGGACACGCAAAATGAGGTCACCAGTGGTCGATGAACTTTGCTATCTTCTAAGACGCTCCCGGACACGCAAAATGAGGTCACCAGGGGTCAATGAACTTTGCTATCTTCTAAGACGCTCCCGGACACGCAAAATGAGGTCACCAGAGGTCAATGAACTTTGCTATCTTCCAAGACGCTCCCGGACACGCAAAATGAGGTCACCAGTGGTCGATGAACTTTGCTATCTTCTAAGACGCTCCCGGACACGCAAAATGAGGTCACCAGGGGTCAATGAACTTTGCTATCTTCTAAGAAGCTCCCGGACACGCAAAATGAGGTCAGCAGAGGTCAATGACCTTTCCAATCTTCTAAGACGCTCCCGCACACGCAAAATGAGATCATCAGAGGTCAATGAATTTTGCTATCTTCTAAGAAGCTCCCGGACACGCAAAATGAGGTCAGCAGAGGTCAATGACCTTTCCAATCTTCTAAGACGCTCCCGCACACGCAAAATGAGGTCACCAGAGGTCAATGACTTTTCCTATCTTCTAAGAAGCTCCCGGACACGCAAAATGAGGTCAGCAGAGGTCAATGACCTTTCCAATCTTCTAAGACGCTCCCGCACACGCAAAATGAGGTCACCAGAGGTCAATGACATTTCCTATCTTCTAAGAAGCTCCCGGACACGCAAAATGAGGTCACCAGAGGGCAATGTCCTTTGCTATCTTCTAAGAAGCTCCCGGGCACGCAAAATGAGGTCACCAGAGGTCAATGACCTTTGCTATACACTTAGAAGCTCCCGGACACGCAAAATGAGGTCAGCAAAGGTCAATGACCTTTGCTATCTTCTAAGAAGCTCCCGGACACGCAAAATGAGGTCAGCAGAGGCCAATGACCTTTCCAATCTTCTAAGACGCTCCCGCACACGCAAAATGAGATCACCAGAGGTCAATGACATTTGCTATCTTCTAAGAAGCTCCCGGACACGCAGAAAGAGATCACCAGGGGTCAATGACATTTGCTATCTTTTAAGGCGCTCCCGGACACGCAAAATGAGGTCACCAGAGGTCAATGAACTTTGCTATCTTCTAAGACGGTCCCGGAAACGCAAAATGAGGTCACCAGAGGTCAATGACCTTTGCTATCTTCTAAGACGCCCCGGACACGCAAAATGAGGTCACCAGAGGTCAATGACCTTTGCTATACACTTAGAAGCTCCCGGACACGCAAAATGAGGTCAGCAAAGGTCAATGACCTTTGCTATCTTCTAAGAAGCTCCCGGACACGCAAAATGAGGTCAGCAGAGGCCAATGACCTTTCCAATCTTCTAAGACGCTCCCGCACACGCAAAATGAGATCACCAGAGGTCAATGACATTTGCTATCTTCTAAGAAGCTCCCGGACACGCAGAAAGAGATCACCAGGGGTCAATGACATTTGCTATCTTCTAAGGCGCTCCCGGACACGCAAAATGAGGTCACCAGAGGTCAATGAACTTTGCTATCTTCTAAGACGGTCCCGGAAACGCAAAATGAGGACACCAGAGGTCAATGACCTTTGCTATCTTCTAAGACGCCCCGGACACGCAAAATGAGGTCACCAGAGGTCAATGACCTTTGCTATCTTCTAAGAAGTTCCCGGACACGCAAAATTAGGTCACCAGAGGTCAATGACCTTTGCTATCTTCTAAGAAGCTCCCGGACAGGCAAAATGAGGTCACCAGACGTCAATGACATTTGCTATCTTCTAAGACGCTCCCGGACACGCAAAATGAGGTCACCAGAGGTCAATGACCCTTGCTGTCTTCTGAGAAGGTCCCGGACATGCAAAATGAGGTCACCAGTGGTCGATGAACTTTGCTATCTTCTAAGACGCTCCCGGACACGCAAAATGAGGTCACCAGGGGTCAATGAACTTTGCTATCTTCTATGAAGCTCCCGGACATTCAAATTGAGGTCAGCAGAGGTCAATGACCTTTCCAATCTTCTAAGACGCTCCCGCACACGCAAAATGAGATCACCAGAGATCAATGACTTTTGCTATCTTCTAAGAAGCACCCGGACACGCAAAATGAGGTCAGCAGAGGTCAATGACCTTTGCTATCTTCTAAGCCGCTCCCGCACACGCAAAATGAGATCACCAGAGGTCAATGACCTTTGCTATCTTCTAAGAAGCACCCGGACACGCAAAATGAGGTCACCAGAGGTCAATGACCTTTGCTATCTTCTAAGACGCCCCGGACACGCAAAATGAGGTCACCAGTGGTCAATGACCTTTGCTATCTTCTAAGAAGCACCCGGACACGCAAAATGAGTTCACCAGAGGTCAATGACCTTTGCTATCTTCTAAGAAGTTCCCGGACACGCAAAATTAGGTCACCAGAGGTCAATGACCTTTGCTATCTTCTAAGAAGCTCCCGGACAGGCAAAATGAGGTCACCAGACGTCAATGACATTTGCTATCTTCTAAGACGCTCCCGGACACGCAAAATGATGTTACCAGAGGTCAATGACCCTTGCTTTACTCTTAGAAGCTCCCGGACACACAAAATGAGGTCAGCAGAGGTCAATGACATTTGCTATCTTCTAAGACGCTCCCTTACACGCAAAATGAGATCACCAGAGATCAATGACCTTTGCTATCTTCTAAGAAGCACCCGGACACGCAAAATGAGGTCACCAGAGGTCAATGACCTTTGCTAACTTCTAAGAAGTTCCCGGACACGCAAAATGAGGTCACCAGTGGTCAATGACCTTTGCTATCTTCTAAGACGCTCCCGGACACGCAAAATGAGGTCACCAGAGGTCAATGACATTTGCTATCTTCTAAGAAGCTCCCGGACACGCAAAATGAGGACACCAGAGGTCAATGCCCTTTGCTATCTTTTAGGACGGTCCCGGACATGCAAAATGAGGTCACCAGAGGTCAATGACCTTTGCTATCTTCTAAGACGCTCCCGCACACGCAAAATGAGGTCACCAGAGGTGAATGATATTTGCTATCTTCTAAGAAGCTCCAGGACACGCAAAATGAGGTCGCCAGAGGTCAATGACCTTTGCTATCTTCTAAGAAGCTCCCGGACACCAAAATGAGGTCACCAGAGGTCAATGACCTTTGCTATCTTCTAAGACGCTCCCGGACACGCAAAATGTGGTCACCAGAGGTCAATGACCTTTGCTATATTCTAAGAAGCTCCCGGACACGCAAAATGAGGTCAGCAGAGGTCAATGACCTTTGCTATTTTCTAAGACGCTCCCGGACACGCAAAATTAGGTCACCAGAGGTCAATGAACTTTGCTATCTTCTAAGACACTCCCGAACACGCAATATGAGGTCAGCAGAGGTCAATGACATTTGCAATCTTCTAAGAAGTTCCCGGACACGCAAAATGAGGTCACCAGAGGTCAGTGACCTTTGCTATCTTCTAAGAAGTTCCCGGACACGCAAAATGAGGTCACCAGAGGTCAATGACCTTTGCTATTTTCTGAGACGCTCCCGGACACGCAAAATGAGGACACCAGAGGTCAATGACCTTTGCTATCTTCTAAGACGCTCCCGGACACGCAAACTGAGGTCAACAGAGGTCAATGACCTTTGCTATATTCTAAGAAGCTCCCGGACACCAAAATGAGGTCACCAGAGGTCAATGACCTTTGCTATCTTCTAAGACGCTCCCGGACACGAAAAATGAGGTCTCCAGAGGTCAATGAGCTTTGCTATCTTCTGAGACGCTCCCGGACATGCAAAATGAGGTCACCAAAGGTCAATGAACTTTGCTATCTTCTAAGACGCTCTCGGACACGCAAAATGAGATCACCAGAGGTCAATGACCTTTGCTATCTTCTAAGAAGCTCCCGGACACGCAAAATGAGGTCACCAGAGGTCAATGACATTTGCTATCTTCTAAGAAGTTCCCGGACACGCAAAATGAGGTCACCAGAGGTCAATGACCTTTGCTATCTTCTGAGACGCTCCCGGACACGCAAAATGAATTCACCAGAGATCAATGACCTTTGCTATCATATAAGACGCTACCGGACACGCAAAATGAGGTCACCAGAGGTCAATGATCTTTGCTATCTTCTAAGACGCTCTCGGACACGCAAAATGAGATCACCATAGGTCAATGACCTTTGCTGTCTTCTAAGAAGCTCCCGGACACGCAAAATGAGGTCAGCAGAGGCCAATGACCTTTCCAATCTTCTAAGACGCTCCCGCACACGCAAAATGAGATCACCAGAGGTCAATGACATTTGCTATCTTCTAAGAAGCTCCCGGACACGCAGAAAGAGGTCACCAGGGGTCAATGACATTTGCTATCTTCTAAGGCGCTCCCGGACACGCAAAATGAGGTCACCAGAGGTCAATGAACTTTGCTATCTTCTAAGACGGTCCCGGAAACGCAAAATGAGGTCACCAGAGGTCAATGACCTTTGCTATCTTCTAAGACGCCCCGGACACGCAAAATGAGGTCACCAGAGGTCAATGACCTTTGCTATCTTCTAAGAAGTTCCCGGACACGCAAAATTAGGTCACCAGAGGTCAATGACCTTTGCTATCTTCTAAGAAGCTCCCGCACACGCAAAATGAGATCACCAGAGATCAATGACTTTTGCTATCTTCTAAGAAGCACCCGGACACGCAAAATGAGGTCAGCAGAGGTCAATGACCTTTGCTATCTTCTAAGCCGCTCCCGCACACGCAAAATGAGATCACCAGAGGTCAATGACCTTTGCTATCTTCTAAGAAGCAGCCGGACACGCAAAATGAGGTCACCAGAGGTCAATGACCTTTGCTATCTTCTAAGACGCCCCGGACACGCAAAATGAGGTCACCAGAGGTCAATGACCTTTGCTATCTTCTAAGAAGCTCCCGGACACGCAAAATGAGTTCACCAGAGGTCAATGACCTTTGCTATCTTCTAAGAAGTTCCCGGACACGCAAAATTAGGTCACCAGAGGTCAATGACCTTTGTTATCTTCTAAGAAGCTCCCGGTCAGGCAAAATGAGGTCACCAGACGTCAATGACATTTGCTATCTTCTAAGACGCTCCCGGACACGCAAAATGATGTCACCAGAGGTCAATGACCCTTGCTTTACTCTTAGAAGCTCCCGGACACACAAAATGAGGTCAGCAGAGGTCAATGACATTTGCTATCTTCTAAGACGCTCCCTTACACGCAAAATGAGATCACCAGAGATCAATGACCTTTGCTATCTTCTAAGAAGCACCCGGACACGCAAAATGAGGTCACCAGAGGTCAATGACCTTTGCTAACTTCTAAGAAGTTCCCGGACACGCAAAATGAGGTCACCAGTGGTCAATGACCTTTGCTATCTTCTAAGACGCTCCCGGACACGCAAAATGAGGTCACCAGAGGTCAATGACATTTGCTATCTTCTAAGAAGCTCCCGGACACGCAAAATGAGGACACCAGAGGTCAATGCCCTTTGCTATCTTTTAGGACGGTCCCGGACATGCAAAATGAGGTCACCAGAGGTCAATGACCTTTGCTATCTTCTAAGACGCTCCCGCACACGCAAAATGAGGTCACCAGAGGTGAATGATATTTGCTATCTTCTAAGAAGCTCCAGGACACGCAAAATGAGGTCACCAGAGGTCAATGACCTTTGCTATCTTCTAAGAAGCTCCCGGACACCAAAATGAGGTCACCAGAGGTCAATGACCTTTGCTATCTTCTAAGACGCTCCCGGACACGCAAAATGTGGTCACCAGAGGTCAATGACCTTTGCTATATTCTAAGAAGCTCCCGGACACGCAAAATGAGGTCAGCAGAGGTCAATGACCTTTGCTATTTTCTAAGACGCTCCCGGACACGCAAAATGAGGTCACCAGAGGTCAATGAACTTTGCTATCTTCTAAGACACTCCCGAACACGCAATATGAGGTCAGCAGAGGTCAATGACATTTGCAATCTTCTAAGAAGTTCCCGGACACGCAAAATGAGGTCACCAGAGGTCAGTGACCTTTGCTATCTTCTAAGAAGTTCCCGGACACGCAAAATGAGGTCACCAGAGGTCAATGACCTTTGCTATTTTCTGAGACGCTCCCGGACACGCAAAATGAGGACACCAGAGGTCAATGACCTTTGCTATCTTCTAAGACGCTCCCGGACACGCAAACTGAGGTCAACAGAGGTCAATGACCTTTGCTATATTCTAAGAAGCTCCCGGACACCAAAATGAGGTCACCAGAGGTCAATGACCTTTGCTATCTTCTAAGACGCTCCCGGACACGAAAAATGAGGTCTCCAGAGGTCAATGAGCTTTGCTATCTTCTGAGACGCTCCCGGACATGCAAAATGAGGTCACCAAAGGTCAATGAACTTTGCTATCTTCTAAGACGCTCTCGGACACGCAAAATGAGATCACCAGAGGTCAATGACCTTTGCTATCTTCTAAGAAGCTCCCGGACACGCAAAATGAGGTCACCAGAGGTCAATGACATTTGCTATCTTCTAAGAAGTTCCCGGACACGCAAAATGAGGTCACCAGAGGTCAATGACCTTTGCTATCTTCTGAGACGCTCCCGGACACGCAAAATGAATTCACCAGAGATCAATGACCTTTGCTATCATATAAGACGCTACCGGACACGCAAAATGAGGTCACCAGAGGTCAATGATCTTTGCTATCTTCTAAGACGCTCTCGGACACGCAAAATGAGATCACCATAGGTCAATGACCTTTGCTGTCTTCTAAGAAGCTCCCGGACACGCAAAATGAGGTCAGCAGAGGCCAATGACCTTTCCAATCTTCTAAGACGCTCCCGCACACGCAAAATGAGATCACCAGAGGTCAATGACATTTGCTATCTTCTAAGAAGCTCCCGGACACGCAAAATGAGGACACCAGAGGTCAATGCCCTTTGCTATCTTTTAGGACGGTCCCGGACATGCAAAATGAGGTCACCAGAGGTCAATGACCTTTGCTATCTTCTAAGACGCTCCCGCACACGCAAAATGAGGTCACCAGAGGTGAATGATATTTGCTATCTTCTAAGAAGCTCCAGGACACGCAAAATGAGGTCACCAGAGGTCAATGACCTTTGCTATCTTCTAAGAAGCTCCCGGACACCAAAATGAGGTCACCAGAGGTCAATGACCTTTGCTATCTTCTAAGACGCTCCCGGACACGCAAAATGTGGTCACCAGAGGTCAATGACCTTTGCTATATTCTAAGAAGCTCCCGGACACGCAAAATGAGGTCAGCAGAGGTCAATGACCTTTGCTATTTTCTAAGACGCTCCCGGACACGCAAAATGAGGTCACCAGAGGTCAATGAACTTTGCTATCTTCTAAGACACTCCCGAACACGCAATATGAGGTCAGCAGAGGTCAATGACATTTGCAATCTTCTAAGAAGTTCCCGGACACGCAAAATGAGGTCACCAGAGGTCAGTGACCTTTGCTATCTTCTAAGAAGTTCCCGGACACGCAAAATGAGGTCACCAGAGGTCAATGACCTTTGCTATTTTCTGAGACGCTCCCGGACACGCAAAATGAGGACACCAGAGGTCAATGACCTTTGCTATCTTCTAAGACGCTCCCGGACACGCAAACTGAGGTCAACAGAGGTCAATGACCTTTGCTATATTCTAAGAAGCTCCCGGACACCAAAATGAGGTCACCAGAGGTCAATGACCTTTGCTATCTTCTAAGACGCTCCCGGACACGAAAAATGAGGTCTCCAGAGGTCAATGAGCTTTGCTATCTTCTGAGACGCTCCCGGACATGCAAAATGAGGTCACCAAAGGTCAATGAACTTTGCTATCTTCTAAGACGCTCTCGGACACGCAAAATGAGATCACCAGAGGTCAATGACCTTTGCTATCTTCTAAGAAGCTCCCGGACACGCAAAATGAGGTCACCAGAGGTCAATGACATTTGCTATCTTCTAAGAAGTTCCCGGACACGCAAAATGAGGTCACCAGAGGTCAATGACCTTTGCTATCTTCTGAGACGCTCCCGGACACGCAAAATGAATTCACCAGAGATCAATGACCTTTGCTATCATATAAGACGCTACCGGACACGCAAAATGAGGTCACCAGAGGTCAATGATCTTTGCTATCTTCTAAGACGCTCTCGGACACGCAAAATGAGATCACCATAGGTCAATGACCTTTGCTGTCTTCTAAGAAGCTCCCGGACACGCAAAATGAGGTCAGCAGAGGCCAATGACCTTTCCAATCTTCTAAGACGCTCCCGCACACGCAAAATGAGATCACCAGAGGTCAATGACATTTGCTATCTTCTAAGAAGCTCCCGGACACGCAGAAAGAGGTCACCAGGGGTCAATGACATTTGCTATCTTCTAAGGCGCTCCCGGACACGCAAAATGAGGTCACCAGAGGTCAATGAACTTTGCTATCTTCTAAGACGGTCCCGGAAACGCAAAATGAGGTCACCAGAGGTCAATGACCTTTGCTATCTTCTGAGACGCCCGGACACGCAAAATGAGGTCACCAGAGGTCAATGACCTTTGCTATCTTCTAAGAAGTTCCCGGACACGCAAAATTAGGTCACCAGAGGTCAATGACCTTTGCTATCTTCTAAGAAGCTCCCGCACACGCAAAAAGAGATCACCAGAGATCAATGACTTTTGCTATCTTCTAAGAAGCACCCGGACACGCAAAATGAGGTCAGCAGAGGTCAATGACCTTTGCTAACTTCTAAGCCGCTCCCGCACACGCAAAATGAGATCACCAGAGGTCAATGACCTTTGCTATCTTCTAAGAAGCAGCCGGACACGCAAAATGAGGTCACCAGAGGTCAATGACCTTTGCTATCTTCTAAGACGCCCCGGACACGCAAAATGAGGTCACCAGAGGTCAATGACCTTTGCTATCTTCTAAGAAGCTCCCGGACACGCAAAATGAGTTCACCAGAGGTCAATGACCTTTGCTATCTTCTAAGAAGTTCCCGGACACGCAAAATTAGGTCACCAGAGGTCAATGACCTTTGCTATCTTCTAAGAAGCTCCCGGTCAGGCAAAATGAGGTCACCAGACGTCAATGACATTTGCTATCTTCTAAGACGCTCCCGGACACGCAAAATGATGTCACCAGAGGTCAATGACCCTTGCTTTACTCTTAGAAGCTCCCGGACACACAAAATGAGGTCAGCAGAGGTCAATGACATTTGCTATCTTCTAAGACGCTCCCTTACACGCAAAATGAGATCACCAGAGATCAATGACCTTTGCTATCTTCTAAGAAGCACCCGGACACGCAAAATGAGGTCACCAGAGGTCAATGACCTTTGCTAACTTCTAAGAAGTTCCCGGACACGCAAAATGAGGTCACCAGTGGTCAATGACCTTTGCTATCTTCTAAGACGCTCCCGGACACGCAAAATGAGGTCACCAGAGGTCAATGACATTTGCTATCTTCTAAGAAGCTCCCGGACACGCAAAATGAGGACACCAGAGGTCAATGCCCTTTGCTATCTTTTAGGACGGTCCCGGACATGCAAAATGAGGTCACCAGAGGTCAATGACCTTTGCTATCTTCTAAGACGCTCCCGCACACGCAAAATGAGGTCACCAGAGGTGAATGATATATGCTATCTTCTAAGAAGCTCCAGGACACGCAAAATGAGGTCACCAGAGGTCAATGACCTTTGCTATCTTCTAAGAAGCTCCCGGACACCAAAATGAGGTCACCAGAGGTCAATGACCTTTGCTATCTTCTAAGACGCTCCCGGACACGCAAAATGTGGTCACCAGAGGTCAATGACCTTTGCTATATTCTAAGAAGCTCCCGGACACGCAAAATGAGGTCAGCAGAGGTCAATGACCTTTGCTATATTCTAAGACGCTCCCGGACACGCAAAATGAGGTCACCAGAGGTCAATGAACTTTGCTATCTTCTAAGACACTCCCGAACACGCAATATGAGGTCAGCAGAGGTCAATGACATTTGCAATCTTCTAAGAAGTTCCCGGACACGCAAAATGAGGTCACCAGAGGTCAGTGACCTTTGCTATCTTCTAAGAAGTCCCCGGACACGCAAAATGAGGTCACCAGAGGTCAATGACCTTTGCTATTTTCTGAGACGCTCCCGGACACGCAAAATGAGGACACCAGAGGTCAATGACCTTTGCTATCTTCTAAGACGCTCCCGGACACGCAAACTGAGGTCAACAGAGGTCAATGACCTTTGCTATATTCTAAGAAGCTCCCGGACACCAAAATGAGGTCACCAGAGGTCAATGACCTTTGCTATCTTCTAAGACGCTCCCGGACACGAAAAATGAGGTCTCCAGAGGTCAATGACCTTTGCTATCTTCTGAGACGCTCCCGGACATGCAAAATGAGGTCACCAAAGGTCAATGAACTTTGCTATCTTCTAAGACGCTCTCGGACACGCAAAATGAGATCACCAGAGGTCAATGACCTTTGCTATCTTCTAAGAAGCTCCCGGACACGCAAAATGAGGTCACCAGAGGTCAATGACCTTTGCTATCTTCTAAGAAGTTCCCGGACACGCAAAATGTGGTCACCAGAGGTCAATGACCTTTGCTATATTCTAAGAAGCTCCCGGACACGCAAAATGAGGTCAGCAGAGGTCAATGACCTTTGCTATATTCTAAGACGCTCCCGGACACGCAAAATGAGGTCACCAGAGGTCAATGAACTTTGCTATCTTCTAAGACACTCCCGAACACGCAATATGAGGTCAGCAGAGGTCAATGACATTTGCAATCTTCTAAGAAGTTCCCGGACACGCAAAATGAGGTCACCAGAGGTCAGTGACCTTTGCTATCTTCTAAGAAGTTCCCGGACACGCAAAATGAGGTCACCAGAGGTCAATGACCTTTGCTATTTTCTGAGACGCTCCGGGACACGCAAAATGAGGACACCAGAGGTCAATGACCTTTGCTATCTTCTAAGACGCTCCCGGACACGCAAACTGAGGTCAACAGAGGTCAATGACCTTTGCTATATTCTAAGAAGCTCCCGGACACCAAAATGAGGTCACCAGAGGTCAATGACCTTTGCTATCTTCTAAGACGCTCCCGGACACGAAAAATGAGGTCTCCAGAGGTCAATGACCTTTGCTATCTTCTGAGACGCTCCCGGACATGCAAAATGAGGTCACCAAAGGTCAATGAACTTTGCTATCTTCTAAGACGCTCTCGGACACGCAAAATGAGATCACCAGAGGTCAATGACCTTTGCTATCTTCTAAGAAGCTCCCGGACACGCAAAATGAGGTCACCAGAGGTCAATGACATTTGCTATCTTCTAAGAAGTTCCCGGACACGCAAAATGAGGTCACCAGAGGTCAATGACATTTGCTATCTTCTGAGACGCTCCCGGACACGCAAAATGAATTCACCAGAGATCAATGACCTTTGCTATCATATAAGACGCTACCGGACACGCAAAATGAGGTCACCAGAGGTCAATGAACTTTGCTATCTTCTAAGACGCTCTCGGACACGCAAAATGAGATCACCATAGGTCAATGACCTTTGCTATCTTCTAAGAAGCTCCCGGACACGCAAAATGAGGTCACCAGAGGTCAATGACCTTTCAAATCTTTTAAGAAGTTCCCGGACACGCAAAATGAGGTCACCAGAGGTCAATGACCATTGCTATCTTCTAAGAAGCTCCCGGACAGGCAAAATGAGGTCACCAGAGGTCAATGACATTTGCTATTATCTAAGACGCTCCCGGACACGCAAAATGAGGTCACCAGAGGTCAATGACCTTTGCTATCTTCTAAGACGCTCCCGGACACGCAAAATGAGGTCACCAGGGGTCAATGAACTTTGCTATCTTCTACGAAGCTCCCGGACATTCAAAATGAGGTCAGCAGAGGTCAATGACCTTTCTAATCTTCTAAGACGCTCCCGCACACGCAAAATGACATCACCAGAGGTCAATGAACTTTGCTATCTTCTAAGAAGCTCCCGGACACGCAAAATGAGGTCACCAGAGGTCAATGACCTTTGCTATCTTCTAAGACGCCCCGGACACGCAAAATGAGGTCACCAGAGGTCAATGACCTTTGCTATCTTCTAAGAAGCTCCCGGACACGCAAAATGAGGTCACCAGAGGTCAATGACCTTTGCTATCTTCTAAGAAGTTCCCGGACACGCAAAATTAGGTCACCAGAGGTCAATGACCTTTGCTATCTTCTAGGAAGCTCCAGCACAGGCAAAATGAGGTCACCAGACATCAATGACATTTGCTATCTTCTAAGAAGCACCCGGACACGCAAAATGAGGTCACCAGAGGTCAATGACCTTTGCTAACTTCTAAGAAGTTCCCGGACACGCAAAATGAGGTCACCAGAGATCAATGAACTTTGCTATTATCTAAGACGCTCCCGGACACGCAAAATGAGGTCACCAGAGGTAAATGACCTTTGCTATCTTCTAAGACGCTCCCGGACACGCAAAATGAGGTCAGCAGAGGTCAATGACATTTGCAATCTTCTAAGCCGCTCCCGCACACGCAAAATGAGATCACCAGAGGTCAATGACCTTTGCTATCTTCTAAGAAGCTCCCGGACACGCAAAATGAGGTCACCAGAGGTCTATGACCTTTGCTATCTTCTAAGACGCCCCGGACACGCAAAATGAGGTCACCAGAGGTCAATGACCTTTGCTATCTTCTAAGACTCTCCCGGACACGCAAAATGTGGTCACCAGAGGTCAATGACCTTTGCTATTTTCTAAGAAGCTCCCGGACAGGCATAATGAGGTCACCAGAGGTCAATGACATTTGCTATCTTCTAAGACGCTCCCGGACACGCAAAATGAGGTCACCAGAAGTCAATGAACTTTGCTATTTTCTAAGACGCTCCCGGACACGCAAAATGAGGTCACCAGATGTCAATGACCTTTACTATACTCTTAGAAGCTCCCGGACACGGAAAATGAGGTCACCAGAGGTCAATGACCTTTGCTATCTTCTGAGACGCTCCCGGACACGCAAAATGAGGTCACCAGAGTTCAATGACCTTTGCTATCTTCTAAGAAGTTCCCGGACACGCAAAATGAGGTCACCAGAGGTCAATGACCTTTGCTATCTTCTGAGACGCTCCCGGACACGCAAAATGAGTTCACCAGAGATCAATGACCTTTGCTATCATATAAGACGCTACCGGACACGCAAAATGAGGTCACCAGAGGTCAATGAACTTTGCTATCTTCTAAGACGCTCTCGGACACGCAAAATGAGATCACCATAGGTCAATGACCTTTGCTATCTTCTAAGAAGCTCCCGGACACGCAAAATGAGGTCACCAGAGGTCAATGAACTTTCAAATCTTTTAAGAAGTTCCCGGACACGCAAAATGAGGTCACCAGAGGTCAATGACCATTGCTATCTTCTAAGAAGCTCCCGGACAGGCAAAATGAGGTCACCAGAGGTCAATGACATTTGCTATTATCTAAGACGCTCCCGGACACGCAAAATGAGGTCACCAGAGGTCAATGACCTTTGCTATCTTCTAAGACGCTCCCGGACACGCAAAATGAGGTCACCAGGGGTCAATGAACTTTGCTATCTTCTACGAAGCTCCCGGACATTCAAAATGAGGTCAGCAGAGGTCAATGACCTTTCTAATCTTCTAAGACGCTCCCGCACACGCAAAATGACATCACCAGAGGTCAATGAACTTTGCTATCTTCTAAGAAGCTCCCGGACACGCAAAATGAGGTCACCAGAGGTCAATGACCTTTGCTATCTTCTAAGACGCCCCGGACACGCAAAATGAGGTCACCAGAGGTCAATGACCTTTGCTATCTTCTAAGAAGCTCCCGGACACGCAAAATGAGGTCACCAGAGGTCAATGACCTTTGCTATCTTCTAAGAAGTTCCCGGACACGCAAAATTAGGTCTCCAGAGGTCAATGACCTTTGCTATCTTCTAGGAAGCTCCAGCACAGGCAAAATGAGGTCACCAGACATCAATGACATTTGCTATCTTCTAAGAAGCACCCGGACACGCAAAATGAGGTCACCAGAGGTCAATGACCTTTGCTAACTTCTAAGAAGTTCCCGGACACGCAAAATGAAGTCACCAGAGATCAATGAACTTTGCTATTATCTAAGACGCTCCCGGACACGCAAAATGAGGTCACCAGAGGTAAATGACCTTTGCTATCTTCTAAGACGCTCCCGGACACGCAAAATGAGGTCAGCAGAGGTCAATGACCTTTGCAATCTTCTAAGCCGCTCCCGCACACGCAAAATGAGATCACCAGAGGTCAATGACCTTTGCTATCTTCTAAGAAGCTCCCGGACACGCAAAATGAGGTCACCAGAGGTCTATGAACTTTGCTATCTTCTAAGACGCCCCGGACACGCAAAATGAGGTCACCAGAGGTCAATGACCTTTGCTATCTTCTAAGACTCTCCCGGACACGCAAAATGAGGTCACCAGAGGTCAATGACCTTTGCTATTTTCTAAGAAGCTCCCGGACAGGCATAATGAGGTCACCAGAGGTCAATGACATTTGCTATCTTCTAAGACGCTCCCGGACACGCAAAATGAGGTCACCAGAAGTCAATGAACTTTGCTATTTTCTAAGACGCTCCCGGACACGCAAAATGAGGTCACCAGAGGTCAATGACCTTTACTATACTCTTAGAAGCTCCCGGACACGGAAAATGAGGTCACCAGAGGTCAATGACCTTTGCTATCTTCTGAGACGCTCCCGGACACGCAAAATGAGGTCACCAGAGTTCAATGACCTTTGCTATCTTCTAAGAAGTTCCCGGACACGCAAAATGAAGTCACCAGAGGTCAATGACCTTTGCTATCTTCTGAGACGCTCCCGGACACGCAAAATGAGTTCACCAGAGATCAATGACCTTTGCTATCATATAAGACGCTACCGGACACGCAAAATGAGGTCACCAGAGGTCAATGAACTTTGCTATCTTCTAAGACGCTCTCGGACACGCAAAATGAGATCACCATAGGTCAATGACCTTTGCTATCTTCTAAGAAGCTCCCGGACACGCAAAATGAGGTCACCAGAGGTCAATGACCTTTCAAATCTTTTAAGAAGTTCCCGGACACGCAAAATGAGGTCACCAGAGGTCAATGACCATTGCTATCTTCTAAGAAGCTCCCGGACAGGCAAAATGAGGTCACCAGAGGTCAATGACATTTGCTATTATCTAAGACGCTCCCGGACACGCAAAATGAGGTCACCAGAGGTCAATGACCTTTGCTATCTTCTAAGACGCTCCCGGACACGCAAAATGAGGTCACCAGGGGTCAATGAACTTTGCTATCTTCTACGAAGCTCCCGGACATTCAAAATGAGGTCAGCAGAGGTCAATGACCTTTCTAATCTTCTAAGACGCTCCCGCACACGCAAAATGACATCACCAGAGGTCAATGAACTTTGCTATCTTCTAAGAAGCTCCCGGACACGCAAAATGAGGTCACCAGAGGTCAATGACCTTTGCTATCTTCTAAGACGCCCCGGACACGCAAAATGAGGTCACCAGAGGTCAATGACCTTTGCTATCTTCTAAGAAGCTCCCGGACACGCAAAATGAGGTCACCAGAGGTCAATGACCTTTGCTATCTTCTAAGAAGTTCCCGGACACGCAAAATTAGGTCACCAGAGGTCAATGACCTTTGCTATCTTCTAGGAAGCTCCAGCACAGGCAAAATGAGGTCACCAGACATCAATGACATTTGCTATCTTCTAAGAAGCACCCGGACACGCAAAATGAGGTCACCAGAGGTCACTGACCTTTGCTAACTTCTAAGAAGTTCCCAGACACGCAAAATGAGGTCACCAGAGATCAATGAACTTTGCTATTATCTAAGACGCTCCCGGACACGCAAAATGAGGTCACCAGAGGTCAATGACCTTTGCTATCTTCTAAGACGCTCCCGGACACGCAAAATGAGGTCAGCAGAGGTCAATGACCTTTGCAATCTTCTAAGCCGCTCCCGCACACGCAAAATGAGATCACCAGAGGTCAATGACCTTTGCTATCTTCTAAGAAGCTCCCGGACACACAAAATGAGGTCACCAGAGGTCTATGACATTTGCTATCTTCTAAGACGCCCCGGACACGCAAAATGAGGTCACCAGAGGTCAATGACCTTTGCTATCTTCTAAGACTCTCCCGGACACGCAAAATGAGGACACCAGAGGTCAATGACCTTTGCTATTTTCTAAGAAGCTCCCGGACAGGCATAATGAGGTCACCAGAGGTCAATGACATTTGCTATCTTCTAAGACGCTCCCGGACACGCAAAATGAGGTCACCAGAAGTCAATGAACTTTGCTATTTTCTAAGACGCTCCCGGACACGCAAAATGAGGTCACCAGAGGTCAATGACCTTTACTATACTCTTAGAAGCTCCCGGACACGGAAAATGAGGTCACCAGAGGTCAATGACCTTTGCTATCTTCTGAGACGCTCCCGGACACGCAAAATGAGGTCACCAGAGTTCAATGACCTTTGCTATCTTCTAAGACGCTCCCGGACACGCAAAATGAGGTCAGCAGAGGTCAATGACCTTTGCAATCTTCTAAGACGCTCCCGGACACGCAAAATGAGGTCAGCAGAGGTCAATGACCTTTGCTATCTTCTAAGCCGCTCCCGCACACACAAAATGAGATCACCAGAGGTCAATGACCTTTGTTATCTTCTAAGAAGCTCCCGGACACGCAAAATGAGGTCACCAGAGGTCAATGACCTTTGCTATCTTCTAAGAAGTTCCCGGACACGCAAAATGAGGTCACCAGAGGACAATGACCTTTGCTATCTTCTAAGACGCTCCCGGACACGCAAAATGAGGTCAGCAGAGGTCAATGACCTTTGCAATCTTCTAAGCCGCTCCCGCACACGCAAAATGAGATCACCAGAGGTCAATGACCTTTGCTATCTTCTAAGAAGCTCCCGGACACGCAAAATGAGGTCACCAGAGGTCAATGACCTTTGCTATCTTCTAAGACGCTCCCGGACACGCATAATAAGGTCACCAGAGGTCAATGACCTTTGCTATTTTCTAAGAAGCTCCCGGTCAGGCAAAATGAGGTCACCAGTGGTCAATGACATTTGCTATCTTCTAAGACGCTCCGGGACACGGAAAATGAGGTCACCAGAGGTCAATGACCTTTGCTATCTTCTGAGACGCTCCCGGACACGCAAAATGAGGTCACCAGAGTTCAATGACCTTTGCTATCTTCTAAGACGCTCCCGGACACGCAAAATGAGGTCACCAGAGTTCAATGACCTTTGCTATCTTCTAAGACGCTCCCGGACACGCAAAATGAGGTCACCAGAGGTCAATGACCTTTGCTATCTTCTAAGACGCTCCCGGACACGCAAAATGAGGTCAGCAGAGGTCAATGACCTTTGCAATCTTCTAAGCCGCTCCCGCACACGCAAAATGAGATCACCAGAGGTCAATGACCTTTGCTATCTTCTAAGAAGCTCCCGGACACACAAAATGAGGTCACCAGAGGTCTATGACATTTGCTATCTTCTAAGACGCCCCGGACACGCAAAATGAGGTCACCAGAGGTCAATGACCTTTGCTATTTTCTGAGACGCTCCCGGACACGCAAAATGAGGACACCAGAGGTCAATGACCTTTGCTATCTTCTAAGACGCTCCCGGACACGCAAACTGAGGTCAACAGAGGTCAATGACCTTTGCTATATTCTAAGAAGCTCCCGGACACCAAAATGAGGTCACCAGAGGTCAATGACCTTTGCTATCTTCTAAGACGCTCCCGGACACGAAAAATGAGGTCTCCAGAGGTCAATGACCTTTGCTATCTTCTGAGACGCTCCCGGACATGCAAAATGAGGTCACCAAAGGTCAATGAACTTTGCTATCTTCTAAGACGCTCTCGGACACGCAAAATGAGATCACCAGAGGTCAATGACCTTTGCTATCTTCTAAGAAGCTCCCGGACACGCAAAATGAGGTCACCAGAGGTCAATGACCTTTGCTATCTTCTAAGAAGTTCCCGGACACGCAAAATGTGGTCACCAGAGGTCAATGACCTTTGCTATATTCTAAGAAGCTCCCGGACACGCAAAATGAGGTCAGCAGAGGTCAATGACCTTTGCTATATTCTAAGACGCTCCCGGACACGCAAAATGAGGTCACCAGAGGTCAATGAACTTTGCTATCTTCTAAGACACTCCCGAACACGCAATATGAGGTCAGCAGAGGTCAATGACATTTGCAATCTTCTAAGAAGTTCCCGGACACGCAAAATGAGGTCACCAGAGGTCAGTGACCTTTGCTATCTTCTAAGAAGTTCCCGGACACGCAAAATGAGGTCACCAGAGGTCAATGACCTTTGCTATTTTCTGAGACGCTCCGGGACACGCAAAATGAGGACACCAGAGGTCAATGACCTTTGCTATCTTCTAAGACGCTCCCGGACACGCAAACTGAGGTCAACAGAGGTCAATGACCTTTGCTATATTCTAAGAAGCTCCCGGACACCAAAATGAGGTCACCAGAGGTCAATGACCTTTGCTATCTTCTAAGACGCTCCCGGACACGAAAAATGAGGTCTCCAGAGGTCAATGACCTTTGCTATCTTCTGAGACGCTCCCGGACATGCAAAATGAGGTCACCAAAGGTCAATGAACTTTGCTATCTTCTAAGACGCTCTCGGACACGCAAAATGAGATCACCAGAGGTCAATGACCTTTGCTATCTTCTAAGAAGCTCCCGGACACGCAAAATGAGGTCACCAGAGGTCAATGACATTTGCTATCTTCTAAGAAGTTCCCGGACACGCAAAATGAGGTCACCAGAGGTCAATGACATTTGCTATCTTCTGAGACGCTCCCGGACACGCAAAATGAATTCACCAGAGATCAATGACCTTTGCTATCATATAAGACGCTACCGGACACGCAAAATGAGGTCACCAGAGGTCAATGAACTTTGCTATCTTCTAAGACGCTCTCGGACACGCAAAATGAGATCACCATAGGTCAATGACCTTTGCTATCTTCTAAGAAGCTCCCGGACACGCAAAATGAGGTCACCAGAGGTCAATGACCTTTCAAATCTTTTAAGAAGTTCCCGGACACGCAAAATGAGGTCACCAGAGGTCAATGACCATTGCTATCTTCTAAGAAGCTCCCGGACAGGCAAAATGAGGTCACCAGAGGTCAATGACATTTGCTATTATCTAAGACGCTCCCGGACACGCAAAATGAGGTCACCAGAGGTCAATGACCTTTGCTATCTTCTAAGACGCTCCCGGACACGCAAAATGAGGTCACCAGGGGTCAATGAACTTTGCTATCTTCTACGAAGCTCCCGGACATTCAAAATGAGGTCAGCAGAGGTCAATGACCTTTCTAATCTTCTAAGACGCTCCCGCACACGCAAAATGACATCACCAGAGGTCAATGAACTTTGCTATCTTCTAAGAAGCTCCCGGACACGCAAAATGAGGTCACCAGAGGTCAATGACCTTTGCTATCTTCTAAGACGCCCCGGACACGCAAAATGAGGTCACCAGAGGTCAATGACCTTTGCTATCTTCTAAGAAGCTCCCGGACACGCAAAATGAGGTCACCAGAGGTCAATGACCTTTGCTATCTTCTAAGAAGTTCCCGGACACGCAAAATTAGGTCACCAGAGGTCAATGACCTTTGCTATCTTCTAGGAAGCTCCAGCACAGGCAAAATGAGGTCACCAGACATCAATGACATTTGCTATCTTCTAAGAAGCACCCGGACACGCAAAATGAGGTCACCAGAGGTCAATGACCTTTGCTAACTTCTAAGAAGTTCCCGGACACGCAAAATGAGGTCACCAGAGATCAATGAACTTTGCTATTATCTAAGACGCTCCCGGACACGCAAAATGAGGTCACCAGAGGTAAATGACCTTTGCTATCTTCTAAGACGCTCCCGGACACGCAAAATGAGGTCAGCAGAGGTCAATGACATTTGCAATCTTCTAAGCCGCTCCCGCACACGCAAAATGAGATCACCAGAGGTCAATGACCTTTGCTATCTTCTAAGAAGCTCCCGGACACGCAAAATGAGGTCACCAGAGGTCTATGACCTTTGCTATCTTCTAAGACGCCCCGGACACGCAAAATGAGGTCACCAGAGTTCAATGACCTTTGCTATCTTCTAAGAAGTTCCCGGACACGCAAAATGAGGTCACCAGAGGTCAATGACCTTTGCTATCTTCTGAGACGCTCCCGGACACGCAAAATGAGTTCACCAGAGATCAATGACCTTTGCTATCATATAAGACGCTACCGGACACGCAAAATGAGGTCACCAGAGGTCAATGAACTTTGCTATCTTCTAAGACGCTCTCGGACACGCAAAATGAGATCACCATAGGTCAATGACCTTTGCTATCTTCTAAGACGCCCCGGACACGCAAAATGAGGTCACCAGAGGTCAATGACCTTTGCTATCTTCTAAGAAGCTCCCGGACACGCAAAATGAGGTCACCAGAGGTCAATGACCTTTGCTATCTTCTAAGAAGTTTCCGGACACGCAAAATTAGGTCACCAGAGGTCAATGACCTTTGCTATCTTCTAGGAAGCTCCAGCACAGGCAAAATGAGGTCACCAGACATCAATGACATTTGCTATCTTCTAAGAAGCACCCGGACACGCAAAATGAGGTCACCAGAGGTCACTGACCTTTGCTAACTTCTAAGAAGTTCCCAGACACGCAAAATGAGGTCACCAGAGATCAATGAACTTTGCTATTATCTAAGACGCTCCCGGACACGCAAAATGAGGTCACCAGAGGTCAATGACCTTTGCTATCTTCTAAGACGCTCCCGGACACGCAAAATGAGGTCAGCAGAGGTCAATGACCTTTGCAATCTTCTAAGCCGCTCCCGCACACGCAAAATGAGATCACCAGAGGTCAATGACCTTTGCTATCTTCTAAGAAGCTCCCGGACACACAAAATGAGGTCACCAGAGGTCTATGACATTTGCTATCTTCTAAGACGCCCCGGACACGCAAAATGAGGTCACCAGAGGTCAATGACCTTTGCTATCTTCTAAGACTCTCCCGGACACGCAAAATGAGGACACCAGAGGTCAATGACCTTTGCTATTTTCTAAGAAGCTCCCGGACAGGCATAATGAGGTCACCAGAGGTCAATGACATTTGCTATCTTCTAAGACGCTCCCGGACACGCAAAATGAGGTCACCAGAAGTCAATGAACTTTGCTATTTTCTAAGACGCTCCCGGACACGCAAAATGAGGTCACCAGAGGTCAATGACCTTTACTATACTCTTAGAAGCTCCCGGACACGGAAAATGAGGTCACCAGAGGTCAATGACCTTTGCTATCTTCTGAGACGCTCCCGGACACGCAAAATGAGGTCACCAGAGTTCAATGACCTTTGCTATCTTCTAAGACGCTCCCGGACACGCAAAATTAGGTCAGCAGAGGTCAATGACCTTTGCAATCTTCTAAGACGCTCCCGGACACGCAAAATGAGGTCAGCAGAGGTCAATGACCTTTGCTATCTTCTAAGCCGCTCCCGCACACACAAAATGAGATCACCAGAGGTCAATGACCTTTGTTATCTTCTAAGAAGCTCCCGGACACGCAAAATGAGGTCACCAGAGGTCAATGACCTTTGCTATCTTCTAAGAAGTTCCCGGACACGCAAAATGAGGTCACCAGAGGACAATGACCTTTGCTATCTTCTAAGACGCTCCCGGACACGCAAAATGAGGTCAGCAGAGGTCAATGACCTTTGCAATCTTCTAAGCCGCTCCCGCACACGCAAAATGAGATCACCAGAGGTCAATGACCTTTGCTATCTTCTAAGAAGCTCCCGGACACGCAAAATGAGGTCACCAGAGGTCAATGACCTTTGCTATCTTCTAAGACGCTCCCGGACACGCATAATAAGGTCACCAGAGGTCAATGACCTTTGCTATTTTCTAAGAAGCTCCCGGTCAGGCAAAATGAGGTCACCAGTGGTCAATGACATTTGCTATCTTCTAAGACGCTCCGGGACACGGAAAATGAGGTCACCAGAGGTCAATGACCTTTGCTATCTTCTGAGACGCTCCCGGACACGCAAAATGAGGTCACCAGAGTTCAATGACCTTTGCTATCTTCTAAGACGCTCCCGGACACGCAAAATGAGGTCACCAGAGTTCAATGACCTTTGCTATCTTCTAAGACGCTCCCGGACACGCAAAATGAGGTCACCAGAGGTCAATGACCTTTGCTATCTTCTAAGAAGTTCCCGGACACGCAAAATGAGGTCACCAGAGGTCAATGACCTTTGCTATCTTCTGAGACGCTCCCGCACACGCAAAATGACATCACCAGAGGTCAATGAACTTTGCTATCTTCTAAGAAGCTCCCGGACACGCAAAATGAGGTCACCAGAGGTCAATGACCTTTGCTATCTTCTAAGACGCCCCGGACACGCAAAATGAGGTCACCAGAGGTCAATGACCTTTGCTATCTTCTAAGAAGCTCCCGGACACGCAAAATGAGGTCACCAGAGGTCAATGACCTTTGCTATCTTCTAAGAAGTTCCCGGACACGCAAAATTAGGTCACCAGAGGTCAATGACCTTTGCTATCTTCTAGGAAGCTCCAGCACAGGCAAAATGAGGTCACCAGACATCAATGACATTTGCTATCTTCTAAGAAGCACCCGGACACGCAAAATGAGGTCACCAGAGGTCACTGACCTTTGCTAACTTCTAAGAAGTTCCCAGACACGCAAAATGAGGTCACCAGAGATCAATGAACTTTGCTATTATCTAAGACGCTCCCGGACACGCAAAATGAGGTCACCAGAGGTCAATGACCTTTGCTATCTTCTAAGACGCTCCCGGACACGCAAAATGAGGTCAGCAGAGGTCAATGACCTTTGCAATCTTCTAAGCCGCTCCCGCACACGCAAAATGAGATCACCAGAGGTCAATGACCTTTGCTATCTTCTAAGAAGCTCCCGGACACAAAATGAGGTCACCAGAGGTCTATGACATTTGCTATCTTCTAAGACGCCCCGGACACGCAAAATGAGGTCACCAGAGGTCAATGACCTTTGCTATCTTCTAAGACTCTCCCGGACACGCAAAATGAGGACACCAGAGGTCAATGACCTTTGCTATTTTCTAAGAAGCTCCCGGACAGGCATAATGAGGTCACCAGAGGTCAATGACATTTGCTATCTTCTAAGACGCTCCCGGACACGCAAAATGAGGTCACCAGAAGTCAATGAACTTTGCTATTTTCTAAGACGCTCCCGGACACGCAAAATGAGGTCACCAGAGGTCAATGACCTTTACTATACTCTTAGAAGCTCCCGGACACGGAAAATGAGGTCACCAGAGGTCAATGACCTTTGCTATCTTCTGAGACGCTCCCGGACACGCAAAATGAGGTCACCAGAGTTCAATGACCTTTGCTATCTTCTAAGACGCTCCCGGACACGCAAAATGAGGTCAGCAGAGGTCAATGACCTTTGCAATCTTCTAAGACGCTCCCGGACACGCAAAATGAGGTCAGCAGAGGTCAATGACCTTTGCTATCTTCTAAGCCGCTCCCGCACACACAAAATGAGATCACCAGAGGTCAATGACCTTTGTTATCTTCTAAGAAGCTCCCGGACACGCAAAATGAGGTCACCAGAGGTCAATGACCTTTGCTATCTTCTAAGAAGTTCCCGGACACGCAAAATGAGGTCACCAGAGGACAATGACCTTTGCTATCTTCTAAGACGCTCCCGGACACGCAAAATGAGGTCAGCAGAGGTCAATGACCTTTGCAATCTTCTAAGCCGCTCCCGCACACGCAAAATGAGATCACCAGAGGTCAATGACCTTTGCTATCTTCTAAGAAGCTCCCGGACACGCAAAATGAGGTCACCAGAGGTCAATGACCTTTGCTATCTTCTAAGACGCTCCCGGACACGCATAATGAGGTCACCAGAGGTCAATGACCTTTGCTATTTTCTAAGAAGCTCCCGGTCAGGCAAAATGAGGTCACCAGTGGTCAATGACATTTGCTATCTTCTAAGACGCTCCGGGACACGGAAAATGAAGTCACCAGAGGTCAATGACCTTTGCTATCTTCTGAGACGCTCCCGGACACGCAAAATGAGGTCACCAGAGTTCAATGACCTTTGCTATCTTCTAAGACGCTCCCGGACACGCAAAATGAGGTCACCAGAGTTCAATGACCTTTGCTATCTTCTAAGACGCTCCCGGACACGCAAAATGAGGTCACCAGAGGTCAATGACCTTTGCTATCTTCTAAGAAGTTCCCGGACACGCAAAATGAGGTCACCAGAGGTCAATGACCTTTGCTATCTTCTGAGACGCTCCCGCACACGCAAAATGACATCACCAGAGGTCAATGAACTTTGCTATCTTCTAAGAAGCTCCCGGACACGCAAAATGAGGTCACCAGAGGTCAATGACCTTTGCTATCTTCTAAGACGCCCCGGACACGCAAAATGAGGTCACCAGAGGTCAATGACCTTTGCTATCTTCTAAGAAGCTCCCGGACACGCAAAATGAGGTCACCAGAGGTCAATGACCTTTGCTATCTTCTAAGAAGTTCCCGGACACGCAAAATGAGGTCACCAGAGGACAATGACCTTTGCTATCTTCTAAGACGCTCCCGGACACGCAAAATGAGGTCAGCAGAGGTCAATGACCTTTGCAATCTTCTAAGCCGCTCCCGCACACGCAAAATGAGATCACCAGAGGTCAATGACCTTTGCTATCTTCTAAGAAGCTCCCGGACACGCAAAATGAGGTCACCAGAGGTCAATGACCTTTGCTATCTTCTAAGACGCTCCCGGACACGCATAATAAGGTCACCAGAGGTCAATGACCTTTGCTATTTTCTAAGAAGCTCCCGGTCAGGCAAAATGAGGTCACCAGTGGTCAATGACATTTGCTATCTTCTAAGACGCTCCGGGACACGGAAAATGAGGTCACCAGAGGTCAATGACCTTTGCTATCTTCTGAGACGCTCCCGGACACGCAAAATGAGGTCACCAGAGTTCAATGACCTTTGCTATCTTCTAAGACGCTCCCGGACACGCAAAATGAGGTCACCAGAGTTCAATGACCTTTGCTATCTTCTAAGACGCTCCCGGACACGCAAAATGAGGTCACCAGAGGTCAATGACCTTTGCTATCTTCTAAGAAGTTCCCGGACACGCAAAATGAGGTCACCAGAGGTCAATGACCTTTGCTATCTTCTGAGACGCTCCCGCACACGCAAAATGACATCACCAGAGGTCAATGAACTTTGCTATCTTCTAAGAAGCTCCCGGACACGCAAAATGAGGTCACCAGAGGTCAATGACCTTTGCTATCTTCTAAGACGCCCCGGACACGCAAAATGAGGTCACCAGAGGTCAATGACCTTTGCTATCTTCTAAGAAGCTCCCGGACACGCAAAATGAGGTCACCAGAGGTCAATGACCTTTGCTATCTTCTAAGAAGTTCCCGGACACGCAAAATTAGGTCACCAGAGGTCAATGACCTTTGCTATCTTCTAGGAAGCTCCAGCACAGGCAAAATGAGGTCACCAGACATCAATGACATTTGCTATCTTCTAAGAAGCACCCGGACACGCAAAATGAGGTCACCAGAGGTCACTGACCTTTGCTAACTTCTAAGAAGTTCCCAGACACGCAAAATGAGGTCACCAGAGATCAATGACCTTTGCTATCTTCTAAGCCGCTCCCGCACACACAAAATGAGATCACCAGAGGTCAATGACCTTTGTTATCTTCTAAGAAGCTCCCGGACACGCAAAATGAGGTCACCAGAGGTCAATGACCTTTGCTATCTTCTAAGAAGTTCCCGGACACGCAAAATGAGGTCACCAGAGGACAATGACCTTTGCTATCTTCTAAGACGCTCCCGGACACGCAAAATGAGGTCAGCAGAGGTCAATGACCTTTGCAATCTTCTAAGCCGCTCCCGCACACGCAAAATGAGATCACCAGAGGTCAATGACCTTTGCTATCTTCTAAGAAGCTCCCGGACACGCAAAATGAGGTCACCAGAGGTCAATGACCTTTGCTATCTTCTAAGACGCTCCCGGACACGCATAATAAGGTCACCAGAGGTCAATGACCTTTGCTATTTTCTAAGAAGCTCCCGGTCAGGCAAAATGAGGTCACCAGTGGTCAATGACATTTGCTATCTTCTAAGACGCTCCGGGACACGGAAAATGAGGTCACCAGAGGTCAATGACCTTTGCTATCTTCTGAGACGCTCCCGGACACGCAAAATGAGGTCACCAGAGTTCAATGACCTTTGCTATCTTCTAAGACGCTCCCGGACACGCAAAATGAGGTCACCAGAGTTCAATGACCTTTGCTATCTTCTAAGACGCTCCCGGACACGCAAAATGAGGTCACCAGAGGTCAATGACCTTTGCTATCTTCTAAGATGTTCCCGGACACGCAAAATGAGGTCACCAGAGGTCAATGACCTTTGCTATCTTCTGAGACGCTCCCGCACACGCAAAATGACATCACCAGAGGTCAATGAACTTTGCTATCTTCTAAGAAGCTCCCGGACACGCAAAATGAGGTCACCAGAGGTCAATGACCTTTGCTATCTTCTAAGACGCCCCGGACACGCAAAATGAGGTCACCAGAGGTCAATGACCTTTGCTATCTTCTAAGAAGCTCCCGGACACGCAAAATGAGGTCACCAGAGGTCAATGACCTTTGCTATCTTCTAAGAAGTTCCCGGACACGCAAAATTAGGTCACCAGAGGTCAATGACCTTTGCTATCTTCTAGGAAGCTCCAGCACAGGCAAAATGAGGTCACCAGACATCAATGACATTTGCTATCTTCTAAGAAGCACCCGGACACGCAAAATGAGGTCACCAGAGGTCACTGACCTTTGCTAACTTCTAAGAAGTTCCCAGACACGCAAAATGAGGTCACCAGAGATCAATGAACTTTGCTATTATCTAAGACGCTCCCGGACACGCAAAATGAGGTCACCAGAGGTCAATGACCTTTGCTATCTTCTAAGACGCTCCCGGACACGCAAAATGAGGTCAGCAGAGGTCAATGACCTTTGCAATCTTCTAAGCCGCTCCCGCACACGCAAAATGAGATCACCAGAGGTCAATGACCTTTGCTATCTTCTAAGAAGCTCCCGGACACACAAAATGAGGTCACCAGAGGTCTATGACATTTGCTATCTTCTAAGACGCCCCGGACACGCAAAATGAGGTCACCAGAGGTCAATGACCTTTGCTATCTTCTAAGACTCTCCCGGACACGCAAAATGAGGACACCAGAGGTCAATGACCTTTGCTATTTTCTAAGAAGCTCCCGGACAGGCATAATGAGGTCACCAGAGGTCAATGACATTTGCTATCTTCTAAGACGCTCCCGGACACGCAAAATGAGGTCACCAGAAGTCAATGAACTTTGCTATTTTCTAAGACGCTCCCGGACACGCAAAATGAGGTCACCAGAGGTCAATGACCTTTACTATACTCTTAGAAGCTCCCGGACACGGAAAATGAGGTCACCAGAGGTCAATGACCTTTGCTATCTTCTGAGACGCTCCCGGACACGCAAAATGAGGTCACCAGAGTTCAATGACCTTTGCTATCTTCTAAGACGCTCCCGGACACGCAAAATGAGGTCAGCAGAGGTCAATGACCTTTGCAATCTTCTAAGACGCTCCCGGACACGCAAAATGAGGTCAGCAGAGGTCAATGACCTTTGCTATCTTCTAAGCCGCTCCCGCACACACAAAATGAGATCACCAGAGGTCAATGACCTTTGTTATCTTCTAAGAAGCTCCCGGACACGCAAAATGAGGTCACCAGAGGTCAATGACCTTTGCTATCTTCTAAGAAGTTCCCGGACACGCAAAATGAGGTCACCAGAGGACAATGACCTTTGCTATCTTCTAAGACGCTCCCGGACACGCAAAATGAGGTCAGCAGAGGTCAATGACCTTTGCAATCTTCTAAGCCGCTCCCGCACACGCAAAATGAGATCACCAGAGGTCAATGACCTTTGCTATCTTCTAAGAAGCTCCCGGACACGCAAAATGAGGTCACCAGAGGTCAATGACCTTTGCTATCTTCTAAGACGCTCCCGGACACGCATAATAAGGTCACCAGAGGTCAATGACCTTTGCTATTTTCTAAGAAGCTCCCGGTCAGGCAAAATGAGGTCACCAGTGGTCAATGACATTTGCTATCTTCTAAGACGCTCCGGGACACGGAAAATGAGGTCACCAGAGGTCAATGACCTTTGCTATCTTCTGAGACGCTCCCGGACACGCAAAATGAGGTCACCAGAGTTCAATGACCTTTGCTATCTTCTAAGACGCTCCCGGACACGCAAAATGAGGTCACCAGAGTTCAATGACCTTTGCTATCTTCTAAGACGCTCCCGGACACGCAAAATGAGGTCACCAGAGGTCAATGACCTTTGCTATCTTCTAAGAAGTTCCCGGACACGCAAAATGAGGTCACCAGAGGTCAATGACCTTTGCTATCTTCTGAGACGCTCCCGCACACGCAAAATGACATCACCAGAGGTCAATGAACTTTGCTATCTTCTAAGAAGCTCCCGGACACGCAAAATGAGGTCACCAGAGGTCAATGACCTTTGCTATCTTCTAAGACGCCCCGGACACGCAAAATGAGGTCACCAGAGGTCAATGACCTTTGCTATCTTCTAAGAAGCTCCCGGACACGCAAAATGAGGTCACCAGAGGTCAATGACCTTTGCTATCTTCTAAGAAGTTCCCGGACACGCAAAATGAGGTCACCAGAGGACAATGACCTTTGCTATCTTCTAAGACGCTCCCGGACACGCAAAATGAGGTCAGCAGAGGTCAATGACCTTTGCAATCTTCTAAGCCGCTCCCGCACACGCAAAATGAGATCACCAGAGGTCAATGACCTTTGCTATCTTCTAAGAAGCTCCCGGACACGCAAAATGAGGTCACCAGAGGTCAATGACCTTTGCTATCTTCTAAGACGCTCCCGGACACGCAAAATGAGGTCACCAGAGGTCAATGACCTTTGCTATTTTCTAAGAAGCTCCCGGTCAGGCAAAATGAGGTCACCAGTGGTCAATGACATTTGCTATCTTCTAAGACGCTCCGGGACACGGAAAATGAGGTCACCAGAGGTCAATGACCTTTGCTATCTTCTGAGACGCTCCCGGACACGCAAAATGAGGTCACCAGAGTTCAATGACCTTTGCTATCTTCTAAGACGCTCCCGGACACGCAAAATGAGGTCACCAGAGTTCAATGACCTTTGCTATCTTCTAAGACGCTCCCGGACACGCAAAATGAGGTCACCAGAGGTCAATGACCTTTGCTATCTTCTAAGAAGTTCCCGGACACGCAAAATGAGGTCACCAGAGGTCAATGACCTTTGCTATCTTCTGAGACGCTCCCGCACACGCAAAATGAGATCACCAGAGGTCAATGAACTTTGCTATCTTCTAAGAAGCTCCCGGACACGCAAAATGAGGTCACCAGAGGTCAATGACCTTTGCTATCTTCTAAGACGCCCCGGACACGCAAAATGAGGTCACCAGAGGTCAATGACCTTTGCTATCTTCTAAGAAGCTCCCGGACACGCAAAATGAGGTCACCAGAGGTCAATGACCTTTGCTATCTTCTAAGAAGTTCCCGGACACGCAAAATTAGGTCACCAGAGGTCAATGACCTTTGCTATCTTCTAGGAAGCTCCAGCACAGGCAAAATGAGGTCACCAGACATCAATGACATTTGCTATCTTCTAAGAAGCACCCGGACACGCAAAATGAGGTCACCAGAGGTCACTGACCTTTGCTAACTTCTAAGAAGTTCCCAGACACGCAAAATGAGGTCACCAGAGATCAATGAACTTTGCTATTATCTAAGACGCTCCCGGACACGCAAAATGAGGTCACCAGAGGTCAATGACCTTTGCTATCTTCTAAGACGCTCCCGGACACGCAAAATGAGGTCAGCAGAGGTCAATGACCTTTGCAATCTTCTAAGCCGCTCCCGCACACGCAAAATGAGATCACCAGAGGTCAATGACCTTTGCTATCTTCTAAGAAGCTCCCGGACACACAAAATGAGGTCACCAGAGGTCTATGACATTTGCTATCTTCTAAGACGCCCCGGACACGCAAAATGAGGTCACCAGAGGTCAATGACCTTTGCTATCTTCTAAGACTCTCCCGGACACGCAAAATGAGGACACCAGAGGTCAATGACCTTTGTTATCTTCTAAGAAGCTCCCGGACACGCAAAATGAGGTCACCAGAGGTCAATGACCTTTGCTATCTTCTAAGAAGTTCCCGGACACGCAAAATGAGGTCACCAGAGGACAATGACCTTTGCTATCTTCTAAGACGCTCCCGGACACGCAAAATGAGGTCAGCAGAGGTCAATGACCTTTGCAATCTTCTAAGCCGCTCCCGCACACGCAAAATGAGATCACCAGAGGTCAATGACCTTTGCTATCTTCTAAGAAGCTCCCGGACACGCAAAATGAGGTCACCAGAGGTCAATGACCTTTGCTATCTTCTAAGACGCTCCCGGACACGCATAATAAGGTCACCAGAGGTCAATGACCTTTGCTATTTTCTAAGAAGCTCCCGGTCAGGCAAAATGAGGTCACCAGTGGTCAATGACATTTGCTATCTTCTAAGACGCTCCGGGACACGGAAAATGAGGTCACCAGAGGTCAATGACCTTTGCTATCTTCTGAGACGCTCCCGGACACGCAAAATGAGGTCACCAGAGTTCAATGACCTTTGCTATCTTCTAAGACGCTCCCGGACACGCAAAATGAGGTCACCAGAGTTCAATGACCTTTGCTATCTTCTAAGACGCTCCCGGACACGCAAAATGAGGTCACCAGAGGTCAATGACCTTTGCTATCTTCTAAGAAGTTCCCGGACACGCAAAATGAGGTCACCAGAGGTCAATGACCTTTGCTATCTTCTGAGACGCTCCCGCACACGCAAAATGACATCACCAGAGGTCAATGAACTTTGCTATCTTCTAAGAAGCTCCCGGACACGCAAAATGAGGTCACCAGAGGTCAATGACCTTTGCTATCTTCTAAGACGCCCCGGACACGCAAAATGAGGTCACCAGAGGTCAATGACCTTTGCTATCTTCTAAGAAGCTCCCGGACACGCAAAATGAGGTCACCAGAGGTCAATGACCTTTGCTATCTTCTAAGAAGTTCCCGGACACGCAAAATGAGGTCACCAGAGGACAATGACCTTTGCTATCTTCTAAGACGCTCCCGGACACGCAAAATGAGGTCAGCAGAGGTCAATGACCTTTGCAATCTTCTAAGCCGCTCCCGCACACGCAAAATGAGATCACCAGAGGTCAATGACCTTTGCTATCTTCTAAGAAGCTCCCGGACACGCAAAATGAGGTCACCAGAGGTCAATGACCTTTGCTATCTTCTAAGACGCTCCCGGACACGCATAATAAGGTCACCAGAGGTCAATGACCTTTGCTATTTTCTAAGAAGCTCCCGGTCAGGCAAAATGAGGTCACCAGTGGTCAATGACATTTGCTATCTTCTAAGACGCTCCGGGACACGGAAAATGAGGTCACCAGAGGTCAATGACCTTTGCTATCTTCTGAGACGCTCCCGGACACGCAAAATGAGGTCACCAGAGTTCAATGACCTTTGCTATCTTCTAAGACGCTCCCGGACACGCAAAATGAGGTCACCAGAGTTCAATGACCTTTGCTATCTTCTAAGAAGTTCCCGGACACGCAAAATGAGGTCACCAGAGGTCAATGACCTTTGCTATCTTCTGAGACGCTCCCGCACACGCAAAATGACATCACCAGAGGTCAATGAACTTTGCTATCTTCTAAGAAGCTCCCGGACACGCAAAATGAGGTCACCAGAGGTCAATGACCTTTGCTATCTTCTAAGAAGCTCCCGGACACGCAAAATGAGGTCACCAGAGGTCAATGACCTTTGCTATCTTCTAAGACGCCCCGGACACGCAAAATGAGGTCACCAGAGGTCAATGACCTTTGCTATCTTCTAAGAAGCTCCCGGACACGCAAAATGAGGTCACCAGAGGTCAATGACCTTTGCTATCTTCTAAGAAGTTCCCGGACACGCAAAATTAGGTCACCAGAGGTCAATGACCTTTGCTATCTTCTAGGAAGCTCCAGCACAGGCAAAATGAGGTCACCAGACATCAATGACATTTGCTATCTTCTAAGAAGCACCCGGACACGCAAAATGAGGTCACCAGAGGTCACTGACCTTTGCTAACTTCTAAGAAGTTCCCAGACACGCAAAATGAGGTCACCAGAGATCAATGAACTTTGCTATTATCTAAGACGCTCCCGGACACGCAAAATGAGGTCACCAGAGGTCAATGACCTTTGCTATCTTCTAAGACGCTCCCGGACACGCAAAATGAGGTCAGCAGAGGTCAATGACCTTTGCAATCTTCTAAGCCGCTCCCGCACACGCAAAATGAGATCACCAGAGGTCAATGACCTTTGCTATCTTCTAAGAAGCTCCCGGACACACAAAATGAGGTCACCAGAGGTCTATGACATTTGCTATCTTCTAAGACGCCCCGGACACGCAAAATGAGGTCACCAGAGGTCAATGACCTTTGCTATCTTCTAAGACTCTCCCGGACACGCAAAATGAGGACACCAGAGGTCAATGACCTTTGCTATTTTCTAAGAAGCTCCCGGACAGGCATAATGAGGTCACCAGAGGTCAATGACATTTGCTATCTTCTAAGACGCTCCCGGACACGCAAAATGAGGTCACCAAAAGTCAATGAACTTTGCTATTTTCTAAGACGCTCCCGGACACGCAAAATGAGGTCACCAGAGGTCAATGACCTTTACTATACTCTTAGAAGCTCCCGGACACGGAAAATGAGGTCACCAGAGGTCAATGACCTTTGCTATCTTCTGAGACGCTCCCGGACACGCAAAATGAGGTCACCAGAGTTCAATGACCTTTGCTATCTTCTAAGACGCTCCCGGACACGCAAAATGAGGTCAGCAGAGGTCAATGACCTTTGCAATCTTCTAAGACGCTCCCGGACACGCAAAATGAGGTCAGCAGAGGTCAATGACCTTTGCTATCTTCTAAGCCGCTCCCGCACACACAAAATGAGATCACCAGAGGTCAATGACCTTTGTTATCTTCTAAGAAGCTCCCGGACACGCAAAATGAGGTCACCAGAGGTCAATGACCTTTGCTATCTTCTAAGAAGTTCCCGGACACGCAAAATGAGGTCACCAGAGGACAATGACCTTTGCTATCTTCTAAGACGCTCCCGGACACGCAAAATGAGGTCAGCAGAGGTCAATGACCTTTGCAATCTTCTAAGCCGCTCCCGCACACGCAAAATGAGATCACCAGAGGTCAATGACCTTTGCTATCTTCTAAGAAGCTCCCGGACACGCAAAATGAGGTCACCAGAGGTCAATGACCTTTGCTATCTTCTAAGACGCTCCCGGACACGCATAATAAGGTCACCAGAGGTCAATGACCTTTGCTATTTTCTAAGAAGCTCCCGGTCAGGCAAAATGAGGTCACCAGTGGTCAATGACATTTGCTATCTTCTAAGACGCTCCGGGACACGGAAAATGAGGTCACCAGAGGTCAATGACCTTTGCTATCTTCTGAGACGCTCCCGGACACGCAAAATGAGGTCACCAGAGTTCAATGACCTTTGCTATCTTCTAAGACGCTCCCGGACACGCAAAATGAGGTCACCAGAGTTCAATGACCTTTGCTATCTTCTAAGACGCTCCCGGACACGCAAAATGAGGTCACCAGAGGTCAATGACCTTTGCTATCTTCTAAGAAGTTCCCGGACACGCAAAATGAGGTCACCAGAGGTCAATGACCTTTGCTATCTTCTGAGACGCTCCCGCACACGCAAAATGACATCACCAGAGGTCAATGAACTTTGCTATCTTCTAAGAAGCTCCCGGACACGCAAAATGAGGTCACCAGAGGTCAATGACCTTTGCTATCTTCTAAGACGCCCCGGACACGCAAAATGAGGTCACCAGAGGTCAATGACCTTTGCTATCTTCTAAGAAGCTCCCGGACACGCAAAATGAGGTCACCAGAGGTCAATGACCTTTGCTATCTTCTAAGAAGCTCCCGGACACGCAAAATTAGGTCACCAGAGGTCAATGACCTTTGCTATCTTCTAGGAAGCTCCAGCACAGGCAAAATGAGGTCACCAGACATCAATGACATTTGCTATCTTCTAAGAAGCACCCGGACACGCAAAATGAGGTCACCAGAGGTCACTGACCTTTGCTAACTTCTAAGAAGTTCCCAGACACGCAAAATGAGGTCACCAGAGATCAATGAACTTTGCTATTATCTAAGACGCTCCCGGACACGCAAAATGAGGTCACCAGAGGTCAATGACCTTTGCTATCTTCTAAGACGCTCCCGGACACGCAAAATGAGGTCAGCAGAGGTCAATGACCTTTGCAATCTTCTAAGCCGCTCCCGCACACGCAAAATGAGATCACCAGAGGTCAATGACCTTTGCTATCTTCTAAGAAGCTCCCGGACACGCAAAATGAGGTCACCAGAGGTCTATGACATTTGCTATCTTCTAAGACGCCCCGGACACGCAAAATGAGGTCACCAGAGGTCAATGACCTTTGCTATCTTCTAAGACTCTCCCGGACACGCAAAATGAGGACACCAGAGGTCAATGACCTTTGCTATTTTCTAAGAAGCTCCCGGACAGGCATAATGAGGTCACCAGAGGTCAATGACATTTGCTATCTTCTAAGACGCTCCCGGACACGCAAAATGAGGTCACCAGAAGTCAATGAACTTTGCTATTTTCTAAGACGCTCCCGGACACGCAAAATGAGGTCACCAGAGGTCAATGACCTTTACTATACTCTTAGAAGCTCCCGGACACGGAAAATGAGGTCACCAGAGGTCAATGACCTTTGCTATCTTCTGAGACGCTCCCGGACACGCAAAATGAGGTCACCAGAGTTCAATGACCTTTGCTATCTTCTAAGACGCTCCCGGACACGCAAAATGAGGTCAGCAGAGGTCAATGACCTTTGCAATCTTCTAAGACGCTCCCGGACACGCAAAATGAGGTCAGCAGAGGTCAATGACCTTTGCTATCTTCTAAGCCGCTCCCGCACACACAAAATGAGATCACCAGAGGTCAATGACCTTTGTTATCTTCTAAGAAGCTCCCGGACACGCAAAATGAGGTCACCAGAGGTCAATGACCTTTGCTATCTTCTAAGAAGTTCCCGGACACGCAAAATGAGGTCACCAGAGGACAATGACCTTTGCTATCTTCTAAGACGCTCCCGGACACGCAAAATGAGGTCAGCAGAGGTCAATGACCTTTGCAATCTTCTAAGCCGCTCCCGCACACGCAAAATGAGATCACCAGAGGTCAATGACCTTTGCTATCTTCTAAGAAGCTCCCGGACACGCAAAATGAGGTCACCAGAGGTCAATGACCTTTGCTATCTTCTAAGACGCTCCCGGACACGCATAATAAGGTCACCAGAGGTCAATGACCTTTGCTATTTTCTAAGAAGCTCCCGGTCAGGCAAAATGAGGTCACCAGTGGTCAATGACATTTGCTATCTTCTAAGACGCTCCGGGACACGGAAAATGAGGTCACCAGAGGTCAATGACCTTTGCTATCTTCTGAGACGCTCCCGGACACGCAAAATGAGGTCACCAGAGTTCAATGACCTTTGCTATCTTCTAAGACGCTCCCGGACACGCAAAATGAGGTCACCAGAGTTCAATGACCTTTGCTATCTTCTAAGACGCTCCCGGACACGCAAAATGAGGTCACCAGAGGTCAATGACCTTTGCTATCTTCTAAGAAGTTCCCGGACACGCAAAATTAGGTCACCAGAGGTCAATGACCTTTGCTATCTTCTAGGAAGCTCCAGCACAGGCAAAATGAGGTCACCAGACATCAATGACATTTGCTATCTTCTAAGAAGCACCCGGACACGCAAAATGAGGTCACCAGAGGTCACTGACCTTTGCTAACTTCTAAGAAGTTCCCAGACACGCAAAATGAGGTCACCAGAGATCAATGAACTTTGCTATTATCTAAGACGCTCCCGGACACGCAAAATGAGGTCACCAGAGGTCAATGACCTTTGCTATCTTCTAAGACGCTCCCGGACACGCAAAATGAGGTCAGCAGAGGTCAATGACCTTTGCAATCTTCTAAGCCGCTCCCGCACACGCAAAATGAGATCACCAGAGGTCAATGACCTTTGCTATCTTCTAAGAAGCTCCCGGACACACAAAATGAGGTCACCAGAGGTCTATGACATTTGCTATCTTCTAAGACGCCCCGGACACGCAAAATGAGGTCACCAGAGGTCAATGACCTTTGCTATCTTCTAAGACTCTCCCGGACACGCAAAATGAGGACACCAGAGGTCAATGACCTTTGCTATTTTCTAAGAAGCTCCCGGACAGGCATAATGAGGTCACCAGAGGTCAATGACATTTGCTATCTTCTAAGACGCTCCCGGACACGCAAAATGAGGTCACCAGAAGTCAATGAACTTTGCTATTTTCTAAGACGCTCCCGGACACGCAAAATGAGGTCACCAGAGGTCAATGACCTTTACTATACTCTTAGAAGCTCCCGGACACGGAAAATGAGGTCACCAGAGGTCAATGACCTTTGCTATCTTCTGAGACGCTCCCGGACACGCAAAATGAGGTCACCAGAGTTCAATGACCTTTGCTATCTTCTAAGACGCTCCCGGACACGCAAAATGAGGTCAGCAGAGGTCAATGACCTTTGCAATCTTCTAAGACGCTCCCGGACACGCAAAATGAGGTCAGCAGAGGTCAATGACCTTTGCTATCTTCTAAGCCGCTCCCGCACACACAAAATGAGATCACCAGAGGTCAATGACCTTTGTTATCTTCTAAGAAGCTCCCGGACACGCAAAATGAGGTCACCAGAGGTCAATGACCTTTGCTATCTTCTAAGAAGTTCCCGGACACGCAAAATGAGGTCACCAGAGGACAATGACCTTTGCTATCTTCTAAGACGCTCCCGGACACGCAAAATGAGGTCAGCAGAGGTCAATGACCTTTGCAATCTTCTAAGCCGCTCCCGCACACGCAAAATGAGATCACCAGAGGTCAATGACCTTTGCTATCTTCTAAGAAGCTCCCGGACACGCAAAATGAGGTCACCAGAGGTCAATGACCTTTGCTATCTTCTAAGACGCTCCCGGACACGCATAATAAGGTCACCAGAGGTCAATGACCTTTGCTATTTTCTAAGAAGCTCCCGGTCAGGCAAAATGAGGTCACCAGTGGTCAATGACATTTGCTATCTTCTAAGACGCTCCGGGACACGGAAAATGAGGTCACCAGAGGTCAATGACCTTTGCTATCTTCTGAGACGCTCCCGGACACGCAAAATGAGGTCACCAGAGTTCAATGACCTTTGCTATCTTCTAAGACGCTCCCGGACACGCAAAATGAGGTCACCAGAGTTCAATGACCTTTGCTATCTTCTAAGACGCTCCCGGACACGCAAAATGAGGTCACCAGAGGTCAATGACCTTTGCTATCTTCTAAGAAGTTCCCGGACACGCAAAATGAGGTCACCAGAGGTCAATGACCTTTGCTATCTTCTGAGACGCTCCCGGACACGCAAAATGAGGTCACCAGAGTTCAATGACATTTGCTATCTTCTAAGACGCTCCCGGACACGCAAAATGAGGTCACCAGAGGTCAATGACATTTGCTATCTTCTAAGAAGCTCCCGGACACGCAAAATGAGGACACCAGAGGTCAATGCCCTTTGCTATCTTTTAGGACGGTCCCGGACATGCAAAATGAGGTCACCAGAGGTGAATGACATTTGCTATCTTCTAAGAAGCTTCAGGACACGCAAAATGAGGTCACCAGAGGTCAATGACATTTGCTATCTTCTAAGAAGCTCCCGGACTCCAAAATGAGGTCACCAGAGGTCAATGACCTTTGCTATCTTCTAAGAAGCTCCCGGACACGCAAAATGAGGTCACCAGAGGTCAATGACCTTTGCTATCTTCTAAGACGCTCCCGGCACGCATAATGAGGTCACCAGAGGTCAATGACCTTTGCTATTTTCTAAGAAGCTCCCGGTCAGGCAAAATGAGGTCACCAGAGGTCAATGACATTTGCTATCTTCTAAGACGCTCCCGGACACGCAAAATGAGGTCACCAGAAGTCAATGAACTTTGCTATCTTCTAAGACGCTCCCGGACACGCAAAATGAGGTCACCAGAGGTCAATGACCTTTACTATACTCTTAGAAGTTCCCGGACACGGAAAATGAGGTCACCAGAGGTCAATGACCTTTGCTATCTTCTGAGACGCTCCCGGACACGCAAAATGAGGTCACCAGAGTTCAATGACCTTTGCTATCTTCTAAGACGCTCCCGGACACGCAAAATGAGGTCACCAGAGGTCAATGACCTTTGTTATCTTCTAAGAAGCTCCCGGACACGCATAATGAGGTCACCAGAGGTCAATGACCTTTGCTATCTTCTAAGAAGCTCCCGGACAGGCAAAATGAGGTCACCAGAGGTCAATGACATTTGCTATTATCTAAGACGCTCCCGGACACGCAAAATGATGTCACCAGAGGTCAATGAGCTTTGCTATCTTCTAAGACGCTCCCGGACACGCAAAATGAGGTCAGCAGAGGTCAATGACCTTTGCAATCTTCTAAGCCGCTCCCGCACACGCAAAATGAGATCACCAGAGGTCAATGACCTTTGCTATCTTCTAAGAAGCTCCCGGACACGCAAAATGAGGTCACCAGAGGTCAATGACCTTTGCTATCTTCTAAGACGCTCCCGGACACGCAAAATGAGGTCACCAGAGGTCAATGACCTTTGCTATCTTCTGAGACGCTCCCGGACACGCAAAATGAGGTCACCAGAGTTCAATGACATTTGCTATCTTCTAAGACGCTCCCGGACACGCAAAATGAGGTCACCAGAGGTCAATGACATTTGCTATCTTCTAAGAAGCTCCCGGACACGCAAAATGAGGACACCAGAGGTCAATGCCCTTTGCTATCTTTTAGGACGGTCCCGGACATGCAAAATGAGGTCACCAGAGGTGAATGACATTTGCTATCTTCTAAGAAGCTCCAGGACACGCAAAATGAGGTCACCAGAGGTCAATGACATTTGCTATCTTCTAAGAAGCTCCCGGACTCCAAAATGAGGTCACCAGAGGTCAATGACCTTTGCTATCTTCTAAGAAGCTCCCGGACACGCAAAATGAGGTCACCAGAGGTCAATGACCTTTGCTATCTTCTAAGACGCTCCCGGCACGCATAATGAGGTCACCAGAGGTCAATGACCTTTGCTATTTTCTAAGAAGCTCCCGGTCAGGCAAAATGAGGTCACCAGAGGTCAATGACATTTGCTATCTTCTAAGACGCTCCCGGACACGCAAAATGAGGTCACCAGAAGTCAATGAACTTTGCTATCTTCTAAGACGCTCCCGGACACGCAAAATGAGGTCACCAGAGGTCAATGACCTTTACTATACTCTTAGAAGTTCCCGGACACGGAAAATGAGGTCACCAGAGGTCAATGACCTTTGCTATCTTCTGAGACGCTCCCGGACACGCAAAATGAGGTCACCAGAGTTCAATGACCTTTGCTATCTTCTAAGACGCTCCCGGACACGCAAAATGAGGTCACCAGAGGTCAATGACCTTTGTTATCTTCTAAGAAGCTCCCGGACACGCATAATGAGGTCACCAGAGGTCAATGACCTTTGCTATCTTCTAAGAAGCTCCCGGACAGGCAAAATGAGGTCACCAGAGGTCAATGACATTTGCTATTATCTAAGACGCTCCCGGACACGCAAAATGATGTCACCAGAGGTCAATGAGCTTTGCTATCTTCTAAGACGCTCCCGGACACGCAAAATGAGGTCAGCAGAGGTCAATGACCTTTGCAATCTTCTAAGCCGCTCCCGCACACGCAAAATGAGATCACCAGAGGTCAATGACCTTTGCTATCTTCTAAGAAGCTCCCGGACACGCAAAATGAGGTCACCAGAGGTCAATGACCTTTGCTATCTTCTAAGACGCTCCCGGACACGCAAAATGAGGTCACCAGAGGTCAATGACCTTTGCTATTTTCTAAGAAGCTCCCGGTCAGGCAAAATGAGGTCACCAGAGGTCAATGATATTTGCTATCTTCTAAGACGCTCCCGGACACGCAAAATGAGGTCACCAGAAGTCAATGAACTTTGCTATCTTCTAAGACGCTCCCGGACACGCAAAATGAGGTCACCAGAGGTCAATGACCTTTACTATACTCTTAGAAGCTCCCGGACACGGAAAATGAGGTCACCAGAGGTCAATGACCTTTGCTATCTTCTGAGACGCTCCCGGACACGCAAAATGAGGTCACCAGAGTTCAATGACCTTTGCTATCTTCTAAGACGCTCCCGGACACGCAAAATGAGGTCACCAGAGGTCAATGAACTTTGCTATCTTCTAAGACGCTCCCGGACACGCAAAATGAGGTCACCAGAGTTCAATGACCTTTGCTATCTTCTAAGACGCTCCCGGACACGCAAAATGAGGTCACCAGAGGTCAATGAACTTTGCTATCTTCTAAGACGCTCCCGGACACGCAAAATGAGGTCAGCAGAGGTCAGTGACCTTTGCAATCTTCTAAGACGCTCCTGCACACGCAAAACGAGATCACCAGAGGTCAATGACCTTTGCTATCTTCTAAGCCGCTCCCGCACACACAAAATGAGATCACCAGAGGTCAATGACCTTTGTTATCTTCTAAGAAGCTCCCGGACACGCATAATGAGGTCACCAGAGGTCAATGACCCTTGCTTTACTCTTAGAAGCTCCCGGACACGCAAAATGAGGTCAGCAGAGGTCAATGATCTTTGCTATCTTCTAAGACGCTCCCACACACGCAAAATGAGGTCACCAGAAGTCAATGAACTTTGCTATCTTCTAAGACGCTCCCGGACACGCAAAATGAGGTCACCAGAGGTCAATGACCTTTACTATACTCTTAGAAGTTCCCGGACACGGAAAATGAGGTCACCAGAGGTCAATGACCTTTGCTATCTTCTGAGACGCTCCCGGACACGCAAAATGAGGTCACCAGAGTTCAATGACCTTTGCTATCTTCTAAGACGCTCCCGGACACGCAAAATGAGGTCACCAGAGGTCAATGACCTTTGTTATCTTCTAAGAAGCTCCCGGACACGCATAATGAGGTCACCAGAGGTCAATGACCTTTGCTATCTTCTAAGAAGCTCCCGGACAGGCAAAATGAGGTCACCAGAGGTCAATGACATTTGCTATTATCTAAGACGCTCCCGGACACGCAAAATGATGTCACCAGAGGTCAATGAGCTTTGCTATCTTCTAAGACGCTCCCGGACACGCAAAATGAGGTCAGCAGAGGTCAATGACCTTTGTTATCTTCTAAGAAGCTCCCGGACACGCATAATGAGGTCACCAGAGGTCAATGACCTTTGCTATCTTCTAAGAAGCTCCCGGACAGGCAAAATGAGGTCACCAGAGGTCAATGACATTTGCTATTATCTAAGACGCTCCCGGACACGCAAAATGATGTCACCAGAGGTCAATGAGCTTTGCTATCTTCTAAGACGCTCCCGGACACGCAAAATGAGGTCAGCAGAGGTCAATGACCTTTGCAATCTTCTAAGCCGCTCCCGCACACGCAAAATGAGATCACCAGAGGTCAATGACCTTTGCTATCTTCTAAGACGCTCCCGGACACGCAAAATGAGGTCACCAGAGGTCAATGACATTTGCTATCTTCTAAGAAGCTCCCGGACACGCAAAATGAGGACACCAGAGGTCAATGCCCTTTGCTATCTTTTAAGATGGTCACGGACATGCAAAATGAGGTCACCAGAGGTCAATGACCTTTGCAATCTTCTAAGCCGCTCCCGCACACGCAAAATGAGATCACCAGAGGTCAATGACCTTTGCTATCTTCTAAGAAGCTCCCGGACACGCAAAATGAGGTCACCAGAGGTCAATGACCTTTGCTATCTTCTAAGACGCTCCCGGACACGCATAATGAGGTCACCAGAGGTCAATGACCTTTGCTATTTTCTAAGAAGCTCCCGGTCAGGCAAAATGAGGTCACCAGAGGTCAATGACATTTGCTATCTTCTAAGACGCTTCCGGACACGCAAAATGAGGTCACCAGAAGTCAATGAACTTTGCTATCTTCTAAGACGCTCCCGGACACGCAAAATGAGGTCACCAGAGTTCAATGACCTTTGCTATCTTCTAAGACGTACCCGGACACGCAAAATGAGGTCACCAGTGGTCAATGAACTTTGCTATCTTCTAAGACGCTCCCGGACACGCAAAATGAGGTCAGCAGAGGTCAGTGACCTTTGCAATCTTCTAAGACGCTCCTGCACACGCAAAACGAGATCACCAGAGGTCAATGACCTTTGCTATCTTCTAAGCCGCTCCCGCACACACAAAATGAGATCACCAGAGGTCAATGACCTTTGTTATCTTCTAAGAAGCTCCCGGACACGCATAATGAGGTCACCAGAGGTCAATGACCCTTGCTTTACTCTTAGAAGCTCCCGGACACGCAAAATGAGGTCAGCAGAGGTCAATGATCTTTGCTATCTTCTAAGACGCTCCCGCACACGCAAAATGAGGTCACCTGAGATCAATGACCTTTGCTATCTTCTAAGAAGCACCTGGACACGCAAAATGAGGTCGCCCGAGGTCAATGACCTTTGCTAACTTCTAAGAAGTTCCCGGACCCGCAAAATGAGGTCACCAGAGTTCAATGACCTTTGCTATCTTCTAAGACGCTCCCGGACACGCAAAATGAGGTCACCAGAGGTCAATGACATTTGCTATCTTCTAAGAAGCTCCCGGACACGCAAAATGAGGACACCAGAGGTCAATGCCCTTTGCTATCTTTTAAGACGGTCCCGGACATGCAAAATGAGGTCACCAGAGGTCAATGACCTTTGCTATCTTCTAAGACGCTCCCGCACACGCAAAATGAGGTCACCAGAGGTCAATGACCTTTGCTATCTTCTAAGAAGCTCCCGGACACGCAAAATGAGGTCAGCAGAGGTCAGTGACCTTTGCAATCTTCTAAGACGCTCCTGCACACGCAAAACGAGATCACCAGAGGTCAATGACCTTTGCTATCTTCTAAGCCGCTCCCGCACACACAAAATGAGATCACCAGAGGTCAATGACCTTTGTTATCTTCTAAGAAGCTCCCGGACACGCATAATGAGGTCACCAGAGGTCAATGACCCTTGCTTTACTCTTAGAAGCTCCCGGACACGCAAAATGAGGTCAGCAGAGGTCAATGATCTTTGCTATCTTCTAAGACGCTCCCGCACACGCAAAATGAGGTCACCTGAGATCAATGACCTTTGCTATCTTCTAAGAAGCACCTGGACACGCAAAATGAGGTCGCCCGAGGTCAATGACCTTTGCTAACTTCTAAGAAGTTCCCGGACCCGCAAAATGAGGTCACCAGAGTTCAATGACCTTTGCTATCTTCTAAGACGCTCCCGGACACGCAAAATGAGGTCACCAGAGGTCAATGACATTTGCTATCTTCTAAGAAGCTCCCGGACACGCAAAATGAGGACACCAGAGGTCAATGCCCTTTGCTATCTTTTAAGACGGTCCCGGACATGCAAAATGAGGTCACCAGAGGTCAATGACCTTTGCTATCTTCTAAGACGCTCCCGCACACGCAAAATGAGGTCACCAGAGGTCAATGACCTTTGCTATCTTCTAAGAAGCTCCCGGACAGGCAAAATGAGGTCACCAGAGGTCAATGACATTTGCTATTATCTAAGACGCTCCCGGACACGCAAAATGAGGTCACCAGAGGTCAATGATCTTTGCTATCTTCTAAGACGCTCCCGGACACGCAAAATGAGGTCAGCAGAGGTCAATGACCTTTGCAATCTTCTAAGTCGCTCCCGCACACGCAAAATGAGATCACCAGAGGTCAATGACCTTTGCTATCTTCTAAGAAGCTCCCGGACACGCAAAATGAGGTCACCAGAGGTCAATGACCTTTGCTATCTTCTAAGACGCTCCCGGCACGCATAATGAGGTCACCAGAGGTCAATGACCTTTGCTATTTTCTAAGAAGCTCCCGGTCAGGCAAAATGAGGTCACCAGAGGTCAATGACATTTGCTATCTTCTAAGACGCTCCCGGACACGCAAAATGAGGTCACCAGAAGTCAATGAACTTTGCTATCTTCTAAGACGCTCCCGGACACGCAAAATGAGGTCACCAGAGGTCAATGACCTTTACTATACTCTTAGAAGTTCCCGGACACGGAAAATGAGGTCACCAGAGGGCAATGACCTTTGCTATCTTCTGAGACGCTCCCGGACACGCAAAATGAGGTCACCAGAGTTCAATGACCTTTGCTATCTTCTAAGACGCTCCCGGACACGCAAAATGAGGTCACCAGAGGTCAATGACCTTTGTTATCTTCTAAGAAGCTCCCGGACACGCATAATGAGGTCACCAGAGGTCAATGACCTTTGCTATCTTCTAAGAAGCTCCCGGACAGGCAAAATGAGGTCACCAGAGGTCAATGACATTTGCTATTATCTAAGACGCTCCCGGACACGCAAAATGATGTCACCAGAGGTCAATGAGCTTTGCTATCTTCTAAGACGCTCCCGGACACGCAAAATGAGGTCAGCAGAGGTCAATGACCTTTGCAATCTTCTAAGCCGCTCCCGCACACGCAAAATGAGATCACCAGAGGTCAATGACCTTTGCTATCTTCTAAGACGCTCCCGGACACGCAAAATGAGGTCACCAGAGGTCAATGACCTTTGTTATCTTCTAAGAAGCTCCCGGACACGCATAATGAGGTCACCAGAGGTCAATGACCTTTGCTATCTTCTAAGAAGCTCCCGGACAGGCAAAATGAGGTCACCAGAGGTCAATGACATTTGCTATTATCTAAGACGATCCCGGACACGCAAAATGATGTCACCAGAGGTCAATGAGCTTTGCTATCTTCTAAGACGCTCCCGGACACGCAAAATGAGGTCAGCAGAGGTCAATGACCTTTGCAATCTTCTAAGCCGCTCCCGCACACGCAAAATGAGATCACCAGAGGTCAATGACCTTTGCTATCTTCTAAGAAGCTCCCGGACACGCAAAATGAGGTCACCAGAGGTCAATGACCTTTGCTATCTTCTAAGACGCTCCCGGACACGCAAAATGAGGTCACCAGAGGTCAATGACCTTTGCTATTTTCTAAGAAGCTCCCGGTCAGGCAAAATGAGGTCACCAGAGGTCAATGATATTTGCTATCTTCTAAGACGCTCCCGGACACGCATAATGAGGTCACCAGAAGTCAATGAACTTTGCTATCTTCTAAGACGCTCCCGGACACGCAAAATGAGGTCACCAGAGGTCAATGACCTTTACTATACTCTTAGAAGCTCCCGGACACGGAAAATGAGGTCACCAGAGGTCAATGACCTTTGCTATCTTCTGAGACGCTCCCGGACACGCAAAATGAGGTCACCAGAGTTCAATGACCTTTGCTATCTTCTAAGACGCTCCCGGACACGCAAAATGAGGTCACCAGAGGTCAATGAACTTTGCTATCTTCTAAGACGCTCCCGGACACGCAAAATGAGGTCAGCAGAGGTCAGTGACCTTTGCAATCTTCTAAGACGCTCCTGCACACGCAAAACGAGATCACCAGAGGTCAATGACCTTTGCTATCTTCTAAGCCGCTCCCGCACACACAAAATGAGATCACCAGAGGTCAATGACCTTTGTTATCTTCTAAGAAGCTCCCGGACACGCAAAATGAGGTCACCAGAGGTCAATGACCTTTGCTATCTTCTAAGAAGTTCCCGGACACGCAAAATGAGGTCACCAGAGGTCAATGACCTTTGCTATCTTCTAAGACACTCCCGGACACGCAAAATGAGGTCACCAGAGGTCAATGACTTTTGCTATCTTCTAAGACGCTCCCGGAAACGCAAAATGAGGTCACCAGAGGTCAATGACCTTTGCTATCTATTGAGACGCTCCCAGACACGCAAAATGAGGTCACCAGAGGTCAATGACCTTTGCTATCTTCTAAGACGCTCCCGGACACGCAAAATGAGGTCACCAGAGGTCAATGACCTTTGCTATCTTCTGAGACGCTCCCGGACACGCAAAATGAGGTCACCAGAGGTCAAAGACCTTTGCTATCTTCTAAGAAGCTCCCGGACACGCAAAATGAGGTCACCAGAGGTCAATGACCTTTGCTATCTTCTAAGACGCTCCCGGCACGCATAATGAGGTCACCAGAGGTCAATGACCTTTGCTATTTTCTAAGAAGCTCCCGGTCAGGCAAAATGAGGTCACCAGAGGTCAATGACATTTGCTATCTTCTAAGACGCTCCCGGACACGCAAAATGAGGTCACCAGAAGTCAATGAACTTTGCTATCTTCTAAGACGCTCCCGGACACGCAAAATGAGGTCACCAGAGGTCAATGACCTTTACTATACTCTTAGAAGTTCCCGGACACGGAAAATGAGGTCACCAGAGGTCAATGACCTTTGCTATCTTCTGAGACGCTCCCGGACACGCAAAATGAGGTCACCAGAGTTCAATGACCTTTGCTATCTTCTAAGACGCTCCCGGACACGCAAAATGAGGTCACCAGAGGTCAATGACCTTTGTTATCTTCTAAGAAGCTCCCGGACACGCATAATGAGGTCACCAGAGGTCAATGACCTTTGCTATCTTCTAAGAAGCTCCCGGACAGGCAAAATGAGGTCACCAGAGGTCAATGACATTTGCTATTATCTAAGACGCTCCCGGACACGCAAAATGATGTCACCAGAGGTCAATGAGCTTTGCTATCTTCTAAGACGCTCCCGGACACGCAAAATGATGTCAGCAGAGGTCAATGACCTTTGCTATCTTCTAAGACGCTCCCGCACACGCAAAATGAGATCACCAGAGGTCAATGACCTTTGCTATCTTCTAAGAAGCTCCCGGACACGCAAAATGAGGTCACCAGAGGTCAATGACCTTTGCTATCTTCTAAGACGCTCCCGGACACGCAAAATGAGGTCACCAGAGGTCAATGACCTTTGCTATTTTCTAAGAAGCTCCCGGTCAGGCAAAATGAGGTCACCAGAGGTCAATGATATTTGCTATCTTCTAAGACGCTCCCGGACACGCAAAATGAGGTCACCAGAAGTCAATGAACTTTGCTATCTTCTAAGACGCTCCCGGACACGCAAAATGAGGTCACCAGAGGTCAATGACCTTTACTATACTCTTAGAAGCTCCCGGACACGGAAAATGAGGTCACCAGAGGTCAATGACCTTTGCTATCTTCTGAGACGCTCCCGGACACGCAAAATGAGGTCACCAGAGGTCAATGACCTTTGCTATCTTCTAAGACGCTCCCGGCACGCATAATGAGGTCACCAGAGGTCAATGACCTTTGCTATTTTCTAAGAAGCTCCCGGTCAGGCAAAATGAGGTCACCAGAGGTCAATGACATTTGCTATCTTCTAAGACGCTCCCGGACACGCAAAATGAGGTCACCAGAGGTCAATGACCTTTGCTATCTTCTAAGAAGTTCCCGGACAGGCAAAATGAGGTCACCAGAGGTCAATGACATTTGCTATTATCTAAGACGCTCCCGGACACGCAAAATGATGTCACCAGAGGTCAATGAGCTTTGCTATCTTCTAAGACGCTCCCGGACACGCAAAATGAGGTCAGCAGAGGTCAATGACCTTTGCAATCTTCTAAGCCGCTCCCGCACACGCAAAATGAGATCACCAGTGGTCAATGACCTTTGCTATCTTCTAAGAAGCTCCCGGACACGCAAAATGAGGTCACCAGAGGTCAATGACCTTTGCTATCTTCTAAGACGCTCCCGGACACGCAAAATGAGGTCACCAGAGGTCAATGACCTTTGCTATTTTCTAAGAAGCTCCCGGTCAGGCAAAATGATGTCACCAGAGGTCAATGATATTTGCTATCTTCTAAGAACCTCCCGGACACGCATAATGAGGTCACCAGAAGTCAATGAACTTTGCTATCTTCTAAGACGCTCCCGGACACGCAAAATGAGGTCACCAGAGGTCAATGACCTTTACTATACTCTTACAAGCTCCCGGACACGGAAAATGAGGTCACCAGAGGTCAATGACCTTTGCTATCTTCTGAGACGCTCCCGGACACGCAAAATGAGGTCACCAGAGTTCAATGACCTTTGCTATCTTCTAAGACGCTCCCGGACACGCAAAATGAGGTCAGCAGAGGTCAATGAACTTTGCTATCTTCTAAGACGCTCCCGGACACGCAAAATGAGGTCAGCAGAGGTCAGTGACCTTTGCAATCTTCTAAGACGCTCCTGCACACGCAAAACGAGATCACCAGAGGTCAATGACCTTTGCTATCTTCTAAGCCGCTCCCGCACACACAAAATGAGATCACCAGAGGTCAATGACCTTTGTTATCTTCTAAGAAGCTCCCGGACACGCAAAATGAGGTCACCAGAGGTCAATGACCTTTGCTATCTTCTAAGAAGTTCCCGGACACGCAAAATGAGGTCACCAGAGGTCAATGACCTTTGCTATCTTCTAAGACACTCCCGGACACGCAAAATGAGGTCACCAGAGGTCAATGACTTTTGCTATCTTCTAAGACGCTCCCGGAAACGCAAAATGAAGTCACCAGAGGTCAATGACCTTTGCTATCTATTGAGACGCTCCCAGACACGCAAAATGAGGTCACCAGAGGTCAATGACCTTTGCTATCTTCTAAGACGCTCCCGGACACGCAAAATGAGGTCACCAGAGGTCAATGACCTTTGCTATCTTCTGAGACGCTCCCGGACACGCAAAATGAGGTCACCAGAGGTCAAAGACCTTTGCTATCTTCTAAGAAGCTCCCGGACACGCAAAATGAGGTCACCAGAGGTCAATGACCTTTGCTATCTTCTAAGACGCTCCCGGCACGCATAATGAGGTCACCAGAGGTCAATGACCTTTGCTATTTTCTAAGAAGCTCCCGGTCAGGCAAAATGAGGTCACCAGAGGTCAATGACATTTGCTATCTTCTAAGACGCTCCCGGACACGCAAAATGAGGTCACCAGAAGTCAATGAACTTTGCTATCTTCTAAGACGCTCCCGGACACGCAAAATGAGGTCACCAGAGGTCAATGACATTTGCTATCTTCTAAGACGCTCCCGGACACGCAAAATGAGGTCACCAGAAGTCAATGAACTTTGCTATCTTCTAAGACGCTCCCGGACACGCAAAATGAGGTCACCAGAGGTCAATGACCTTTACTATACTCTTAGAAGTTCCCGGACACGGAAAATGAGGTCACCAGAGGTCAATGACCTTTGCTATCTTCTGAGACGCTCCCGGACACGCAAAATGAGGTCACCAGAGTTCAATGACCTTTGCTATCTTCTAAGACGCTCCCGGACACGCAAAATGAGGTCACCAGAGGTCAATGACCTTTGTTATCTTCTAAGAAGCTCCCGGACACGCATAATGAGGTCACCAGAGGTCAATGACCTTTGCTATCTTCTAAGAAGCTCCCGGACAGGCAAAATGAGGTCACCAGAGGTCAATGACATTTGCTATTATCTAAGACGCTCCCGGACACGCAAAATGATGTCACCAGAGGTCAATGAGCTTTGCTATCTTCTAAGACGCTCCCGGACACGCAAAATGATGTCAGCAGTGGTCAATGACCTTTGCTATCTTCTAAGACGCTCCCGCACACGCAAAATGAGATCACCAGAGGTCAATGACCTTTGCTATCTTCTAAGAAGCTCCCGGACACGCAAAATGAGGTCACCAGAGGTCAATGACCTTTGCTATCTTCTAAGACGCTCCCGGACACGCAAAATGAGGTCACCAGAGGTCAATGACCTTTGCTATTTTCTAAGAAGCTCCCGGTCAGGCAAAATGAGGTCACCAGAGGTCAATGATATTTGCTATCTTCTAAGACGCTCCCGGACACGCAAAATGAGGTCACCAGAAGTCAATGAACTTTGCTATCTTCTAAGACGCTCCCGGACACGCAAAATGAGGTCACCAGAGGTCAATGACCTTTACTATACTCTTAGAAGCTCCCGGACACGGAAAATGAGGTCACCAGAGGTCAATGACCTTTGCTATCTTCTGAGACGCTCCCGGACACGCAAAATGAGGTCACCAGAGGTCAATGACCTTTGCTATCTTCTAAGACGCTCCCGGCACGCATAATGAGGTCACCAGAGGTCAATGACCTTTGCTATTTTCTAAGAAGCTCCCGGTCAGGCAAAATGAGGTCACCAGAGGTCAATGACATTTGCTATCTTCTAAGACGCTCCCGGACACGCAAAATGAGGTCACCAGAGGTCAATGACCTTTGCTATCTTCTAAGACGCTCCCGGACACGCAAAATGAGGTCACCAGAGGTCAATGACCTTTGCTATTTTCTAAGAAGCTCCCGGTCAGGCAAAATGAGGTCACCAGAGGTCAATGACATTTGCTATCTTCTAAGACGCTCCCGGACACGCAAAATGAGGTCACCAGAGGTCAATGACCTTTGTTATCTTCTAAGAAGCTCCCGGACACGCATAATGAGGTCACCAGAGGTCAATGACCCTTGCTTTACTCTTAGAAGCTCCCGGACACGCAAAATGAGGTCAGCAGAGGTCAATGATCTTTGCTATCTTCTAAGACGCTCCCGCACACGCAAAATGAGGTCACCTGAGATCAATGACCTTTGCTATCTTCTAAGAAGCACCTGGACACGCAAAATGAGGTCGCCCGAGGTCAATGACCTTTGCTAACTTCTAAGAAGTTCCCGGACCCGCAAAATGAGGTCACCAGAGTTCAATGACCTTTGCTATCTTCTAAGACGCTCCCGGACACGCAAAATGAGGTCACCAGAGGTCAATGACATTTGCTATCTTCTAAGAAGCTCCCGGACACGCAAAATGAGGACACCAGAGGTCAATGCCCTTTGCTATCTTTTAAGACGGTCCCGGACATGAAAAATGAGGTCACCAGAGGTCAATGACCTTTGCTATCTTCTAAGACGCTCCCGCACACGCAAAATGAGGTCACCAGAGGTCAATGACCTTTGCTATCTTCTAAGAAGCTCCCGGACAGGCAAAATGAGGTCACCAGAGGTCAATGACATTTGCTATTATCTAAGACGCTCCCGGACACGCAAAATGAGGTCACCAGAGGTCAATGACCTTTGCTATCTTCTAAGACGCTCCCGGACACGCAAAATGAGGTCAGCAGAGGTCTATGACCTTTGCAATCTTCTAAGTCGCTCCCGCACACGCAAAGTGAGATCACCAGAGGTCAATGACCTTTGCTATCTTCTAAGAAGCTCCCGGACACGCAAAATGAGGTCACCAGAGGTCAATGACCTTTGCTATCTTCTAAGACGCTCCCGGCACGCATAATGAGGTCACCAGAAGTCAATGAACTTTGCTATCTTCTAAGACGCTCCCGGACACGCAAAATGAGGTCACCAGAGGTCAATGACCTTTACTATACTCTTAGAAGCTCCCGGACACGGAAAATGAGGTCACCAGAGGTCAATGACCTTTGCTATCTTCTGAGACGCTCCCGGACACGCAAAATGAGGTCACCAGAGGTCAATGACCTTTGCTATCTTCTAAGACGCTCCCGGCACGCATAATGAGGTCACCAGAGGTCAATGACCTTTGCTATTTTCTAAGAAGCTCCCGGTCAGGCAAAATGAGGTCACCAGAGGTCAATGACATTTGCTATCTTCTAAGACGCTCCCGGACACGCAAAATGAGGTCACCAGAGGTCAATGACCTTTGCTATCTTCTAAGACGCTCCCGGACACGCAAAATGAGGTCACCAGAGGTCAATGACCTTTGCTATTTTCTAAGAAGCTCCCGGTCAGGCAAAATGAGGTCACCAGAGGTCAATGACATTTGCTATCTTCTAAGACGCTCCCGGACACGCAAAATGAGGTCACCAGAAGTCAATGAACTTTGCTATCCTCTAAGACGCTCCCGGACACGCAAAATGAGGTCACCAGAGTTCAATGACTTTTGCTATCTTCTAAGACGCACCCGGACACGCAAAATGAGGTCACCAGAGGTCAATGAACTTTGCTATCTTCTAAGACGCTCCCGGACACGCAAAATGAGGTCAGCAGAGGTCAGTGACCTTTGCAATCTTCTAAGACGCTCCTGCACACGCAAAACGAGATCACCAGAGGTCAATGACCTTTGCTATCTTCTAAGCCGCTCCCGCACACACAAAATGAGATCACCAGAGGTCAATGACCTTTGTTATCTTCTAAGAAGCTCCCGGACACGCATAATGAGGTCACCAGAGGTCAATGACCCTTGCTTTACTCTTAGAAGCTCCCGGACACGCAAAATGAGGTCAGCAGAGGTCAATGATCTTTGCTATCTTCTAAGACGCTCCCGCACACGCAAAATGAGGTCACCTGAGATCAATGACCTTTGCTATCTTCTAAGAAGCACCTGGACACGCAAAATGAGGTCGCCCGAGGTCAATGACCTTTGCTAACTTCTAAGAAGTTCCCGGACCCGCAAAATGAGGTCACCAGAGTTCAATGACCTTTGCTATCTTCTAAGACGCTCCCGGACACGCAAAATGAGGTCACCAGAGGTCAATGACATTTGCTATCTTCTAAGAAGCTCCCGGACACGCAAAATGAGGACACCAGAGGTCAATGCCCTTTGCTATCTTTTAAGACGGTCCCGGACATGCAAAATGAGGTCACCAGAGGTCAATGACCTTTGCTATCTTCTAAGACGCTCCCGCACACGCAAAATGAGGTCACCAGAGGTCAATGACCTTTGCTATCTTCTAAGAAGCTCCCGGACAGGCAAAATGAGGTCACCAGAGGTCAATGACATTTGCTATTATCTAAGACGCTCCCGGACCCGCAAAATGAGGTCACCAGAGTTCAATGACCTTTGCTATCTTCTAAGACGCTCCCGGACACGCAAAATGAGGTCACCAGAGGTCAATGACATTTGCTATCTTCTAAGAAGCTCCCGGACACGCAAAATGAGGACACCAGAGGTCAATGCCCTTTGCTATCTTTTAAGACGGTCCCGGACATGAAAAATGAGGTCACCAGAGGTCAATGACCTTTGCTATCTTCTAAGACGCTCCCGCACACGCAAAATGAGGTCACCAGAGGTCAATGACCTTTGCTATCTTCTAAGAAGCTCCCGGACAGGCAAAATGAGGTCACCAGAGGTCAATGACATTTGCTATTATCTAAGACGCTCCCGGACACGCAAAATGAGGTCACCAGAGGTCAATGACCTTTGCTATCTTCTAAGACGCTCCCGGACACGCAAAATGAGGTCAGCAGAGGTCAATGACCTTTGCAATCTTCTAAGTCGCTCCCGCACACGCAAAGTGAGATCACCAGAGGTCAATGACCTTTGCTATCTTCTAAGAAGCTCCCGGACACGCAAAATGAGGTCACCAGAGGTCAATGACCTTTGCTATCTTCTAAGACGCTCCCGGCACGCATAATGAGGTCACCAGAAGTCAATGAACTTTGCTATCTTCTAAGACGCTCCCGGACACGCAAAATGAGGTCACCAGAGGTCAATGACCTTTACTATACTCTTAGAAGCTCCCGGACACGGAAAATGAGGTCACCAGAGGTCAATGACCTTTGCTATCTTCTGAGACGCTCCCGGACACGCAAAATGAGGTCACCAGAGGTCAATGACCTTTGCTATCTTCTAAGACGCTCCCGGCACGCATAATGAGGTCACCAGAGGTCAATGACCTTTGCTATTTTCTAAGAAGCTCCCGGTCAGGCAAAATGAGGTCACCAGAGGTCAATGACATTTGCTATCTTCTAAGACGCTCCCGGACACGCAAAATGAGGTCACCAGAGGTCAATGACCTTTGCTATCTTCTAAGACGCTCCCGGACACGCAAAATGAGGTCACCAGAGGTCAATGACCTTTGCTATTTTCTAAGAAGCTCCCGGTCAGGCAAAATGAGGTCACCAGAGGTCAATGACATTTGCTATCTTCTAAGACGCTCCCGGACACGCAAAATGAGGTCACCAGAAGTCAATGAACTTTGCTATCCTCTAAGACGCTCCCGGACACGCAAAATGAGGTCACCAGAGTTCAATGACCTTTGCTATCTTCTAAGACGCACCCGGACACGCAAAATGAGGTCACCAGAGGTCAATGAACTTTGCTATCTTCTAAGACGCTCCCGGACACGCAAAATGAGGTCAGCAGAGGTCAGTGACCTTTGCAATCTTCTAAGACGCTCCTGCACACGCAAAACGAGATCACCAGAGGTCAATGACCTTTGCTATCTTCTAAGCCGCTCCCGCACACACAAAATGAGATCACCAGAGGTCAATGACCTTTGTTATCTTCTAAGAAGCTCCCGGACACGCATAATGAGGTCACCAGAGGTCAATGACCCTTGCTTTACTCTTAGAAGCTCCCGGACACGCAAAATGAGGTCAGCAGAGGTCAATGATCTTTGCTATCTTCTAAGACGCTCCCGCACACGCAAAATGAGGTCACCTGAGATCAATGACCTTTGCTATCTTCTAAGAAGCACCTGGACACGCAAAATGAGGTCGCCCGATGTCAATGACCTTTGCTAACTTCTAAGAAGTTCCCGGACCCGCAAAATGAGGTCACCAGAGTTCAATGACCTTTGCTATCTTCTAAGACGCTCCCGGACACGCAAAATGAGGTCACCAGAGGTCAATGACATTTGCTATCTTCTAAGAAGCTCCCGGACACGCAAAATGAGGTCACCAGAGGTCAATGACCTTTGTTATCTTCTAAGAAGCTCCCGGACACGCATAATGAGGTCACCAGAGGTCAATGACCTTTGCTATCTTCTAAGAAGCTCCCGGACAGGCAAAATGAGGTCACCAGAGGTCAATGACATTTGCTATTATCTAAGACGCTCCCGGACACACAAAATGATGTCACCAGAGGTCAATGAGCTTTGCTATCTTCTAAGACGCTCCCGGACACGCAAAATGAGGTCAGCAGAGGTCAATGACCTTTGCAATCTTCTAAGCCGCTCCCGCACACGCAAAATGAGATCACCAGAGGTCAATGACCTTTGCTATCTTCTAAGAAGCTCCCGGACACGCAAAATGAGGTCACCAGAGGTCAATGACCTTTGCTATCTTCTAAGACGCTCCCGGACACGCAAAATGAGGTCACCAGAGGTCAATGACCTTTGCTATTTTCTAAGAAGCTCCCGGTCAGGCAAAATGAGGTCACCAAAGGTCAATGATATTTGCTATCTTCTAAGACGCTCCCGGACACGCAAAATGAGGTCACCAGAAGTCAATGAACTTTGCTATCTTCTAAGACGCTCCCGGACACGCAAAATGAGGTCAGCAGAGGTCAATGATCTTTGCTATCTTCTAAGACGCTCCCGCACACGCAAAATGAGGTCACCTGAGATCAATGACCTTTGCTATCTTCTAAGAAGCACCTGGACACGCAAAATGAGGTCGCCCGATGTCAATGACCTTTGCTAACTTCTAAGAAGTTCCCGGACCCGCAAAATGAGGTCACCAGAGTTCAATGACCTTTGCTATCTTCTAAGACGCTCCCGGACACGCAAAATGAGGTCACCAGAGGTCAATGACATTTGCTATCTTCTAAGAAGCTCCCGGACACGCAAAATGAGGTCACCAGAGGTCAATGACCTTTGTTATCTTCTAAGAAGCTCCCGGACACGCATAATGAGGTCACCAGAGGTCAATGACCTTTGCTATCTTCTAAGAAGCTCCCGGACAGGCAAAATGAGGTCACCAGAGGTCAATGACATTTGCTATTATCTAAGACGCTCCCGGACACACAAAATGATGTCACCAGAGGTCAATGAGCTTTGCTATCTTCTAAGACGCTCCCGGACACGCAAAATGAGGTCAGCAGAGGTCAATGACCTTTGCAATCTTCTAAGCCGCTCCCGCACACGCAAAATGAGATCACCAGAGGTCAATGACCTTTGCTATCTTCTAAGAAGCTCCCGGACACGCAAAATGAGGTCACCAGAGGTCAATGACCTTTGCTATCTTCTAAGACGCTCCCGGACACGCAAAATGAGGTCACCAGAGGTCAATGACCTTTGCTATTTTCTAAGAAGCTCCCGGTCAGGCAAAATGAGGTCACCAAAGGTCAATGATATTTGCTATCTTCTAAGACGCTCCCGGACACGCAAAATGAGGTCACCAGAAGTCAATGAACTTTGCTATCTTCTAAGACGCTCCCGGACACGCAAAATGAGGTCACCAGAGGTCAATGACCTTTACTATACTCTTAGAAGCTCCCGGACACGGAAAATGAGGTCACCAGAGGTCAATGACCTTTGCTATCTTCTGAGACGCTCCCGGACACGCAAAATGAGGTCACCAGAGTTCAATGACCTTTGCTATCTTCTAAGACGCTCCTGGACACGCAAAATGAGGTCACCAGAGGTCAATGAACTTTGCTATCTTCTAAGACGCTCCCGGACACGCAAAATGAGGTCAGCAGAGGTCAGTGACCTTTGCAATCTTCTAAGACGCTCCTGCACACGCAAAACGAGATCACCAGAGGTCAATGACCTTTGCTATCTTCTAAGCCGCTCCCGCACACACAAAATGAGATCACCAGAGGTCAATGACCTTTGTTATCTTCTAAGAAGCTCCCGGACACGCAAAATGAGGTCACCAGAGGTCAATGACCTTTGCTATCTTCTAAGAAGTTCCCGGACACGCAAAATGAGGTCACCAGAGGTCAATGACCTTTGCTATCTTCTAAGACACTCCCGCACACGCAAAATGAGGTCACCAGAGGTCAATGACATTTGCTATCTTCTAAGACGCTCCCGGAAACGCAAAATGAGGTCACCAGAGGTCAATGACCTTTGCTATCTATTGAGACGCTCCCAGACACGCAAAATGAGGTCAGCAGAGGTCAGTGACCTTTGCAATCTTCTAAGACGCTCCTGCACACGCAAAACGAGATCACCAGAGGTCAATGACCTTTGCTATCTTCTAAGCCGCTCCCGCACACACAAAATGAGATCACCAGAGGTCAATGACCTTTGTTATCTTCTAAGAAGCTCCCGGACACGCAAAATGAGGTCACCAGAGGTCAATGACCTTTGCTATCTTCTAAGAAGTTCCCGGACACGCAAAATGAGGTCACCAGAGGTCAATGACCTTTGCTATCTTCTAAGACACTCCCGGACACGCATAATGAGGTCACCAGAGGTCAATGACCCTTGCTTTACTCTTAGAAGCTCCCGGACACGCAAAATGAGGTCAGCAGAGGTCAATGATCTTTGCTATCTTCTAAGACGCTCCCGCACACGCAAAATGAGGTCACCTGAGATCAATGACCTTTGCTATCTTCTAAGAAGCACCTGGACACGCAAAATGAGGTCGCCCGAGGTCAATGACCTTTGCTAACTTCTAAGAAGTTCCCGGACCCGCAAAATGAGGTCACCAGAGTTCAATGACCTTTGCTATCTTCTAAGACGCTCCCGGACACGCAAAATGAGGTCACCAGAGGTCAATGACATTTGCTATCTTCTAAGAAGCTCCCGGACACGCAAAATGAGGACACCAGAGGTCAATGCCCTTTGCTATCTTTTAAGACGGTCCCGGACATGCAAAATGAGGTCACCAGAGGTCAATGACCTTTGCTATCTTCTAAGACGCTCCCGCACACGCAAAATGAGGTCACCAGAGGTCAATGACCTTTGCTATCTTCTAAGAAGCTCCCGGACAGGCAAAATGAGGTCACCAGAGGTCAATGACATTTGCTATTATCTAAGACGCTCCCGGACACGCAAAATGAGGTCACCAGAGGTCAATGACCTTTGCTATCTTCTAAGACGCTCCCGGACACGCAAAATGAGGTCAGCAGAGGTCAATGACCTTTGCAATCTTCTAAGTCGCTCCCGCACACGCAAAGTGAGACCACCAGAGGTCAATGACCTTTGCTATCTTCTAAGAAGCTCCCGGACACGCAAAATGAGGTCACCAGAGGTCAATGACCTTTGCTATCTTCTAAGACGCTCCCGGCACGCATAATGAGGTCACCAGAGGTCAATGACCTTTGCTATTTTCTAAGAAGCTCCCGGTCAGGCAAAATGAGGTCACCAGAAGTCAATGAACTTTGCTATCTTCTAAGACGCTCCCGGACACGCAAAATGAGGTCACCAGAGGTCAATGACCTTTACTATACTCTTAGAAGTTCCCGGACACGGAAAATGAGGTCACCAGAGGTCAATGACCTTTGCTATCTTCTGAGACGCTCCCGGACACGCAAAATGAGGTCACCAGAGTTCAATGACCTTTGCTATCTTCTAAGACGCTCCCGGACACGCAAAATGAGGTCACCAGAGGTCAATGACTTTTGTTATCTTCTAAGAAGCTCCCGGACACGCATAATGAGGTCACCAGAGGTCAATGACCTTTGCTATCTTCTAAGAAGCTCCCGGACAGGCAAAATGAGGTCACCAGAGGTCAATGACATTTGCTATTATCTAAGACGCTCCCGGACACACAAAATGATGTCACCAGAGGTCAATGAGCTTTGCTATCTTCTAAGACGCTCCCGGACACGCAAAATGAGGTCAGCAGAGGTCAATGACCTTTGCAATCTTCTAAGCCGCTCCCGCACACGCAAAATGAGATCACCAGAGGTCAATGACCTTTGCTATCTTCTAAGAAGCTCCCGGACACGCAAAATGAGGTCACCAGAGGTCAATGACCTTTGCTATCTTCTAAGACGCTCCCGGACACGCAAAATGAGGTCACCAGAGGTCAATGACCTTTGCTATTTTCTAAGAAGCTCCCGGTCAGGCAAAATGAGGTCACCAGAGGTCAATGATATTTGCTATCTTCTAAGACGCTCCCGGACACGCAAAATGAGGTCACCATAAGTCAATGAACTTTGCTATCTTCTAAGACGCTCCCGGACACGCAAAATGAGGTCACCAGAGGTCAATGACCTTTACTATACTCTTAGAAGCTCCCGGACACGGAAAATGAGGTCACCAGAGGTCAATGACCTTTGCTATCTTCTGAGACGCTCCCGGACACGCAAAATGAGGTCACCAGAGTTCAATGACCTTTGCTATCTTCTAAGACGCTCCCGGACACGCAAAATGAGGTCACCAGAGGTCAATGAACTTTGCTATCTTCTAAGACGCTCCCGGACACGCAAAATGAGGTCAGCAGAGGTCAGTGACCTTTGCAATCTTCTAAGACGCTCCTGCACACGCAAAACGAGATCACCAGAGGTCAATGACCTTTGCTATCTTCTAAGCCGCTCCCGCACACACAAAATGAGATCACCAGAGGTCAATGACCTTTGTTATCTTCTAAGAAGCTCCCGGACACGCAAAATGAGGTCACCAGAGGTCAATGACCTTTGCTATCTTCTAAGAAGTTCCCGGACACGCAAAATGAGGTCACCAGAGGTCAATGACCTTTGCTATCTTCTAAGACACTCCCGCACACGCAAAATGAGGTCACCAGAGGTCAATGACATTTGCTATCTTCTAAGACGCTCCCGGAAACGCAAAATGAGGTCACCAGAGGTCAATGACCTTTGCTATCTATTGAGACGCTCCCAGACACGCAAAATGAGGTCAGCAGAGGTCAGTGACCTTTGCAACCTTCTAAGACGCTCCTGCACACGCAAAACGAGATCACCAGAGGTCAATGACCTTTGCTATCTTCTAAGCCGCTCCCGCACACACAAAATGAGATCACCAGAGGTCAATGACCTTTGTTATCTTCTAAGAAGCTCCCGGACACGCAAAATGAGGTCACCAGAGGTCAATGACCTTTGCTATCTTCTAAGAAGTTCCCGGACACGCAAAATGAGGTCACCAGAGGTCAATGACCTTTGCTATCTTCTAAGACACTCCCGGACACGCAAAATGAGGTCACCAGAGGTCAATGACATTTGCTATCTTCTAAGACGCTCCCGGAAACGCAAAATGAGGTCACCAGAGGTCAATGACCTTTGCTATCTATTGAGACGCTCCCAGACACGCAAAATGAGGTCACCAGAGGTCAATGACCTTTGCTATCTTCTAAGACGCTCCCGGACACGCAAAATGAGGTCACCAGAGGTCAATGACCTTTGCTATCTTCTGAGACGCTCCCGGACACGCAAAATGAGGTCACCAGAGGTCAAAGACCTTTGCTATCTTCTAAGAAGCTCCCGGACACGCAAAATGAGGTCACCAGAGGTCAATGACCTTTGCTATCTTCTAAGACGCTCCCGGCACGCATAATGAGGTCACCAGAGGTCAATGACCTTTGCTATTTTCTAAGAAGCTCCCGGTCAGGCAAAATGAGGTCACCAGAGGTCAATGACATTTGCTATCTTCTAAGACGCTCCCGGACACGCAAAATGAGGTCACCAGAAGTCAATGAACTTTGCTATCTTCTAAGACGCTCCCGGACACGCAAAATGAGGTCACCAGAGGTCAATGACCTTTGCTATCTTCTGAGACGCTCCCGGACACGCAAAATGAGGTCACCAGAGTTCAATGACCTTTGCTATCTTCTAATACGCTCCCGGACACGCAAAATGAGGTCACCAGAGGTCAATGACCTTTGTTATCTTCTAAGAAGCTCCCGGACACGCATAATGAGGTCACCAGAGGTCAATGACCTTTGCTATCTTCTAAGAAGCTCCCGGACAGGCAAAATGAGGTCACCAGAGGTCAATGACATTTGCTATTATCTAAGACGCTCCCGGACACGCAAAATGATGTCACCAGAGGTCAATGAGCTTTGCTATCTTCTAAGACGCTCCCGGACACGCAAAATGAGGTCAGCAGAGGTCAATGACCTTTGCAATCTTCTAAGCCGCTCCCGCACACGCAAAATGAGATCACCAGAGGTCAATGACCTTTGCTATCTTCTAAGAAGCTCCCGGACACGCAAAATGAGGTCACCAGAGGTCAATGACCTTTGCTATCTTCTAAGACGCTCCCGGACACGCAAAATGAGGTCACCAGAGGTCAATGACCTTTGCTATTTTCTAAGAAGCTCCCGGTCAGGCAAAATGAGGTCACCAGAGGTCAATGATATTTGCTATCTTCTAAGACGCTCCCGGACACGCAAAATGAGGTCACCAGAAGTCAATGAACTTTGCTATCTTCTAAGACGCTCCCGGACACGCAAAATGAGGTCACCAGAGGTCAATGACCTTTACTATACTCTTAGAAGCTCCCGGACACGGAAAATGAGGTCACCAGAGGTCAATGACCTTTGCTATCTTCTGAGACGCTCCCGGACACGCAAAATGAGGTCACCAGAGGTCAATGACCTTTACTATACTCTTAGAAGTTCCCGGACACGGAAAATGAGGTCACCAGAGGTCAATGACCTTTGCTATCTTCTGAGACGCTCCCGGACACGCAAAATGAGGTCACCAGATTTCAATGACATTTGCTATCTTCTAAGACGCTCCCGGACACGCAAAATGAGGTCACCAGAGGTCAATGACCTTTGTTATCTTCTAAGAAGCTCCCGGACACGCATAATGAGGTCACCAGAGGTCAATGACCTTTGCTATCTTCTAAGAAGCTCCCGGACAGGCAAAATGAGGTCACCAGAGGTCAATGACATTTGCTATTATCTAAGACGCTCCCGGACACGCAAAATGATGTCACCAGAGGTCAATGAGCTTTGCTATCTTCTAAGACGCTCCCGGACACGCAAAATGAGGTCAGCAGAGGTCAATGACCTTTGCTATCTTCTAAGACGCTCCCGGACACGCAAAATGAGGTCACCAGAGGTCAATGACCTTTGCTATTTTCTAAGAAGCTCCCGGTCAGGCAAAATGAGGTCACCAGAGGTCAATGATATTTGCTATCTTCTAAGACGCTCCCGGACACGCAAAATGAGGTCACCAGAGGTCAATGACCTTTACTATACTCTTAGAAGTTCCCGGACACGGAAAATGAGGTCACCAGAGGTCAATGACCTTTGCTATCTTCTGAGACGCTCCCGGACACGCAAAATGAGGTCACCAGAGTTCAATGACCTTTGCTATCTTCTAAGACGCTCCCGGACACGCAAAAAGAGGTCACCAGAGGTCAATGACCTTTGTTATCTTCTAAGAAGCTCCCGGACACGCAAAATGAGGTCACCAGAGGTCAATGACCTTTGCTATCTTCTAAGAAGCTCCCGGACAGTCAAAATGAGGTCACCAGAGGTCAATGACATTTGCTATTATCTAAGACGCTCCCGGACACGCAAAATGATGTCACCAGAGGTCAATGAGCTTTGCTATCTTCTAAGCCGCTCCCGCACACACAAAATGAGATCACCAGAGGTCAATGACCTTTGTTATCTTCTAAGAAGCTCCCGGACACGCAAAATGAGGTCACCAGAGGTCAATGACCTTTGCTATCTTCTAAGAAGTTCCCGGACACGCAAAATGAGGTCACCAGAGGTCAATGACCTTTGCTATCTTCTAAGACACTCCCGGACACGCAAAATGAGGTCACCAGAGGTCAATGACTTTTGCTATCTTCTAAGACGCTCCCGGAAACGCAAAATGAGGTCACCAGAGGTCAATGACCTTTGCTATCTATTGAGACGCTCCCAGACACGCAAAATGAGGTCACCAGAGGTCAATGACCTTTGCTATCTTCTAAGACGCTCCCGGACACGCAAAATGAGGTCACCAGAGGTCAATGACCTTTGCTATCTTCTGAGACGCTCCCGGACACGCAAAATGAGGTCACCAGAGGTCAAAGACCTTTGCTATCTTCTAAGACGCTCCCGGACACGCAAAATGAGGTCACCAGAGGTCAATGAACTTTGCTATCTTCTAAGACGCTCCCGGACACGCAAAATGAGGTCACCAGAGGTCAATGACCTTTGCTATCTTCTAAGAAGCTCCCGGACACGCAAAATGATGTCACCAGAGGTCAATGACCCTTGCTTTACTCTTAGAAGCTCCCGGATACGCAAAATGAGGTCAGCAGAGGTCAATGATCTTTGCTATCTTCTAAGACGCTCCCGCACACGCAAAATGAGGTCACCTGATATCAATGACCTTTGCTATCTTCTAAGAAGCTCCCGGACACGCAAAATTAGGTCACCAGAGGTCAATGACCTTTGCTATATTCTTAGACGCTCCCGGACACGCAAAATAAGGTCACCAGAGGTCAATGACCTTTGCTATCTTCTGAGACGCTCCCGGACACGCAAAATGAGGTCACCAGAGGTCAATGAAATTTGCTATCTTCTAAGAATCTCCCGGAAAGGCAAAATGAGGTCACCAGAGTTCAATGACATTTGCAATCTTCTAAGACGCTCCAGGACACGCAAGATGAGGTCACCAGAGGTCAATGACATGTGCTATCTTCTAAGACGCTCCCGGACACGCAAAATGAGGTCACCAGAGGTCAATGACCTTTGCTATCTTCTGAGACGCTCCCAGACACGCAAAATGAGGTCACCAGAGGTCAAAGAACTTTGCTATCTTCTGAGACGCTCCCGGACACGCAAAATGAGGTCACCAGAGGTCAATGAAATTGGCTATCTTCTAAGAATCTCCCGGAAAGGCAAAATGAGGTCTCCAGAGTTCAATGACATTTGCAATCTTCTAAGACGCTCCCGGACACGCAAGATGAGGTCACCAGAGGTCAATGACATGTGCTATCTTCTAAGACGCTCCCGGACACGCAAAATGAGGTCACCAGAGGTCAATGACCTTTGCTATCTTCTGAGACGCTCCCAGACACGCAAAATGAGGTCACCAGAGGTCAATGACCTTTGCTATCTTCTGAGACGCTCCCGGACACGCAAAATGAGGTCACCAGAGGTCAATGACCTTTGCTATTATCTAAGACGCTCCCGGACACGCAAAATGATGTCACCAGAGGTCAATGAGCTTTGCTATCTTCTAAGACGCTCCCGGACACGCAAAATGAGGTCAGCAGAGGTCAATGACCTTTGCAATCTTCTAAGCCGCTCCCGCACACGCAAAATGAGATCACCAGAGGTCAATGACCTTTGCTATCTTCTAAGAAGCTCCCGGACACGCAAAATGAGGTCACCAGAGGTCAATGACCTTTGCTATCTTCTAAGACGCTCCCGGACACGCAAAATGAGGTCACCAGAGGTCAATGACCTTTGCTATTTTCTAAGAAGCTCCCGGTCAGGCAAAATGAGGTCACCAGAGGTCAATGATATTTGCTATCTTCTAAGACGCTCCCGGACACGCAAAATGAGGTCACCAGAAGTCAATGAACTTTGCTATCTTCTAAGACGCTCCCGGACACGCAAAATGAGGTCACCAGAGGTCAATGAACTTTGCTATCTTCTAAGACGCTCCCGGACACGCAAAATGAGGTCAGCAGAGGTCAGTGACCTTTGCAATCTTCTAAGACGCTCCTGCACACGCAAAACGAGATCACCAGAGGTCAATGACCTTTGCTATCTTCTAAGCCGCTCCCGCACACACAAAATGAGATCACCAGAGGTCAATGACCTTTGTTATCTTCTAAGAAGCTCCCGGACACGCAAAATGAGGTCACCAGAGGTCAATGACCTTTGCTATCTTCTAAGAAGTTCCCGGACACGCAAAATGAGGTCACCAGAGGTCAATGACCTTTTCTATCTTCTAAGACACTCCCGGACACGCAAAATGAGGTCACCAGAGGTCAATGACTTTTGCTATCTTCTAAGACGCTCCCGGAAACGCAAAATGAGGTCACCAGAGGTCAATGACCTTTGCTATCTATTGAGACGCTCCCAGACACGCAAAATGAGGTCACCAGAGGTCAATGACCTTTGCTATCTTCTAAGACGCTCCCGGACACGCAAAATGAGGTCACCAGAGGTCAATGACCTTTGCTATCTTCTGAGACGCTCCCGGACACGCAAAATGAGGTCACCAGAGGTCAAAGACCTTTGCTATCTTCTAAGACGCTCCCGGACACGCAAAATGAGGTCACCAGAGGTCAATGAACTTTGCTATCTTCTAAGACGCTCCCGGACACGCAAAATGAGGTCACCAGAGGTCAATGACCTTTGCTATCTTCTAAGAAGCTCCCGGACACGCAAAATGATGTCACCAGAGGTCAATGACCCTTGCTTTACTCTTAGAAGCTCCCGGATACGCAAAATGAGGTCAGCAGAGGTCAATGATCTTTGCTATCTTCTAAGACGCTCCCGCACACGCAAAACGAGATCACCAGAGGTCAATGACCTTTGCTATCTTCTAAGCCGCTCCCGCACACACAAAATGAGATCACCAGAGGTCAATGACCTTTGTTATCTTCTAAGAAGCTCCCGGACACGCAAAATGAGGTCACCAGAGGTCAATGACCTTTGCTATCTTCTAAGAAGTTCCCGGACACGCAAAATGAGGTCACCAGAGGTCAATGACCTTTGCTATCTTCTAAGACACTCCCGGACACGCAAAATGAGGTCACCAGAGGTCAATGACTTTTGCTATCTTCTAAGACGCTCCCGGAAACGCAAAATGAGGTCACCAGAGGTCAATGACCTTTGCTATCTATTGAGACGCTCCCAGACACGCAAAATGAGGTCACCAGAGGTCAATGACCTTTGCTATCTTCTAAGACGCTCCCGGACACGCAAAATGAGGTCACCAGAGGTCAATGACCTTTGCTATCTTCTGAGACGCTCCCGGACACGCAAAATGAGGTCACCAGAGGTCAATGAAATTTGCTATCTTCTAAGAATCTCCCGGAAAGGCAAAATGAGGTCACCAGAGTTCAATGACATTTGCAATCTTCTAAGACGCTCCCGGACACGCAAGATGAGGTCACCAGAGGTCAATGACATGTGCTATCTTCTAAGACGCTCCCGGCCACGCAAAATGAGGTCACCAGAGGTCAATGACCTTTGCTATCTTCTGAGACGCTCCCAGACACGCAAAATGAGGTCACCAGAGGTCAATGACCTTTGCTATCTTCTGAGACGCTCCCGGACACGCAAAATGAGGTCACCAGAGGTCAATGACCTTTGCTATCTTCTAAGACGCTCCCGGACACGCAAAATGAGGTCACCAGAGGTCAATGAACTTTGCTATCTTCTAAGACGCTCCCGGACACGCAAAATGAGGTCACCAGAGGTCAATGACCTTTGCTATCTTATAAGAAGCTCCCGGACACGCAAAATGATGTCACCAGAGGTCAATGACCCTTGCTTTACTCTTAGAAGCTCCCGGACACGCAAAATGAGGTCAGCAGAGGTCAATGATCTTTGCTATCTTCTAAGACGCTCCCGCACACGCAAAATTAGGTCACCTGAGATCAATGACCTTTGCTATCTTCTAAGAAGCACCTGGACACGCAAAATGAGGTCGCCCGAGGTCAATGACCTTTGCTAACTTCTAAGAAGATTCCGGACACGCAAAATGAGGTCACCAGAGGTCAATGACCTTTGCTATCTTCTAAGACGCTCCCGGACACGCAAAATGTGGTCACCAGAGGTCAATGACCTTTGCTATATTCTAAGAAGCTCCCGGACACGCAAAATGAGGTCACCAGAGGTCAATGACCTTTGCTATATTCTTAGACGCTCCCGGACACGCAAAATAAGGTCACCAGAGGTCAATGACCTTTGCTATCTTCTAAGAAGCTCCTGGACACCAAAATGAGGTCACCAGAGGTCAATGACCTTTGCTATCTTCTAAGACGCTCCCGGACACGCAAAATGTGGTCACCAGAGGTCAATGACCTTTGCTATCTTCTGAGACGCTCCCTTACACGCAAAATGAGGTCACCAGAGGTCAATGACCTTTGCTATCTTCTAAGACGCTCCCGCACACGCAAAATGAGGTCACCAGAGGTCAATGACCTTTGCTATCTTCTAAGAAGCTCCCGGACAGGCAAAATGAGGTCACCAGAGGTCAATGACATTTGCTATTATCTAAGACGCTCCCGGACACGCAAAATGAGGTCACCAGAGGTCAATGACCTTTGCTATCTTCTAAGACGCTCCCGGACACGCAAAATGAGGTCAGCAGAGGTCAATGACCTTTGCTATCTTCTAAGACGCTCCCGGCACGCATAATGAGGTCACCAGAGGTCAATGGCCTATGCTATTTTCTAAGAAGCTCCCGGTCAGGCAAAATGAGTTCACCAGAGGTCAATGACATTTGCTATCTTCTAAGAAGCTCCCGGACAGGCAAAATGAGGTCACCAGAGGTCAATGACATTTGCTGTTATCTAAGACGCTCCCGGACACGCAAAATGATGTCACCAGAGGTCAATGAGCTTTGCTATCTTCTAAGACGCTCCCGGACACGCAAAATGAGGTCACCAGAGGTCAATGACCTTTGCTATCTTCTAAGAAGCTCCCGGACACGCAAAATGATGTCACCAGAGGTCAATGACCCTTGCTTTACTCTTAGAAGCTCCCGGATACGCAAAATGAGGTCAGCAGAGGTCAATGACATTTGCTATTATCTAAGACGCTCCCGGACACGCAAAATGAGGTCACCAGAGGTCAATGACCTTTGCAATCTTCTAAGACGCTCCCGGACACGCAAAATGAGGTCAGCAGAGGTCAATGACCTTTGCAATCTTCTAAGTCGCTCCCGCACACGCAAAATGAGATCACCAGAGGTCAATGACCTTTGCTATCTTCTAAGAAGCTCCCGGACACGCAAAATGAGGTCACCAAAGGTCAATGACCTTTGCTATCTTCTAAGACGCTCCCGGCACGCATAATGAGGTCACCAGAGGTCAATGACCTATGCTATTTTCTAAGAAGCTCCCGGTCAGGCAAAATGAGTTCACCAGAGGTCAATGACATTTGCTATCTTCTAAGAAGCTCCCGGACAGGCAAAATGAGGTCACCAGAGGTCAATGACATTTGCTGTTATCTAAGACGCTCCCGGACACGCAAAATGATGTCACCAGAGGTCAATGAGCTTTGCTATCTTCTAAGACGCTCCCGGACACGCAAAATGAGGTCAGCAGAGGTCAATGACCTTTGCAATCTTCTAAGCCGCTCCCGCACACGCAAAATGAGATCACCAGAGGTCAATGACCTTTGCTATCTTCTAAGAAGAACCCGGACACGCAAAATGAGGTCACCAGAGGTCGATGACCTTTGCTATCTTCTAAGACGCTCCCGGACACGCAAAATGAGGTCACCAGAGGTCAATGACCTTTGCTATTTTCTAAGAAGCTCCCGGTCAGGCAAAATGAGGTCACCAGAGGTCAATGATATTTGCTATCTTCTAAGACGCTCCCGGACACGCAAAATGAGGTCACCAGAAGTCAATGAACTTTGCTATCTTCTAAGAGGCTCCCGGACACGCAAAATGAGGTCACCAGAGGTCAATGACCTTTGCTATCTTCTAAGACGCTCCTGCACACGCAAAACGAGATCACCAGAGGTCAATGACCTTTGCTATCTTCTAAGCCGCTCCCGCACACACAAAATGAGATCACCAGAGGTCAATGACCTTTGTTATCTTCTAAGAAGCTCCCGGACACGCAAAATGAGGTCACCAGAGGTCAATGACCTTTGCTATCTTCTAAGACGCTCCCGGACACGAAAAATGAGGTCACCAGAGGTCAATGTACTTTGCTATCTTCTAAGACGCTCCCGGACACGCAAAATGAGGTCAGCAGAGGTCAGTGACCTTTACAATCTTCTAAGACGCTCCTGCACACGCAAAACGAGATCACCAGAGGTCAATGACCTTTGCTATCTTCTAAGCCGCTCCCGCACACACAAAATGAGATCACCAGAGGTCAATGACCTTTGTTATCTTCTAAGAAGCTCCCGGACACGCAAAATGAGGTCACCAGAGGTCAATGACCTTTGCTATCTTCTAAGAAGTTCCCGGACACGCAAAATGAGGTCACCAGAGGTCAATGACCTTTGCTATCTTCTAAGACACTCCCGGACACGCAAAATGAGGTCACCAGAGGTCAATGACTTTTACTATCTTCTAAGACGCTCCCGGAAACGCAAAATGAGGTCACCAGAGGTCAATGACCTTTGCTATCTATTGAGACGCTCCCAGACACGCAAAATGAGGTCACCAGAAATCAATGACCTTTGCTATCTTCTAAGATGCTCCCGGACACGCAAAATGAGGTCACCAGAGGTCAATGACCTTTGCTATCTTCTGAGACGCTCCCGGACACGCAAAATGAGGTCACCAGAGGTCAAAGACCTTTGCTATCTTCTAAGACGCTCCCGGACACGCAAAATGAGGTCACCAGAGGTCGATGAACTTTGCTATCTTCTAAGACGCTCCCGGACACGCAAAATGAGGTCACCAGAGGTCAATGACCTTTGCTATCTTCTAAGAAGCTCCCGGACACGCAAAATGATGTCACCAGAGGTCAATGACCCTTGCTTTACTCTTAGAAGCTCCCGGATACGGAAAATGAGGTCAGCAGAGGTCAATGATCTTTGCTATCTTCTAAGACGCTCCCGCACACGCAAAACGAGATCACCAGAGGTCAATGACCTTTGCTATCTTCTAAGCCGCTCCCGCACACACAAAATGAGATCACCAGAGGTCAATGACCTTTGTTATCTTCTAAGAAGCTCCCGGACACGCAAAATGAGGTCACCAGAGGTCAATGACATTTGCTATCTTCTAAGAAGTTCCCGGACACGCAAAATGAGGTCACCAGAGGTCAATGACCTTTGCTATCTTCTAAGACACTCCCGGACACGCAAAATGAGGTCACCAGAGGTCAATGACTTTTGCTATCTTCTAAGACGCTCCCGGAAACGCAAAATGAGGTCACCAGAGGTCAATGACCTTTGCTATCTATTGAGACGCTCCCAGACACGCAAAATGAGGTCACCAGAGGTCAATGACCTTTGCTATCTTCTAAGACGCTCCCGGACACGCAAAATGAGGTCACCAGAGGTCAATGACCTTTGCTATCTTCTGAGACGCTCCCGGACACGCAAAATGAGGTCACCAGAGGTCAATGAAATTTGCTATCTTCTAAGAATCTCCCGGAAAGGCAAAATGAGGTCACCAGAGTTCAATGACATTTGCAATCTTCTAAGACGCTCCCGGACACGCAAGATGAGGTCACCAGAGGTCAATGACATGTGCTATCTTCTAAGACGCTCCCGGCCACGCAAAATGAGGTCACCAGAGGTCAATGACCTTTGCTATCTTCTGAGACGCTCCCAGACACGCAAAATGAGGTCACCAGAGGTCAATGACCTTTGCTATCTTCTGAGACGCTCCCGGACACGCAAAATGAGGTCACCAGAGGTCAATGACCTTTGCTATCTTCTAAGACGCTCCCGGACACGCAAAATGATGTCACCAGAGGTCAATGACCCTTGCTTTACTCTTAGAAGCTCCCGGACACGCAAAATGAGGTCAGCAGAGGTCAATGATCTTTGCTATCTTCTAAGACGCTCCCGCACACGCAAAATTAGGTCACCTGAGATCAATGACCTTTGCTATCTTCTAAGAAGCACCTGGACACGCAAAATGAGGTCGCCCGAGGTCAATGACCTTTGCTAACTTCTAAGAAGATTCCGGACACGCAAAATGAGGTCACCAGAGGTCAATGACCTTTGCTATCTTCTAAGACGCTCCCGGACACGCAAAATGTGGTCACCAGAGGTCAATGACCTTTGCTATATTCTAAGAAGCTCCCGGACACGCAAAATGAGGTCACCAGAGGTCAATGACTTTTGCTATATTCTTAGACGCTCCCGGACACGCAAAATAAGGTCACCAGAGGTCAATGACCTTTGCTATCTTCTAAGAAGCTCCTGGACACCAAAATGAGGTCACCAGAGGTCAATGACCTTTGCTATCTTCTAAGACGCTCCCGGACACGCAAAATGTGGTCACCAGAGGTCAATGACCTTTGCTATCTTCTGAGACGCTCCCGGACACGCAAAATGAGGTCACCAGAGGTCAATGACCTTTGCTATCTTCTAAGACGCTCCCGCACACGCAAAATGAGGTCACCAGAGGTCAATGACCTTTGCTATCTTCTAAGAAGCTCCCGGACAGGCAAAATGAGGTCACCAGAGGTCAATGACATTTGCTATTATCTAAGACGCTCCCGGACACGCAAAATGAGGTCACCAGAGGTCAATGACCTTTGCTATCTTCTAAGACGCTCCCGGACACGCAAAATGAGGTCAGCAGAGGTCAATGACCTTTGCAATCTTCTAAGTCGCTCCCGCACACGCAAAATGAGATCACCAGAGGTCAATGACCTTTGCTATCTTCTAAGAAGCTCCCGGACACGCAAAATGAGGTCACCAGAGGTCAATGACCTTTGCTATCTTCTAAGACGCTCCCGGCACGCATAATGAGGTCACCAGAGGTCAATGACCTATGCTATTTTCTAAGAAGCTCCCGGTCAGGCAAAATGAGTTCACCAGAGGTCAATGACATTTGCTATCTTCTAAGACGCTCCCGGACACGCAAAATGAGGTCACCAGAAGTCAATGAACTTTGCTATCTTCTAAGACGCTCCCGGACACGCAAAATGAGGTCACCAGAGGTCAATGACCTTTACTATACTCTTAGAAGTTCCCGGACACGGAAAATGAGGTCACCAGAGGTCAATCACCTTTGCTATCTTCTGAGACGCTCCCGGACACGCAAAATGAGGTCACCAGAGTTCAATGACCTTTGCTATCTTCTAAGACGCTCCCGGACACGCAAAATGAGGTCACCAGAGGTCAATGACCTTTGTTATCTTCTAAGAAGCTCCCGGACACGCAAAATGAGGTCACCAGTGGTCAATGACCTTTGCTATCTTCTAAGAAGCTCCCGGACAGGCAAAATGAGGTCACCAGAGTTCAATGACATTTGCTGTTATCTAAGACGCTCCCGGACACGCAAAATGATGTCACCAGAGGTCAATGAGCTTTGCTATCTTCTAAGACGCTCCCGGACACGCAAAATGAGGTCAGCAGAGGTCAGTGACCTTTGCAATCTTCTAAGCCGCTCCCGCACACGCAAAATGAGATCACCAGAGGTCAATGACCTTTGCTATCTTCTAAGAAGATCCCGGACACGCAAAATGAGGTCACCAGAGGTCGATGACCTTTGCTAACTTCTAAGACGCTCCCGGACACGCAAAATGAGGTCACCAGAGGTCAATGACCTTTGCTATTTTCTAAGAAGCTCCCGGTCAGGCAAAATGAGGTCACCAGAGGTCAATGATATTTGCTATCTTCTAAGACGCTCCCGGACACGCAAAATGAGGTCACCAGAAGTCAATGAACTTTGCTATCTTCTAAGAGGCTCCCGGACACGCAAAATGAGGTCACCAGAGGTCAATGACCTTTACTATACTCTTAGAAGCTCCCGGACACGCAAAATGAGGTCACCAGAGGTCAATGAACTTTACTATCTTCTAAGACGCTCCCGGACACGCAAAATGAGGTCAGCAGAGGTCAGTGACCTTTGCAATCTTCTAAGACGCTCCTGCACACGCAAAACGAGATCACCAGAGGTCAATGACCTTTGCTATCTTCTAAGCCGCTCCCGCACACACAAAATGAGATCACCAGAGGTCAATGACCTTTGTTATCTTCTAAGAAGCTCCCGGACACGCAAAATGAGGTCACCAGAGGTCAATGACCTTTGCTATCTTCTAAGAAGTTCCCGGACACGCAAAATGAGGTCACCAGAGGTCAATGACCTTTGCTATCTTCTAAGACACTCCCGGACACGCAAAATGAGGTCACCAGAGGTCAATGACTTTTGCTATCTTCTAAGACGCTCCCGGAAACGCAAAATGAGGTCACCAGAGGTCAATGACCTTTGCTATCTATTGAGACGCTCCCAGACACGCAAAATGAGGTCACCAGAGGTCAATGACCTTTGCTATCTTCTAAGACGCTCCCGGACACGCAAAATGAGGTCACCAGAGGTCAATGACCTTTGCTATCTTCTGAGACGCTCCCGGACACGCAAAATGAGGTCACCAGAGGTCAATGAAATTTGCTATCTTCTAAGAATCTCCCGGAAAGGCAAAATGAGGTCACCAGAGTTCAATGACATTTGCAATCTTCTAAGACGCTCCCGGACACGCAAGATGAGGTCACCAGAGGTCAATGACATGTGCTATCTTCTAAGACGCTCCCGGACACGCAAAATGAGGTCACCAGAGGTCAATGACCTTTGCTATCTTCTGAGACGCTCCCAGACACGCAAAATGAGGTCACCAGAGGTCAATGACCTTTGCTATCTTCTGAGACGCTCCCGGACACGCAAAATGAGGTCACCAGAGGTCAATGACCTTTGCTATCTTCTAAGACGCTCCCGGACACGCAAAATGAGGTCACCAGAGGTCAATGAACTTTGCTATCTTCTAAGACGTTCCCGGACACGCAAAATGAGGTCACCAGAGGTCAATGACCTTTGCTATCTTCTAAGAAGCTCCCGGACACGCAAAATGATGTCACCAGAGGTCAATGACCCTTGCTTTACTCTTAGAAGCTCCCGGACACGCAAAATGAGGTCAGCAGAGGTCAATGATCTTTGCTATCTTCTAAGACGCTCCCGCACACGCAAAATTAGGTCACCTGAGATCAATGACGTTTGCTATCTTCTAAGAAGCACCTGGACACGCAAAATGAGGTCGCCCGAGGTCAATGACCTTTGCTAACTTCTAAGAAGTTCCCGGACACGCAAAATGAGGTCACCAGAGGTCAATGACATTTGCTATCTTCTAAGACGCTCCCGGACACGCAAAATGTGGTCACCAGAGGTCAATGACCTTTGCTATATTCTAAGAAGCTCCCGGACACGCAAAATGAGGTCACCAGAGGTCAATGACATTTGCTATATTCTTAGACGCTCCCGGACACGCAAAATAAGGTCACCAGAGGTCAATGACCTTTGCTATCTTCTAAGAAGCTCCCGGACACCAAAATGAGGTCACCAGAGGTCAATGACCTTTGCTATATTCTTAGACGCTCCCGGACACGCAAAATAAGGTCACCAGAGGTCAATGACCTTTACTATACTCTTAGAAGCTCCCGGACACGCAAAATGAGGTCACCAGAGGTCAATGAACTTTGCTATCTTCTAAGACGCTCCCGGACACGCAAAATGAGGTCAGCAGAGGTCAGTGACCTTTGCAATCTTCTAAGACGCTCCTGCACACGCAAAACGAGATCACCAGAGGTCAATGACCTTTGCTATCTTCTAAGCCGCTCCCGCACACACAAAATGAGATCACCAGAGGTCAATGACCTTTGTTATCTTCTAAGAAGCTCCCGGACACGCAAAATGAGGTCACCAGAGGTCAATGACCTTTGCTATCTTCTAAGAAGTTCCCGGACACGCAAAATGAGGTCACCAGAGGTCAATGACCTTTGCTATCTTCTAAGACACTCCCGGACACGCAAAATGAGGTCACCAGAGGTCAATGACTTTTGCTATCTTCTAAGACGCTCCCGGAAACGCAAAATGAGGTCACCAGAGGTCAATGACCTTTGCTATCTATTGAGACGCTCCCAGACACGCAAAATGAGGTCACCAGAGGTCAATGACCTTTGCTATCTTCTGAGACGCTCCCAGACACGCAAAATGAGGTCACCAGAGGTCAATGACCTTTGCTATCTTCTGAGACGCTCCCGGACACGCAAAATGAGGTCACCAGAGGTCAATGACTTTTGCTATATTCTTAGACGCTCCCGGACACGCAAAATAAGGTCACCAGAGGTCAATGACCTTTGCTATCTTCTAAGAAGCTCCTGGACACCAAAATGAGGTAACCAGAGGTCAATGACCTTTGCTATCTTCTAAGACGCTCCCGGACACGCAAAATGAGATCACCAGAGGTCAATGACCTTTGCTATCTTCTAAGAAGCTCCCGGACACGCAAAATGAGGTCACCAGAGGTCAATGACCTTTGCTATCTTCTAAGACGCTCCCGGCACGCATAATGAGGTCACCAGAGGTCAATGACCTATGCTATTTTCTAAGAAGCTCCCGGTCAGGCAAAATGAGTTCACCAGAGGTCAATGACATTTGCTATCTTCTAAGACGCTCCCGGACACGCAAAATGAGGTCACCAGAAGTCAATGAACTTTGCTATCTTCTAAGACGCTCCCGGACACGCAAAATGAGGTCACCAGAGGTCAATGACCTTTACTATACTCTTAGAAGTTCCCGGACACGGAAAATGAGGTCACCAGAGGTCAATCACCTTTGCTATCTTCTGAGACGCTCCCGGACACGCAAAATGAGGTCACCAGAGTTCAATGACCTTTGCTATCTTCTAAGACGCTCCCGGACACGCAAAATGAGGTCACCAGAGGTCAATGACCTTTGTTATCTTCTAAGAAGCTCCCGGACACGCAAAATGAGGTCACCAGTGGTCAATGACCTTTGCTATCTTCTAAGAAGCTCCCGGACAGGCAAAATGAGGTCACCAGAGGTCAATGACATTTGCTGTTATCTAAGACGCTCCCGGACACACAAAATGAGATCACCAGAGGTCAATGACCTTTGTTATCTTCTAAGAAGCTCCCGGACACGCAAAATGAGGTCACCAGAGGTCAATGACCTTTGCTATCTTCTAAGAAGTTCCCGGACACGCAAAATGAGGTCACCAGAGGTCAATGACCTTTGTTATCTTCTAAGAAGCTCCCGGACACGCAAAATGAGGTCACCAGTGGTCAATGACCTTTGCAATCTTCTAAGACGCTCCTGCACACGCAAAATGAGGTCACCAGAAGTCAATGAACTTTGCTATCTTCTAAGACGCTCCCGGACACGCAAAATGAGGTCACCAGAGGTCAATGACCTTTACTATACTCTTAGAAGTTCCCGGACACGGAAAATGAGGTCACCAGAGGTCAATCACCTTTGCTATCTTCTGAGACGCTCCCGGACACGCAAAATGAGGTCACCAGAGTTCAATGACCTTTGCTATCTTCTAAGACGCTCCCGGACACGCAAAATGAGGTCACCAGAGGTCAATGACCTTTGTTATCTTCTAAGAAGCTCCCGGACACGCAAAATGAGGTCACCAGTGGTCAATGACCTTTGCTATCTTCTAAGAAGCTCCCGGACAGGCAAAATGAGGTCACCAGAGGTCAATGACATTTGCTGTTATCTAAGACGCTCCCGGACACACAAAATGAGATCACCAGAGGTCAATGACCTTTGTTATCTTCTAAGAAGCTCCCGGACACGCAAAATGAGGTCACCAGAGGTCAATGACCTTTGCTATCTTCTAAGAAGTTCCCGGACACGCAAAATGAGGTCACCAGAGGTCAATGACCTTTGTTATCTTCTAAGAAGCTCCCGGACACGCAAAATGAGGTCACCAGTGGTCAATGACCTTTGCAATCTTCTAAGACGCTCCTGCACACGCAAAACGAGATCACCAGAGGTCAATGACCTTTGCTATCTTCTAAGCCGCTCCCGCACACACAAAATGAGATCACCAGAGGTCAATGACCTTTGTTATCTTCTAAGAAGCTCCCGGACACGCAAAATGAGGTCACCAGAGGTCAATGACCTTTGCTATCTTCTAAGAAGTTCCCGGACACGCAAAATGAGGTCACCAGAGGTCAATGACCTTTGCTATCTTCTAAGACACTCCCGGACACGCAAAATGAGGTCACCAGAGGTCAATGACTTTTGCTATCTTCTAAGACGCTCCCGGAAACGCAAAATGAGGTCACCAGAGGTCAATGACCTTTGCTATCTATTGAGACGCTCCCAGACACGCAAAATGAGGTCACCAGAGGTCAATGACCTTTGCTATCTTCTGAGACGCTCCCAGACACGCAAAATGAGGTCACCAGAGGTCAATGACCTTTGCTATCTTCTGAGACGCTCCCGGACACGCAAAATGAGGTCACCAGAGGTCAATGACTTTTGCTATATTCTTAGACGCTCCCGGACACGCAAAATAAGGTCACCAGAGGTCAATGACCTTTGCTATCTTCTAAGAAGCTCCTGGACACCAAAATGAGGTCACCAGAGGTCAATGACCTTTGCTATCTTCTAAGACGCTCCCGGACACGCAAAATGTGGTCACCAGAGGTCAATGACCTTTGCTATCTTCTGAGACGCTCCCGGACACGCAAAATGAGGTCACCAGAGGTCAATGACCTTTGCTATCTTCTAAGACGCTCCCGCACACGCAAAATGAGGTCACCAGAGGTCAATGACCTTTGCTATCTTCTAAGAAGCTCCCGGACAGGCAAAATGAGGTCACCAGAGGTCAATGACATTTGCTATTATCTAAGACGCTCCCGGACACGCAAAATGAGGTCACCAGAGGTCAATGACCTTTGCTATTTTCTAAGAAGCTCCCGGTCAGGCAAAATGAGGTCACCAGAGGTCAATGATATTTGCTATCTTCTAAGACGCTCCCGGACACGCAAAATGAGGTCACCAGAAGTCAATGAACTTTGCTATCTTCTAAGAGGCTCCCGGACACGCAAAATGAGGTCACCAGAGGTCAATGACCTTTGCTATCTTCTGAGACGCTCCCAGACACGCAAAATGAGGTCACCAGAGGTCAATGACCTTTGCTATCTTCTGAGACGCTCCCGGACACGCAAAATGAGGTCACCAGAGGTCAATGACCTTTGCTATCTTCTAAGACGCTCCCGGACACGCAAAATGAGGTCACCAGAGGTCAATGAACTTTGCTATCTTCTAAGACGCTCCCGGACACGCAAAATGAGGTCACCAGAGGTCAATGACCTTTGCTATCTTCTAAGAAGCTCCCGGACACGCAAAATGATGTCACCAGAGGTCAATGACCCTTGCTTTACTCTTAGAAGCTCCCGGACACGCAAAATGAGGTCAGCAGAGGTGAATGATCTTTGCTATCTTCTAAGACGCTCCCGCACACGCAAAATTAGGTCACCTGAGATCAATGACGTTTGCTATCTTCTAAGAAGCACCTGGACACGCAAAATGAGGTCGCCCGAGGTCAATGACCTTTGCTAACTTCTAAGAAGTTCCCGGACACGCAAAATGAGGTCACCAGAGGTCAATGACATTTGCTATCTTCTAAGACGCTCCCGGACACGCAAAATGTGGTCACCAGAGGTCAATGACCTTTGCTATATTCTAAGAAGCTCCCGGACACGCAAAATGAGGTCACCAGAGGTCAATGACCTTTGCTATATTCTTAGACGCTCCCGGACACGCAAAATAAGGTCACCAGAGGTCAATGACCTTTGCTATCTTCTAAGAAGCTCCCGGACACCAAAATGAGGTCACCAGAGGTCAATGACCTTTGCTATATTCTTAGACGCTCCCGGACACGCAAAATAAGGTCACCAGAGGTCAATGACCTTTACTATACTCTTAGAAGCTCCCGGACACGCAAAATGAGGTCACCAGAGGTCAATGAACTTTGCTATCTTCTAAGACGCTCCCGGACACGCAAAATGAGGTCAGCAGAGGTCAGTGACCTTTGCAATCTTCTAAGACGCTCCTGCACACGCAAAACGAGATCACCAGAGGTCAATGACCTTTGCTATCTTCTAAGCCGCTCCCGCACACACAAAATGAGATCACCAGAGGTCAATGACCTTTGTTATCTTCTAAGAAGCTCCCGGACACGCAAAATGAGGTCACCAGAGGTCAATGACCTTTGCTATCTTCTAAGAAGTTCCCGGACACGCAAAATGAGGTCACCAGAGGTCAATGACCTTTGCTATCTTCTAAGACACTCCCGGACACGCAAAATGAGGTCACCAGAGGTCAATGACTTTTGCTATCTTCTAAGACGCTCCCGGAAACGCAAAATGAGGTCACCAGAGGTCAATGACCTTTGCTATCTATTGAGACGCTCCCAGACACGCAAAATGAGGTCACCAGAGGTCAATGACCTTTGCTATCTTCTGAGACGCTCCCAGACACGCAAAATGAGGTCACCAGAGGTCAATGACCTTTGCTATCTTCTGAGACGCTCCCGGACACGCAAAATGAGGTCACCAGAGGTCAATGACCTTTGCTATCTTCTGAGACGCTCCCAGACACGCAAAATGAGGTCACCAGAGGTCAATGACCTTTGCTATCTTCTGAGACGCTCCCGGACACGCAAAATGAGGTCACCAGAGGTCAATGACCTTTGCTATCTTCTAAGACGCTCCCGGACACGCAAAATGAGGTCACCAGAGGTCAATGAACTTTGCTATCTTCTAAGACGCTCCCGGACACGCAAAATGAGGTCACCAGAGGTCAATGACCTTTGCTATCTTCTAAGAAGCTCCCGGACACGCAAAATGATGTCACCAGAGGTCAATGACCCTTGCTTTACTCTTAGAAGCTCCCGGACACGCAAAATGAGGTCAGCAGATGTCAATGATCTTTGCTATCTTCTAAGACGCTCCCGCACACGCAAAATTAGGTCACCTGAGATCAATGACGTTTGCTATCTTCTAAGAAGCACCTGGACACGCAAAATGAGGTCGCCCGAGGTCAATGACCTTTGCTAACTTCTAAGAAGTTCCCGGACACGCAAAATGAGGTCACCAGAGGTCAATGACATTTGCTATCATCTAAGACGCTCCCGGACACGCAAAATGTGGTCAACAGAGGTCAATGACCTTTGCTATATTCTAAGAAGCTCCCGGACACGCAAAATGAGGTCACCAGAGGTCAATGACCTTTGCTATATTCTTAGACGCTCCCGGACACGCAAAATAAGGTCACCAGAGGTCAATGACCTTTGCTATCTTCTAAGAAGCTCCCGGACACCAAAATGAGGTCACCAGAGGTCAATGACCTTTGCTATATTCTTAGACGCTCCCGGACACGCAAAATAAGGTCACCAGAGGTCAATGACCTTTGCTATTTTCTAAGAAGCTCCCGGACACCAAAATGAGGTCACCAGAGGTCAATGACCTTTGCTATCTTCTAAGACGCTCCCGCACACGCAAAATGAGGTCACCAGAGGTCAATGACCTTTGCTATCTTCTAAGAAGCTCCCGGACAGGCAAAATGAGGTCACCAGAGGTCAATGACATTTGCTATTATCTAAGACGCTCCCGGACACGCAAAATGAGGTCACCAGAGGTCAATGACCTTTGCTATCTTCTAAGACGCTCCCGGACACGCAAAATGAGGTCAGCAGAGGTCAATGACCTTTGCAATCTTCTAAGTCGCTCCCGCACACGCAAAATGAGATCACCAGAGGTCAATGACCTTTGCTATCTTCTAAGAAGCTCCCGGACACGCAAAATGAGGTCACCAGAGGTCAATGACCTTTGCTATCTTCTAAGACGCTCCCGGCACGCATAATGAGGTCACCAGAGGTCAATGACCTTTGCTATTTTCTAAGAAGCTCCCGGTCAGGCAAAATGAGTTCACCAGAGGTCAATGACATTTGCTATCTTCTAAGACGCTCCCGGACACGCAAAATGAGGTCACCAGAAGTCAATGAAATTTGCTATCTTCTAAGACGCTCCCGGACACGCAAAATGAGGTCACCAGAGGTCAATGACCTTTACTATACTCTTAGAAGTTCCCGGAAACGGAAAATGAGGTCACCAGAGGTCAATGACCTTTGCTATCTTCTGAGACGCTCCCGGACACGCAAAATGAGGTCACCAGAGTTCAATGACCTTTGCTATCTTCTAAGACGTTCCCGGACACGCAAAATGAGGTCACCAGAGGTCAATGACCTTTGTTATCTTCTAAGAAGCTCCCGGACACGCAAAATGAGGTCACCAGAGGTCAATGACCTTTGCTATCTTCTAAGAAGCTTCCGGACAGGCAAAATGAGGTCACCAGAGGTCAATGACATTTGCTATATTCTAAGACGCTCCCGGACACGCAAAATGATGTCACCAGAGGTCAATCAGCTTTGCTATCTTCTAAGACGCTCCCGGACACGCAAAATGAGGTCAGCAGAGGTCAATGACCTTTGCAATCTTCTAAGCCGCTCCCGCACACGCAAAATGAGATCACCAGAGGTCAATGACCTTTGCTATCTTCTAAGAAGATCCCGGACACGCAAAATGAGGTCACCAGAGGTCGATGACCTTTGCTATCTTCTAAGACGCTCCCGGACACGCAAAATGAGGTCACCACAGGTCAATGACCTTTGCTATTTTCTAAGAAGCTCCCGGTCAGGCAAAATGAGGTCACCAGTGGTCAATGATATTTGCTATCTTCTAAGACGCTCCCGGACACGCAAAATGAGGTCACCAGAAGTCAATGAACTTTGCTATCTTCTAAGACGCTCCCGGACACGCAAAATGAGGTCACCAGAGGTCAATGACCTTTACTATACTCTTAGAAGCTCCCGGACACGCAAAATGAGGTCACCAGAGGTCAATGAACTTTGCTATCTTCTAAGACGCTCCCGGACACGCAAAATGAGGTCAGCAGAGGTCAGTGACCTTTGCAAATCTTCTGAGACGCTCCTGCACACGCAAAACGAGATCACCAGAGGTCAATGACCTTTGCTATCTTCTAAGCCGCTCCCGCACACACAAAATGAGATCACCAGAGGTCAATGACCTTTGTTATCTTCTAAGAAGCTCCCGGACACGCAAAATGAGGTCACCAGAGGTCAATGACCTTTGCTATCTTCTAAGAAGTTCCCGGACACGCAAAATGAGGTCACCAGAGGTCAATGACCTTTGCTATCTTCTAAGACACTCCCGGACACGCAAAATGAGGTCACCAGAGGTCAATGACTTTTGCTATCTTCTAAGACGCTCCCGGAAACGCAAAATGAGGTCACCAGAGGTCAATGACCTTTGCTATCTATTGAGACGCTCCCAGACACGCAAAATGAGGTCACCAGAGGTCAATGACCTTTGCTATCTTCTAAGACGCTCCCGGACACGCAAAATGAGGTCACCAGAGGTCAATGACCTTTGCTATCTTCTGAGACGCTCCCGGACACGCAAAATGAGGTCACCAGAGGTCAATGAAATTTGCTATCTTCTAAGAATCTCCCGGAAAGGCAAAATGAGGTCACCAGAGTTCAATGACATTTGCAATCTTCTAAGACGCTCCCGGACACGCAAGATGAGGTCACCAGAGGTCAATGACATGTGCTATCTTCTAAGACGCTCCCGGACACGCAAAATGAGGTCACCAGAGGTCAATGACCTTTGCTATATTCTGAGACGTTCCCAGACACGCAAAATGAGGTCACCAGAGGTCAATGACCTTTGCTATCTTCTGAGACGCTCCCGGACACGCAAAATGAGGTCGCCAGAGGTCAATGACCTTTGCTATCTTCTAAGACGCTCCCGGACACGCAAAATGAGGTCATCAGAGGTCAATGAACTTTGCTATCTTCTAAGACGCTCCCGGACACGCAAAATGAGGTCACCAGAGGTCAATGACCTTTGCTATCTTCTAAGAAGCTCCCGGACACGCAAAATGATGTCACCAGAGGTCAATGACCCTTGCTTTACTCTTAGAAGCTCCCGGACACGCAAAATGAGGTCAGCAGAGGTCAATGATCTTTGCTATCTTCTAAGACGCTCCCGCACACGCAAAATTAGGTCACCTGAGATCAATGACCTTTGCTATCTTCTAAGAAGCACCTGGACACGCAAAATGAGGTCGCCCGAGGTCAATGACCTTTGCTAACTTCTAAGAAGTTTCCGGACACGCAAAATGAGGTCACCAGAGGTCAATGACCTTTGCTATATTCTAAGACGCTCCCGGACACGCAAAATGTGGTCACCAGAGGTCAATGACCTTTGCTATATTCTAAGAAGCTCCCGGACACGCAAAATGAGGTCACCAGAGGTCAATGACCTTTGCTATATTCTTAGACGCTCCCGGACACGCAAAATAAGGTCACCAGAGGTCAATGACCTTTGCTATCTTCTAAGAAGCTCCCGGACACCAAAATGAGGTCACCAGAGGTCAATGACCTTTGCTATCTTCTAAGACGCTCCCGGACACGCAAAATGTGGTCACCAGAGGTCAATGACCTTTGCTATCTTCTGAGACGCTCCCGGACACGCAAAATGAGGTCACCAGAGGTCAATGACCTTTGCTATCTTCTAAGACGCTCCCGCACACGCAAAATGAGGTCACCAGAGGTCAATGACCTTTGCTATCTTCTAAGAAGCTCCCGGACAGGCAAAATGAGGTCACCAGAGGTCAATGACATTTGCTATTATCTAAGACGCTCCCGGACACGCAAAATGAGGTCACCAGAAGTCAATGACCTTTGCTATCTTCTAAGACGCTCCCGGACACGCAAAATGAGGTCAGCAGAGGTCAATGACCTTTGCAATCTTCTAAGTCGCTCCGGCACACGCAAAATGAGATCACCAGAGGTCAATGAACTTTGCTATCTTCTAAGAAACTCCCGGACACGCAAAATGAGGTCACCAGAGGTCAATGACCTTTACTATACTCTTAGAAGTTCCCGGACACGGAAAATGAGGTCACCAGAGGTCAATGACCTTTGCTATCTTCTGAGACGCTCCCGGACACGCAAAATGAGGTCACCAGAGTTCAATGACCTTTGCTATCTTCTAAGACGCTCCCGGACACGCAAAAAGAGGTCACCAGAGGTCAATGACCTTTGTTATCTTCTAAGAAGCTCCCGGACACGCAAAATGAGGTCACCAGAGGTCAATGACCTTTGCTATCTTCTAAGAAGCTCCCGGACAGTCAAAATGAGGTCACCAGAGGTCAATGACATTTGCTATTATCTAAGACGCTCCCGGACACGCAAAATGATGTCACCAGAGGTCAATGAGCTTTGCTATCTTCTAAGACGCTCCCGGACACGCAAAATGAGGTCAGCAGAGGTCAATGACCTTTGCAATCTTCTAAGCCGCTCCCGCACACGCAAAATGAGATCACCAGAGGTCAATGACCTTTGCTATCTTCTAAGAAGCTCTCGGACACGCAAAATGAGGTCACCAGAGGTCGATGACCTTTGCTATCTACTAAGACGCTCCCGGACACGCAAAATGAGGTCACCAGAGGTCAATGACCTTTGCTATTTTCTAAGAAGCTCCCGGTCAGGCAAAATGAGGTCACCAGAGGTCAATGATATTTGCTATCTTCTAAGACGCTCCCGGACACGCAAAATGAGGTCACCAGAAGTCAATGAACTTTGCTATCTTCTAAGACGCTCCCGGACACGCAAAATGAGGTCACCAGAGGTCAATGACCTTTGCTATCTTCTAAGACGCTCCCGGCACGCATAATGAGGTCACCAGAGGTCAATGACCTTTGCTATTTTCTAAGAAGCTCCCGGTCAGGCAAAATGAGGTCACCAGAGGTCAATGACATTTGCTATCTTCTAAGACGCTCCCGGACACGCAAAATGAGGTCACCAGAAGTCAATGAACTTTGCTATCTTCTAAGACGCTCCCGGACACGCAAAATGAGGTCACCAGAGGTCAATGACCTTTACTATACTCTTAGAAGTTCCCGGACACGGAAAATGAGGTCACCAGAGGTCAATGACCTTTGCTATCTTCTGAGACGCTCCCGGACACGCAAAATGAGGTCACCAGAGTTCAATGACCTTTGCTATCTTCTAAGACGCTCCCGGACACGCAAAAAGAGGTCACCAGAGGTCAATGACCTTTGTTATCTTCTAAGAAGCTCCCGGACACGCAAAATGAGGTCACCAGAGGTCAATGACCTTTGCTATCTTCTAAGAAGCTCCCGGACAGTCAAAATGAGGTCACCAGAGGTCAATGACATTTGCTATTATCTAAGACGCTCCCGGACACGCAAAATGATGTCACCAGAGGTCAATGAGCTTTGCTATCTTCTAAGACGCTCCCGGACACGCAAAATGAGGTCAGCAGAGGTCAATGACCTTTGCAATCTTCTAAGCCGCTCCCGCACACGCAAAATGAGATCACCAGAGGTCAATGACCTTTGCTATCTTCTAAGAAGCTCCCGGACACGCAAAATGAGGTCACCAGAGGTCGATGACCTTTGCTATCTACTAAGACACTCCCGGACACGCAAAATGAGGTCACCAGAGGTAATGACCTTTGCTATTTTCGAAGAAGCTCCCGGTCAGGCAAAATGAGGTCACCAGAGGTCAATGATATTTGCTATCTTCTAAGACGCTCCCGGACACGCAAAATGAGGTCACCAGAAGTCAATGAACTTTGCTATCTTCTAAGACGCTCCCGGACACGCAAAATGAGGTCACCAGAGGTCAATGACCTTTACTATACTCTTAGAAGTTCCCGGACACGGAAAATGAGGTCACCAGAGGTCAATGACCTTTGCTATCTTCTGAGACGCTCCCGGACACGCAAAATGAAGTCACCAGAGTTCAATGACCTTTGCTATCTTCTAAGACGCTCCCGGACACGCAAAAAGAGGTCACCAGAGGTCAATGACCTTTGTTATCTTCTAAGAAGCTCCCGGACACGCAAAATGAGGTCACCAGAGGTCAATGACCTTTGCTATCTTCTAAGAAGCTCCCGGACAGTCAAAATGAGGTCACCAGAGGTCAATGACATTTGCTATTATCTAAGACGCTCCCGGACACGCAAAATGATGTCACCAGAGGTCAATGAGCTTTGCTATCTTCTAAGACGCTCCCGGACACGCAAAATGAGGTCAGCAGAGGTCAATGACCTTTGCAATCTTCTAAGCCGCTCCCGCACACGCAAAATGAGATCACCAGAGGTCAATGACCTTTGCTATCTTCTAAGAAGCTCTCGGACACGCAAAATGAGGTCACCAGAGGTCGATGACCTTTGCTATCTACTAAGACGCTCCCGGACACGCAAAATGAGGTCACCAGAGGTCAATGACCTTTGCTATTTTCTAAGAAGCTCCCGGTCAGGCAAAATGAGGTCACCAGAGGTCAATGATATTTGCTATCTTCTAAGACGCTCCCGGACACGCAAAATGAGGTCACCAGAAGTCAATGAACTTTGCTATCTTCTAAGACGCTCCCGGACACGCAAAATGAGGTCACCAGAGGTCAATGACCTTTGCTATCTTCTAAGACGCTCCCGGACACGCAAAATGAGGTCACCAGAGTTCAATGACCTTTGCTATCTTCTAAGACGCTCCCGGACACGCAAAAAGAGGTCACCAGAGATCAATGACCTTTGTTATCTTCTAAGAAGCTCCCGGACACGCAAAATGAGGTCACCAGAGGTCAATGACCTTTGCTATCTTCTAAGAAGCTCCCGGACAGTCAAAATGAGGTCACCAGAGGTCAATGACATTTGCTATTATCTAAGACGCTCCCGGACACGCAAAATGATGTCACCAGAGGTCAATGAGCTTTGCTATCTTCTAAGACGCTCCCGGACACGCAAAATGAGGTCAGCAGAGGTCAATGACCTTTGCAATCTTCTAAGCCGCTCCCGCACACGCAAAATGAGATCACCAGAGGTCAATGACCTTTGCTATCTTCTAAGAAGCTCCCGGACACGCAAAATGAGGTCACCAGAGGTCGATGACCTTTGCTATCTACTAAGACACTCCCGGACACGCAAAATGAGGTCACCAGAGGTCAATGACCTTTGCTATTTTCGAAGAAGCTCCCGGTCAGGCAAAATGAGGTCACCAGAGGTCAATGATATTTGCTATCTTCTAAGACGCTCCCGGACACGCAAAATGAGGTCACCAGAAGTCAATGAACTTTGCTATCTTCTAAGACGCTCCCGGACACGCAAAATGAGGTCACCAGAGGTCAATGACCTTTACTATACTCTTAGAAGTTCCCGGACACGGAAAATGAGGTCACCAGAGGTCAATGACCTTTGCTATCTTCTGAGACGCTCCCGGACACGCAAAATGAGGTCACCAGAGTTCAATGACCTTTGCTATCTTCTAAGACGCTCCCGGACACGCAAAAAGAGGTCACCAGAGGTCAATGACCTTTGTTATCTTCTAAGAAGCTCCCGGACACGCAAAATGAGGTCACCAGAGGTCAATGACCTTTGCTATCTTCTAAGAAGCTCCCGGACAGTCAAAATGAGGTCACCAGAGGTCAATGACATTTGCTATTATCTAAGACGCTCCCGGACACGCAAAATGATGTCACCAGAGGTCAATGAGCTTTGCTATCTTCTAAGACGCTCCCGGACACGCAAAATGAGGTCAGCAGAGGTCAATGACCTTTGCAATCTTCTAAGCCGCTCCCGCACACGCAAAATGAGATCACCAGAGGTCAATGAGCTTTGCTATCTTCTAAGAAGCTCTCGGACACGCAAAATGAGGTCACCAGAGGTCAATGACCTTTGCTATTTTCTAAGAAGCTCCCGCACACGCAAAATGAGATCACCAGAGGTCAATGACCTTTGCTATCTTCTAAGAAGCTCTCGGACACGCAAAATGAGGTCACCAGAGGTCGATGACCTTTGCTATCTACTAAGACGCTCCCGGACACGCAAAATGAGGTCACCAGAGGTCAATGACCTTTGCTATTTTCTAAGAAGCTCCCGGTCAGGCAAAATGAGGTCACCAGAGGTCAATGATATTTGCTATCTTCTAAGACGCTCCCGGACACGCAAAATGAGGTCACCAGAAGTCAATGAACTTTGCTATCTTCTAAGACGCTCCCGGACACGCAAAATGAGGTCACCAGAGGTCAATGACCTTTGCTATCTTCTAAGACGCTCCCGGCACGCATAATGAGGTCACCAGAGGTCAATGACCTTTGCTATTTTCTAAGAAGCTCCCGGTCAGGCAAAATGAGGTCACCAGAGGTCAATGACATTTGCTATCTTCTAAGACGCTCCCGGACACGCAAAATGAGGTCACCAGAAGTCAATGAACTTTGCTATCTTCTAAGACGCTCCCGGACACGCAAAATGAGGTCACCAGAGGTCAATGACCTTTACTATACTCTTAGAAGTTCCCGGACACGGAAAATGAGGTCACCAGAGGTCAATGACCTTTGCTATCTTCTAAGACGCTCCCGGACACGCAAAAAGAGGTCACCAGAGGTCAATGACCTTTGTTATCTTCTAAGAAGCTCCCGGACACGCAAAATGAGGTCACCAGAGGTCAATGACCTTTGCTATCTTCTAAGAAGCTCCCGGACAGTCAAAATGAGGTCACCAGAGGTCAATGACATTTGCTATTATCTAAGACGCTCCCGGACACGCAAAATGATGTCACCAGAGGTCAATGAGCTTTGCTATCTTCTAAGACGCTCCCGGACACGCAAAATGAGGTCAGCAGAGGTCAATGACCTTTGCAATCTTCTAAGCCGCTCCCGCACACGCAAAATGAGATCACCAGAGGTCAATGACCTTTGCTATCTTCTAAGAAGCTCCCGGACACGCAAAATGAGGTCACCAGAGGTCGATGACCTTTGCTATCTACTAAGACACTCCCGGACACGCAAAATGAGGTCACCAGAGGTCAATGACCTTTGCTATTTTCGAAGAAGCTCCCGGTCAGGCAAAATGAGGTCACCAGAGGTCAATGATATTTGCTATCTTCTAAGACGCTCCCGGACACGCAAAATGAGGTCACCAGAAGTCAATGAACTTTGCTATCTTCTAAGACGCTCCCGGACACGCAAAATGAGGTCACCAGAGGTCAATGACCTTTACTATACCCTTAGAAGCTCCCGGACACGGAAAATGAGGTCACCAGAGGTCAATGACCTTTGCTATCTTCTGAGACGCTCCCGGACACGCAAAATGAGGTCACCAGAGTTCAATGACCTTTGCTATCTTCTAAGACGCTCCCGGACACGCAAAATGAGGTCACCAGAGGTCAATGAACTTTGCTATCTTCTAAGACGCTCCCGGACACGCAAAATGAGGTCAGCAGAGGTCAGTGACCTTTGCAATCTTCTAAGACGCTCCTGCACACGCAAAACGAGATCACCAGAGGTCAATGACCTTTGCTATCTTCTAAGCCGCTCCCGCACACACAAAATGAGATCACCAGAGGTCAATGACCTTTGTTATCTTCTAAGAAGCTCCCGGACACGCAAAATGAGGTCACCAGAGGTCAATGACGTTTGCTATCTTCTAAGAAGTTCCCGGAAACGCAAAATGAGGTCACCAGAGGTCAATGACCTTTGCTATCTTCTAAGACACTCCCGGACACGCAAAATGAGGTCACCAGAGGTCAATGACTTTTGCTATCTTCTAAGACGCTCCCGGAAACGCAAAATGAGGTCACCAGAGGTCAATGACCTTTGCTATCTATTGAGACGCTCCCAGTCACGCAAAATGAGGTCACCAGAGGTCAATGACCTTTGCTATCTTCTAAGACGCTCCCGGACACGCAAAATGAGGTCACCAGAGGTCAATGACCTTTGCTATCTTCTGAGACGCTCCCGGACACGCAAAATGAGGTCACCAGAGGTCAATGATATTTGCTATCTTCTAAGACGCTCCCGGACACGCAAAATGAGGTCACCAGAGGTCAATGAACTTTGCTATCTTCTAAGACGCTCCCGGACACGCAAAATGAGGTCACCAGAGGTCAATGACCTTTGCTATCTTCTAAGAAGCTCCCGGACACGCAAAATGATGTCACCAGAGGTCAATGACCCTTGCTTTACTCTTAGAAGCTCCCGGATACGCAAAATGAGGTCAGCAGAGGTCAATGATCTTTGCTATCTTCTAAGACGCTCCCGCACACGCAAAATGAGGTCACCTGAGATCAATGACCTTTGCTATCTTCTAAGACGCTCCCGGACACGCAAAATGAGGTCACCAGAGGTCAATGACCTTTGCTATATTCTTAGACGCTCCCGGACACGCAAAATAAGGTCACCAGGTGTCAATGACCTTTGCTATCTTCTGAGACGCTCCCGGACACGCAAAATGAGGTCACCAGAGGTCAATGACCTTTGCTATCTTCTAAGACGCTCCCGGACACGCAAAATGAGGTCACCAGAGTTCAATGACATTTGCTATCTTCTAAGACGCTCCCGGACACGCTAAATGAGGTCACCAGAGGTCAATGAAATTTGCTATCTTCTGAGACGCTCCCAGACACGCAAAATGAGGTCACCAGAGGTCAATGACCTTTGCTATCTTCTGAGACGCTCCCGGACACGCAAAATGAGGTCACCAGAGGTCAATGACCTTTGCTATCTTCTAAGACGCTCCCGGACACGCAAAATGAGGTCACCAGAGGTCAATGAACTTTGCTATCTTCTAAGACGCTCCCGGACACGCATAATGAGGTCACCAGAGGTCAATGACCTTTGCTATCTTCTAAGAAGCTCCCGGACACGCAAAATGATGTCACCAGAGGTCAATGACCCTTGCTTTACTCTTAGAAGCTCCCGGACACGCAAAATGAGGTCAGCAGAGGTCAATGATCTTTGCTATCTTCTAAGACGCTCCCGCACACGCAAAATTAGGTCACCTGAGATCAATGAGCTTTGCTATCTTCTAAGAAGCACCTGGACACGCAAAATGAGGTCGCCCGAGGTCAATGACCTTTGCTAACTTCTAAGAAGTTCCCGGACACGCAAAATGAGGTCACCAGAGGTCAATGACCTTTGCTATCTTCTAAGACGCTCCCGGACACGCAAAATGAGGTCACCAGAGGTCAATGACCTTTGCTATCTTCTAAGAAGCTCCCGGACACCAAAATGAGGTCACCAGAGGTCAATGACCTTTGCTATCTTCTAAGACGCTCCCGGACACGCAAAATGTGGTCACCAGAGGTCAATGACCTTTGCTATCTTCTGAGACGCTCCCGGACACGCAAAATGAGGTCACCAGAGGTCAATGACCTTTGCTATCTTCTAAGACGCTCCCGCACACGCAAAATGAGGTCACCAGAGGTCAATGACCTTTGCTATCTTCTAAGAAGCTCCCGGACAGGCAAAATGAGGTCACCAGAGGTCAATGACATTTGCAATCTTCTAAGAGGCTCCCGGAAAGGCAAAATGAGGTCACCAGAGTTCAATGACATTTGCTATCTTCTAAGACGCTCCCGGACACGCAAAATGAGGTCACCAGAGGTCAATGACATTTGCTATCTTCTAAGACTCTCCCGGACACGCAAAATGAGGTCACCAGAGGTCAATGACCTTTGCTATCTTCTAAGCCGCTCCCGCACACACAAAATGAGATCACCAGAGGTCAATGACCTTTGTTATCTTCTAAGAAGTTCCCGGACACGCAAAATGAGGTCACCAGAGGTCAATGACCTTTGCTATCTTCTAAGAAGCTCCCGGAAAGGCAAAATGAGGTCACCAGAGTTCAATGACATTTGCTATCTTCTAAGACGCTCCCGGACACGCAAGATGAGGTCACCAGAGGTCAATGACATTTGCTATCTTCTAAGACGCTCCCGGACACGCAAAATGAGGTCACCAGAGGTCAATGACCTTTGCTATCTTCTGAGACGCTCCCAGACACACAAAATGTGGTCACCAGAGGTCAATGACCTTTGCTATATTCTAAGAAGCTCCCGGACACGCAAAATGAGGTCACCAGAGGTCAATGACCTTTGCTATCTTCTGAGACGCTCCCAGACACGCAAAAGGAGGTCACCAGAGGTCAATGACCTTTGCTATCCTCTAAGACGCTCCCGGACACGCAAAATGAGGTCACCAGAGGTCAATGAACTTTGCTATCTTCTAAGACGCTCCCGGACACGCAAAGTGAGGTCACCAGAGGTCAATGAACTTTGCTATCTTCTGAGACGCTCCCGGACACGCAAAATGAGGTCACCAGAGGTCAATGACCTTTGCTATCTTCTAAGACGCTCCCGTACACGCAAAATGAGGTCACCAGTGGTCAATGAACTTTGCTATCTACTAAGACGCTCCCGCACACGCAAAATGAGATCACCAGAGGTCAATGACCTTTGCTATCTTCTAAGCCGCTCCCGCACACACAAAATGAGATCACCAGAGGTCAATGACCTTTGTTATCTTCTAAGAAGCTCCCGGACACGCAAAATGAGTTCACCAGTGGTCAATGACCTTTCCTATCTTCTAAGAAGTTCCCGGACACGCAAAATGAGGTCACCAGATGTCAATGACATTTGCTATCTTCTAAGACGCTCCCGGATAGGCAAAATGAGGTCACCAGAGTTCAATGACATTTGCTATCTTCTAAGACGCTCCCGGACACGCAAAATGAGGTCACCAGAGGTCAATGACATTTGCTATCTTCTAAGACGCTCCCGGACACGCAAAATGAGGTCACCAGAGGTCAATGACCTTTGCTATTTTCTGAGAAGCTCCCAGACACGCAAAATGAGGTCACCAGAGGTCAATGACCTTTGCTATCTTCTAAGAAGCTCCCGGACACCAAAATGAGGTCACCAGAGGTCAATGACCTTTGCTATCTTCTAAGACGCTCCCGGACACGCAAAATGTGGTCACCAGAGGTCAATGACCTTTGCTATATTCTAAGAAGCTCCCGGACACGCAAAATGAGGTCACCAGAGGTCAATGACCTTTGCTATATTCTTAGACGCTCCCGGACACGCAAAATAAGGTCACCAGAGGTCAATGACCTTTGCTATCTTCTGAGACGCTCCCGGACACGCAAAATGAGGTCACCAGAGGTCAATGACTTTTGCTATCTTCTAAGACGCTCCCGGACACGCAAAATGAGGTCACCAGAGGTCAATGAAATTTGCTATCTTCTAAGACACTCCCGGACACGCAATATGAGGTCAGCAGAGGTCAATGACATTTGCAATCTTCTAAGAGGCTCCCGGAAAGGCAAAATGAGGTCACCAGAGTTCAATGACATTTGCTATCTTCTAGGACGCTCCCGGACACGCAAAATGAGGTCACCAGAGGTCAATGACATTTGCTATCTTCTAAGACGCTCCCGGACACGCAAAATGAGGTCACCAGAGGTCAATGACCTTTGCTATCTTCTAAGACGCTCCCGGACACGCAAAATGAGGTCACCAGAGGTCAATGAACTTTGCTATCTTCTAAGACGCTCCCGGACACGCAAAATGAGGTCACCAGAGGTCAATCACCTTTGCTATCTTCTGAGACGCTCCCGGACACGCAAAATGAGGTCACCAGAGTTCAATGACATTTGCTATCTTCTAAGACGCTCCCGGACACGCTAAATGAGGTCACCAGAGGTCAATGAAATTTGCTATCTTCTGAGACGCTCCCAGACACGCAAAATGAGGTCACCAGAGGTCAATGACCTTTGCTATCTTCTGAGACGCTCCCGGACACGCAAAATGAGGTCACCAGAGGTCAATGACCTTTGCTATCTTCTAAGACGCTCCCGGACACGCAAAATGAGGTCACCAGAGGTCAATGAACTTTGCTATCTTCTAAGACGCTCCCGGACACGCATAATGAGGTCACCAGAGGTCAATGACCTTTGCTATCTTCTAAGAAGCTCCCGGACACGCAAAATGATGTCACCAGAGGTCAATGACCCTTGCTTTACTCTTAGAAGCTCCCGGACACGCAAAATGAGGTCAGCAGAGGTCAATGATCTTTGCTATCTTCTAAGACGCTCCCGCACACGCAAAATTAGGTCACCTGAGATCAATGACCTTTGCTATCTTCTAAGAAGCACCTGGACACGCAAAATGAGGTCGCCCGAGGTCAATGACCTTTGCTAACTTCTAAGAAGTTCCCGGACACGCAAAATGAGGTCACCAGAGGTCAATGACCTTTGCTATCTTCTAAGACGCTCCCGGACACGCAAAATGAGGTCACCAGAGGTCAATGACCTTTGCTATCTTCTTAGAAGCTCCCGGACACCAAAATGAGGTCACCAGAGGTCAATGACCTTTGCTATCTTCTAAGACGCTCCCGGACACGCAAAATGTGGTCACCAGAGGTCAATGACCTTTGCTATATTCTAAGAAGCTCCCGGACACGCAAAATGAGGTCACCAGAGGTCAATGACCTTTGCTATATTCTTAGACGCTCCCGGACACGCAAAATAAGGTCACCAGAGGTCAATGACCTTTGCTATCTTCTGAGACGCTCCCGGACACGCAAAATGAGGTCACCAGAGGTCAATGACTTTTGCTATCTTCTAAGACGCTCCCGGACACGCAAAATGAGGTCACCAGAGGTCAATGAAATTTGCTATCTTCTAAGACACTCCCGGACACGCAATATGAGGTCAGCAGAGGTCAATGACATTTGCAATCTTCTAAGAGGCTCCCGGAAAGGCAAAATGAGGTCACCAGAGTTCAATGACATTTGCTATCTTCTAGGACGCTCCCGGACACGCAAAATGAGGTCACCAGAGGTCAATGACATTTGCTATCTTCTAAGACGCTCCCGGACACGCAAAATGAGGTCACCAGAGGTCAATGACCTTTGCTATCTTCTAAGACGCTCCCGGACACGCAAAATGAGGTCACCAGAGGTCAATGAACTTTGCTATCTTCTAAGACGCTCCCGGACACGCAAAATGAGGTCACCAGAGGTCAATCACCTTTGCTATCTTCTGAGACGCTCCCGGACACGCAAAATGAGGTCACCAGAGGTCAATGACCTTTGCTGTCTTCTAAGACGCTCCCGGACACGCAAAATGAGGTCACCAGAGGTCTATGAACTTTGCTATCTTCTAAGACGCTCCCGCACACGCAAAATGAGATCACCAGAGGTCAATGACCTTTGCTATCTTCTAAGCCGCTCCCGCACACACAAAATGAGATCACCAGAGGTCAATGACCTTTGTTATCTTCTAAGAAGCTCCCGGACACGCAAGATGAGGTCACCAGTGGTCAATGACCTTTGCTATCTTCTAAGAAGTTCCCGGACACGCAAAATGCGGTCACCAGAGGTCAATGACCTTTGCTATCTTCTAAGACGCTCCCGCACACGCAAAATGAGATCACCAGAGGTCAATTACCTTTGCTATCTTCTAAGCCGCTCCCGCACACACAAAATGAGATCACCAGAGGTCAATGACCTTTGTTATCTTCTAAGAAGCTCCCGGACACGCAAAATGAGTTCACCTGTGGTCAATATCCTTTGCTATCTTCTAAGAAGTTCCCGGCCACGCAAAATGAGGTCACCAGAGGTCAATGACCTTTGCTATCTTCTAAGAAGCTCCCGGAAAGGCAAAATGAGGTCACCAGAGTTCAATGACATTTGCTATCTTCTAAGACGCTCCCGGACACGCAAAATGAGGTCACCAGAGGTCAATGACATTTGCTATCTTCTAAGACGCTCCCGCACACACAAAATGAGATCACCAGAGGTCAATGACCTTTGTTATCTTCTAAGAAGCTCCCGGACACGCAAAATGAGGTCACCAGTGGTCAATGACCTTTGCTATCTTCTAAGAAGTTCCCGGACACGCAAAATGAGGTCACCAGAGGTCAATGACCTTTGCTATCTTCTGAGACGCACCCAGACACGCAAAATGAGGTCACCAGAGGTCAATGACATTTGCTATATTCTAAGAAGCTCCCGGACACGCAAAATGAGGTCACCAGAGGTCAATGACCTTTGCTTTATTCTTAGACGCTCCCGGACACGTAAAATAAGGTCACCAGAGGTCAATGACCTTTGCTATCTTCTGAGACGCTCCCGGACACGCAAAATGAGGTCACCAGAGGTCAATGACATTTGCTATCTTCTAAGACGCTCCCGGACACGCAAAATGAGGTCACCAGAGGTCAATGACCTTTGCTATCTTCTGAGACGCTCCCAGACACACAAAATGTGGTCACCAGAGGTCAATGACCTTTGCTATATTCTAAGAAGCTCCCGGACACGCAAAATGAGGTCACCAGAGGTCAATGACCTTTGCTATCTTCTAAGACACTCCCGGACACGCAATATGAGGTCAGCAGAGGTCAATGACATTTGCAATCTTCTAAGAGGCTCCCGGAAAGGCAAAATGAGGTCACCAGAGTTCAATGACATTTGCTATCTTCTAAGACGCTCCCGGACACGCAAAATGAGGTCACCAGAGGTCAATGACATTTGCTATCTTCTAAGACGCTCCCGGACACGCAAAATGAGGTCAACAGAGGTCAATGACCTTTGCTATTTTCTGAGAAGCTCCCAGACACGCAAAATGAGGTCACCAGAGGTCAATGACCTTTGCTATCTTCTAAGAAGCTCCCGGACACCAAAATGAGGTCACCAGAGGTCAATGACCTTTGCTATCTTCTAAGACGCTCCCGGACATGCAAAATGTGGTCACCAGAGGTCAATGACCTTTGCTATATTCTAAGAAGCTCCCGGACACGCAAAATGAGGTCACCAGAGGTCAATGACCTTTGCTATATTCTTAGACGCTCCCGGACACGCAAAATAAGGTCACCAGAGGTCAATGACCTTTGCTATCTTCTGAGACGCTCCCGGACACGCAAAATGAGGTCACCAGAGGTCAATGACCTTTGCTATCTTCTAAGACGCTCCCGGACACGCAAAATGAGGTCACCAGAGGTCAATGAAATTTGCTATCTTCTAAGACACTCCCGGACACGCAATATGAGGTCAGCAGAGGTCAATGACATTTGCAATCTTCTAAGAGGCTCCCGGAAAGGCAAAATGAGGTCACCAGAGTTCAATGACATTTGCTATCTTCTAGGACGCTCCCGGACACGCAAAATGAGGTCACCAGAGGTCAATGACATTTGCTATCTTCTAAGACGCTCCCGGACACGCAAAATGAGGTCACCAGAGGTCAATGACCTTTGCTATCTTCTGAGACGCTCCCAGACACGCAAAATGAGGTCACCAGAGGTCAATGACCTTTGCTATCTTCTAAGACGCTCCCGGACACGCAAAATGAGGTCACCAGAGGTCAATGAACTTTGCTATCTTCTAAGACGCTCCCGGACACGCAAAATGAGGTCACCAGAGGTCAATCACCTTTGCTATCTTCTGATACGCTCCCGGACACGCAAAATGAGGTCACCAGAGGTCAATGACCTTTGCTGTCTTCTAAGACGCTCCCGTACACGCAAAATGAGGTCACCAGAGGTCTATGAACTTTGCTATCTTCTAAGACGCTCCCGCACACGCAAAATGAGATCACCAGAGGTCAATGACCTTTGCTATCTTCTAAGCCGCTCCCGCACACACAAAATGAGATCACCAGAGGTCAATGACCTTTGTTATCTTCTAAGAAGCTCCCGGACACGCAAGATGAGGTCACCAGTGGTCAATGACCTTTGCTATCTTCTAAGAAGTTCCCGGACACGCAAAATGCGGTCACCAGAGGTCAATGACCTTTGCTATCTTCTAAGACGCTCGCGGACACGCAAAATGAGGTCACCAGAGGTCAATGACATTTGCTATCTTCTAAGACGCTCCCGCACACACAAAATGAGATCACCAGAGGTCAATGACCTTTGTTATCTTCTAAGAAGCTCCCGGACACGCAAAATGAGTTCACCAGTGGTCAATATCCTTTGCTATCTTCTAAGAAGTTCCCGGACACGCAAAATGAGGTCACCAGAGGTCAAGGACCTTTGCTATCTTCTAAGACGCTCCCGGACACGCAAAATGAGGTCACCAGAGGTCAATGAAATTTGCTATCTTCTAAGACACTCCCGGACACGCAATATGAGGTCAGCAGAGGTCAATGAACTTTGCTATCTTCTAAGACGCTCCCGGACACGCAAAATGAGGTCACCAGAGGTCAATGACCTCTGCTATCTTCTGAGACGCTCCCGGACACGCAAAATGAGGTCACCAGAGGTCAATGACCTTTGCTATCTTCTAAGACGCTCCCGGACACGCAAAATGAGGTCACCAGAGGTCAATGAACTTTGCTATCTTCTAAGACGCTCCCGCACACGCAAAATGAGTTCACCAGAGGTCAATGACCTTTGCTATCTTCTAAGCCGCTCCCGCACACACAAAATGATATCACCAGAGGTCAATGACATTTGTTATCTTCTAAGAAGCTCCCGGACACGCAAAATGAGGTCACCAGTGGTCAATGACCTTTGCTATCTTCTAAGAAGTTCCCGGACACGCAAAATGAGGTCACCAGAGGTCAATGACCTTTGCTATCTTCTGAGACGCACCCAGACACGCAAAATGAGGTCACCAGAGGTCAATGACATTTGCTATATTCTAAGAAGCTCCCGGACACGCAAAATGAGGTCACCAGAGGTCAATGACCTTTGTTTTATTCTTAGACGCTCCCGGACACGCAAAATAAGGTCACCAGAGGTCAATGACCTTTGCTATCTTCTGAGACGCTCCCGGACACGCAAAATGAGGTCACCAGAGGTCAATGACCTTTGCTATCTTCTAAGACGCTCCCAGACACGCAAAATGAGGTCACCAGAGGTCAATGAAATTTGCTATCTTCTAAGACACTCCCGGACACGCAATATGAGGTCAGCAGAGGTCAATGACATTTGCAATCTTCTAAGAGGCTCCCGGAAAGGCAAAATGAGGTCACCAGAGTTCAATGACATTTGCTATCTTCTAAGACGCTCCCGGACACGCAAAATGAGGTCACCAGAGGTCAATGACATTTGCTATCTTCTAAGACGCTCCCGGACACGCAAAATGAGGTCACCAGAGGTCAATGACCTTTGCTATCTTCTGAGACGCTCCCAGACACGCAAAATGAGGTCACCAGAGGTCAATGACCTTTGCTATCTTCTAAGACGCTCCCGGACACGCAAAATGAGGTCACCAGAGGTCAATGAACTTTGCTATCTTCTAAGACGCTCCCGGACACGCAAAATGAGGTCACCAGAGGTCAATGACATTTGCTATCTTCTAAGACGCTCCCGGACACGCAAAATGAGGTCACCAGAGGTCAATGACCTTTGCTATCTTCTGAGACGCTCCCAGACACGCAAAATGAGGTCACCAGAGGTCAATGACCTTTGCTATCTTCTAAGACGCTCCCGGACACGCAAAATGAGGTCACCAGAGGTCAATGAACTTTGCTATCTTCTAAGACGCTCCCGGACACGCAGAATGAGGTCACCAGAGGTCAATGACCTTTGCTATCTTCTGAGACGCTCCCGGAAACGCAAAATGAGGTCACCAGAGGTCAATGACCTTTGCTATCTTCTAAGACGCTCCCGGACACGCAAAATGAGGTCACCAGAGGTCAATGAACTTTGCTATCTTCTAAGACGCTCCCGCACACGCAAAATGAGATCACCAGAGGTCAATGACCTTTGCTATCTTCTAAGCCGCTCCCGCACACACAAAATGAGATCACCAGAGGTCAATGACCTTTGCTATCTTCTAAGACGCTCCCGGACACGCAAAATGAGGTCACCAGAGGTCAATGACCTTTGCTATCTTCTGAGACGCTCCCGGACACGCAAAATGAGGTCACCAGAGGTCAATGACCTTTGCTATCTTCTGAGACGCTCCCGGACACGCAAAATGAGGTCACCAGAGGTCAATGACCTTTGCTATCTTCTAAGACGCTCCCGGACACGCAAAATGAGGTCACCAGAGGTCAATGAACTTTGCTATCTTCTAAGACGCTCCCGCACACGCAAAATGAGATCACCAGAGGTCAATGACCTTTGCTATCTTCTGAGACGCTCCCGGACACGCAAAATGAGGTCACCAGAGGTCAATGACCTTTGCTATCTTCTGAGACGCTCCCGGACACGCAAAATGAGGTCACCAGAGGTCAATGACCTTTGCTATCTTCTAAGACGCTCCCGGACACGCAAAATGAGGTCACCAGAGGTCAATGAACTTTGCTATCTTCTAAGACGCTCCCGCACACGCAAAATGAGTTCACCAGAGGTCAATGACCTTTGCTATCTTCTAAGCCGCTCCCGCACACACAAAATGAGATCACCAGAGGTCAATGACCTTTGTTATCTTCTAAGAAGCTCCCGGACACGCAAAATGAGGTCACCAGTGGTCAATGACCTTTGCTATCTTCTAAGAAGTTCCCGGACACGCAAAATGAGGTCACCAGAGGTCAATGACCTTTGCTATCTTCTGAGACGCACCCAGACACGCAAAATGAGGTCACCAGAGGTCAATGACATTTGCTATATTCTAAGAAGCTCCCGGACACGCAAAATGAGGTCACCAGAGGTCAATGACCTTTGCTTTATTCTTAGACGCTCCCGGACACGCAAAATAAGGTCACCAGAGGTCAATGACCTTTGCTATCTTCTGAGACGCTCCCGGACACGCAAAATGAGGTCACCAGAGGTCAATGAAATTTGCTATCTTCTAAGACACTCCCGGACACGCAATATGAGGTCAGCAGAGGTCAATGACATTTGCAATCTTCTAAGAGGCTCCCGGAAAGGCAAAATGAGGTCACCAGAGTTCAATGACATTTGCTATCTTCTAAGACGCTCCCGGACACGCAAAATGAGGTCACCAGAGGTCAATGACATTTGCTATCTTCTAAGACGCTCCCGGACACGCAAAATGAGGTCACCAGAGGTCAATGACCTTTGCTATCTTCTGAGACGCTCCCAGACACGCAAAATGAGGTCACCAGAGGTCAATGACCTTTGCTATCTTCTAAGACGCTCCCGGACACGCAAAATGAGGTCACCAGAGGTCAATGAACTTTGCTATCTTCTAAGACGCTCCCGGACACGCAAAATGAGGTCACCAGAGGTCAATGACCTTTGCTATCTTCTGAGACGCTCCCGGAAACGCAAAATGAGGTCACCAGAGGTCAATGACCTTTGCTATCTTCTAAGACGCTCCCGGACACGCAAAATGAGGTCACCAGAGGACAATGAACTTTGCTATCTTCTAAGACGCTCCCGCACACGCAAAATGAGGTCACCAGAGGTCAATGAACTTTGCTATCTTCTAAGACGCTCCCGCACACGCAAAATGAGTTCACCAGAGGTCAATGACCTTTGCTATCTTCTAAGCCGCTCCCGCACACACAAAATGAGATCACCAGAGGTCAATGACCTTTGTTATCTTCTAAGAAGCTCCCGGACACGCAAAATGAGGTCACCAGTGGTCAATGACCTTTGCTATCTTCTAAGAAGTTCCGGGACACGCAAAATGAGGTCACCAGAGGTCAATGACCTTTGCTATCTTCTGAGACGCACCCAGACACGCAAAATGAGGTCACCAGAGGTCAATGACATTTGCTATATTCTAAGAAGCTCCCGGACACGCAAAATGAGGTCACCAGAGGTCAATGACCTTTGCTTTATTCTTAGACGCTCCCGGACACGCAAAATAAGGTCACCAGAGGTCAATGACCTTTGCTATCTTCTGAGACGCTCCCGGACACGCAAAATGAGGTCACCAGAGGTCAATGACCTTTGCTATCTTCTAAGACACTCCCGGACACGCAATATGAGGTCAGCAGAGGTCAATGACATTTGCAATCTTCTAAGAGGCTCCCGGAAAGGCAAAATGAGGTCACCAGAGTTCAATGACATTTGCTATCTTCTAAGACGCTCCCGGACACGCAAAATGAGGTCACCAGAGGTCAATGACCTTTGCTATCTTCTGAGACGCTCCCGGAAACGCAAAATGAGGTCACCAGAGGTCAATGACCTTTGCTATCTTCTAAGACGCTCCCGGACACGCAAAATGAGGTCACCAGAGGTCAATGAACTTTGCTATCTTCTAAGACGCTCCCGCACACGCAAAATGAGGTCACCAGAGGTCAATGAACTTTGCTATCTTCTAAGACGCTCCCGGACACGCAAAATGAGGTCACCAGAGGTCAATGACCTTTGCTATCTTCTGAGACGCTCCCGGAAACGCAAAATGAGGTCACCAGAGGTCAATGACCTTTGCTATCTTCTAAGACGCTCCCGGACACGCAAAATGAGGTCACCAGAGGTCAATGAACTTTGCTATCTTCTAAGACGCTCCCGCACACGCAAAATGAGATCACCAGAGGTCAATGACCTTTGCTATCTTCTAAGCCGCTTCCGCACACACAAAATGAGATCACCAGAGGTCAATGACCTTTGCTATCTTCTAAGACGCTCCCGGACACGCAAAATGAGGTCACCAGAGGTCAATGACCTTTGCTATCTTCTGAGACGCTCCCGGACACGCAAAATGAGGTCACCAGAGGTCAATGACCTTTGCTATCTTCTGAGACGCTCCCGGACACGCAAAATGAGGTCACCAGAGGTCAATGACCTTTGCTATCTTCTAAGACGCTCCCGGACACGCAAAATGAGGTCACCAGAGGTCAATGAACTTTGCTATCTTCTAAGACGCTCCCGCACACGCAAAATGAGATCACCAGAGGTCAATGACCTTTGCTATCTTCTAAGCCGCTCCCGCACACACAAAATGAGATCACCAGAGGTCAATGACCTTTGTTATCTTCTAAGAAGCTGCCGGACACGCAAAATGAGGTCACCAGTGGTCAATGAACTTTGCTATCTTCTAAGAAGTTCCCGGACACGCAAAATGAGGTCACCAGAGGTCAATGACCTTTGCTATCTTCTGAGACGCACCCAGACACGCAAAATGAGGTCACCAGAGATCAATGACATTTGCTATACTCTAAGAAGCTCCCGGACACGCAAAATGAGGTCACCAGAGGTCAATGACCTTTGCTTTATTCTTAGACGCTCCCGGACACGCAAAATAAGGTCACCAGAGGTCAATGACCTTTGCTATCTTCTGAGACGCTCCCAGACACGCAAAATGAGGTCACCAGAGGTCAATGACCTTTGCTATCTTCTAAGACGCTCCCAGACACGCAAAATGAGGTCACCAGAGGTCAATGACCTTTGCTATCTTCTAAGACGCTCCCAGACACGCAAAATGAGGTCACCAGAGGTCAATGAAATTTGCTATCTTCTAAGACACTCCCGGACACGCAATATGAGGTCAGCAGAGGTCAATGACATTTGCAATCTTCTAAGAGGCTCGCGGAAAGGCAAAATGAGGTCACCAGAGTTCAATGACATTTGCTATCTTCTAAGACGCTCCCGGACACGCAAAATGAGGTCACCAGAGGTCAATGACCTTTGCTATCTTCTGAGACGCTCCCGGAAACGCAAAATGAGGTCACCAGAGGTCAATGACCTTTGCTATCTTCTAAGACGCTCCCGGACACGCAAAATGAGGTCACCAGAGGTCGATGAACTTTGCTATCTTCTAAGACGCTCCCGCACACGCAAAATGAGGTCACCAGAGGTCAATGAACTTTGCTATTTTCTAAGACGCTCCCGGACACGCAAAATGAGGTCACCAGAGGTCAATGACCTTTGCTATCTTCTGAGACGCTCCCGGAAACGCAAAATGAGGTCACCAGAGGTCAATGACCTTTGCTATCTTCTAAGACGCTCCCGGACACGCAAAATGAGGTCACCAGAGGTCAATGAACTTTGCTATCTTCTAAGACGCTCCCGCACACGCAAAATGAGATCACCAGAGGTCAATGACCTTTGCTATCTTCTAAGCCGCTCCCGCACACACAAAATGAGATCACCAGAGGTCAATGACCTTTGCTATCTTCTAAGACGCTCCCGGACACGCAAAATGAGGTCACCAGAGGTCAATGACCTTTGCTATCTTCTGAGACGCTCCCGGACACGCAAAATGAGGTCACCAGAGGTCAATGACCTTTGCTATCTTCTGAGACGCTCCCGGACACTCAAAATGAGGTCACCAGAGGTCAATGACCTTTGCTATCTTCTAAGACGCTCGCGGACACGCAAAATGAGGTCACCAGAGGTCAATGAACTTTGCTATCTTCTAAGACGCTCCCGCACACGCAAAATGAGATCACCAGAGGTCAATGACCTTTGCTATCTTCTAAGCCGCTCCCGCACACACAAAATGAGATCACCAGAGGTCAATGACATTTGTTATCTTCTAAGAAGCTGCCGGACACGCAAAATGAGGTCACCAGTGGTCAATGACCTTTGCTATCTTCTAAGAAGTTCCCGGACACGCAAAATGAGGTCACCAGAGGTCAATGACCTTTGCTATCTTCTGAGACGCACCCAGACACGCAAAATGAGGTCACCAGAGGTCAATGACATTTGCTATACTCTAAGAAGCTCCCGGACACGCAAAATGAGGTCACCAGAGGTCAATGACCTTTGCTTTATTCTTAGACGCTCCCGGACACGCAAAATAAGGTCACCAGAGGTCAATGACCTTTGCTATCTTCTGAGACGCTCCCGGACACGCAAAATGAGGTCACCAGAGGTCAATGACCTTTGCTATCTTCTAAGACGCTCCCAGACACGCAAAATGAGGTCACCAGAGGTCAATGAAATTTGCTATCTTCTAAGACACTCCCGGACACGCAATATGAGGTCAGCAGAGGTCAATGACATTTGCAATCTTCTAAGAGGCTCCCGGAAAGGAAAAGTGAGGTCACCAGCGTTCAATGACATTTGCTATCTTCTAAGACGCTCCCGGACACGCAAAATGAGGTCACCAGAGGTCAATGACATTTGCTATCTTCTAAGACGCTCCCGGACACGCAAAATGAGGTCACCAGACGTCAATGACCTTTGCTATCTTCTGAGACGCTCCCAGACACGCAAAATGAGGTCACCAGAGGTCAATGACCTTTGCTATCTTCTAAGACGCTCCCGGACACGCAAAATGAGGTCACCAGAGGTCAATGAACTTTGCTATCTTCTAAGACGCTCCCGGACACGCAAAATGAGGTCACCAGAGGTCAATGACCTTTGCTATCTTCTGAGACGCTCCCGGACACGCAAAATGAGATCACCAGAGGTCAATGACCTTTGTTATCTTCTAAGAAGCTCCCGGACATGCAAAATGAGGTCACCAGAGGTCAATGACATTTGCTATTTTCTAAGACGCTCCCGCACACGCAAAATGAGATCACCAGAGGTCAATAACCTTTGCTATCTTCTAAGCCGCTCCCGCACACACAAAATGAGATCACCAGAGGTCAATGACCTTTGTTATCTTCTAAGAAGCTCCCGGACACGCAAAATGAGGTCACCAGTTGTCAATGACCTTTGCTATATTCTAAGAAGTTCCCGGACACGCAAAATGAGGTCACCAGAGGTCAATGACCTTTGCTATCTTCTAAGAAGCTCCCGGAAAGGCAAAATGAGGTCACCAGAGTTCAATGACATTTGCTATCTTCTAAGACGCTCCCGGACACGCAAAATGAGGTCACCAGAGGTCAATGACATTTGCTATCTTCTAAGACGCTCCCGGACACGCAAAATGAGGTCACCAGAGGTCAATGACCTTTGCTATCTTCTGAGACGCTCCCAGACACGCAAAATGAGGTCACCAGAGGTCAATGACCTTTGCTATCTTCTAAGAAGCTCCCGGACACCAAAATAAGGTCACCAGAGGTCAATGACCTTTGCTATCTTCTGAGACGCTCCCGGACACGCAAAATGAGGTCACCAGAGGTCAATGACCTTTGCTATCTTCTAAGACGCTCCCGGACACGCAAAATGAGGTCACCAGAGGTCAACGAAATTTGCTATCTTCTAAGACACTCCCGGACACGCAATATGAGGTCAGCAGAGGTCAATGACATTTGCAATCTTCTAAGAGGCTCCCGGACACGCAAAATGAGGTCACCAGAGGTCAATGACATTTGCTATCTTCTAAGACGCTCCCGGACACGCAAAATGAGGTCACCAGAGGTCAATGACCTTTGCTATCTTCTGAGACGCTCCCAGACACGCAAAATGAGGTCACCAGAGGTCAATGACCTTTGCTATCTTCTAAGACGCTCCCGGACACGCAAAATGAGGTCACCAGAGGTCAATGAACTTTGCTATCTTCTAAGACGCTCCCGGACACGCAAAATGAGGTCACCAGAGGTCAATGACCTTTGCTATCTTCTGAGACGCTCCCGGACACGCAAAATGAGGTCACCAGAGGTCAATGACCTTTGCTATCTTCTAAGACGCTCCCGGAGACGCAAAATGAGGTCACCAGAGGTCAATGAACTTTGCTATCTTCTAAGACGCTCCCGGACACGCAAAATGAGGTCACCAGAGGTCAATGACCTTTGCTATCTTCTAAGAAGCTCCCGGACAACAAAATGAGGTCACCAGAGGTCAATGACCTTTGCTATCTTCTAAGACGCTCCCGGACACGCAAAATGTGGTCACCAGAGGTCAATGACCTTTGCTATATTCTAAGAAGCTCCCGGACACGCAAAATGAGGTCACCAGAGGTCAATGACCTTTGCTATCTTCTGAGACGCTCCCAGACACGCAAAATGAGGTCACCAGAGGTCAATGACATTTGCTATCTTCTAAGACGCTCCCGGAAACGAAAAAGGGGTCACCAGAGGTCAATGAATTTTGCTATCTTCTAAGACGCTCCCGGACACGCAAAATGAGGTCACCAGAGGTCAATGAACTTTGCTATCTTCTAAGAAGCTCCCGGACACCAAAATGAGGTCAACAGAGGTCAATGACCTTTGCTATCTTCTAAGACGCTCCCGGACACGCAAAATGTGGTCACCAGAGGTCAATGACCTTTGCTATATTCTAAGAAGCTTTCGGACACGCAAAATGAGGTCACCAGAGGTCAATGACCTTTGCTATATTCTTAGACGCTCCCGGACACGCAAAATAAGGTCACCAGAGGTCAATGACCTTTGCTATCTTCTGAGACGCTCCCGGACACGCAAAATGAGGTCACCAGAGGTCAATGACCTTTGCTATCTTCTAAGACGCTCCCGGACACGCAAAATGAGGTCACCAGAGGTCAATGACATTTGCTATTTTCTAAGACGCTCCCGGACACGCAAAATGAGGTCACTAGAGGTCAATGACCTTTGCTATCTTCTCAGACGCTCCCGGACACGCAAAATGAGGTCACGAGAGGTCAATGACCTTTGCTATCTTCTAAGACGCTCCCGGACACGCAAAATGAGGTCACCAGAGGTCAATGAACTTTGCTATCTTCTAAGACGCTCCCGCACACGCAAAATGAGATCACCAGAGGTCAATGACCTTTGCTATCTTCTAAGCCGCTCCCGCACACACAAAATGAGATCACCAGAGGTCAATGACCTTTGTTATCTTCTAAGAAGCTCCCGGACACGCAAAATGAGGTCACCAGTGTTCAATGACCTTTGCTATCTTCTAAGACGTTCCCGGACACGCAAAATGAGGTCACCAGAGGTCAATGACCTTTGCTATCTTCTAAGAAGCACCCGGAAAGGCAAAATGAGGTCACCAGAGTTCAATGACATTTGCTATCTTCTAAGACGCTCCCGGACACGCAAAATGAGGTCACCAGAGGTCAATGACATTTGCTATCTTCTAAGACGCTCCCGGACACGCAAAATGAGGTCACCAGAGGTCAATGACCTTTGCTATCTTCTGAGACGCACCCAGACACGCAAAATGAGGTCACCAGAGGTCAATGACCTTTGCTATCTTCTAAGAAGCTCCCGGACACCAAAATGAGGTCACCAGATGTCAATGACCTTTGCTATCTTCTAAGACGCTCCCGGACACGGAAAATGTGGTCACCAGAGGTCAATGACCTTTGCTATATTCTAAGAAGCTCCCGGACACGCAAATTGAGGTCACCAGAGGTCGATGACCTTTGCTATATTCTTAGACGCTCCCGGACACGCAAAATAAGGTCACCAGAGGTCAATGACCTTTGCTATCTTCTGAGACGCTCCCGGACACGCAAAATGAGGTCACCAGAGGTCAATGACCTTTGCTATCTTCTAAGACGCTCCCGGACACGCAAAATGAGGTCACCAGAGGTCAATGACATTTGCTATCTTCTAAGACGCTCCCGGACACGCAAAATGAGGTCAGCAGAGGTCAATGACCTTTGCTATCTTCTGAGACGCTCCCAGACACGCAAAATAAGGTCACCAGAGGTCAATGACCTTTGCTATCTTCTCAGACGCTCCCGGACACGCAAAATGAGGTCACCAGAGGTCAATGACCTTTGCTGTCTCCTAAGACGCTCCCGGACACGCAAAATGAGGTCACCATAGGTCAATGAAATTTGCTATCTTCTAAGACACTCCCGGACAAGCAATATGAGGTCAGCAGAGGTCAATGACATTTGCAATCTTCTAAGAGGCTCCCGGAAAGGCAAAATGAGGTCACCAGAGTTCAATGACATTTGCTATCTTCTAAGACGCTCCCGGACACGCAAAATGAGGTCACCAGAGGTCAATGACATTTGCTATCTTCTAAGACGCTCCCGGACACGCAAAATGAGGTCACCAGAGGTCAATGACCTTTGCTATCTTCTGAGACGCTCCCAGACACGCAAAATGAGGTCACCAGAGGTCAATGACCTTTGCTATCTTCTAAGACGCTCCCGGACACGCAAAATGAGGTCACCAGAGGTCAATGAACTTTGCTATCTTCTAAGACGATCCCGGACACGCAAAATGAGGTCACCAGAGGTCAATGATCTTTGCTATCTTCTGAGACGCTCCCGGACACGCAAAATGAGGTCACCAGAGGTCAATGACCTTTGCTATCTTCTAAGACGCTCCCGGACACGCAAAATGAGGTCACCAGAGGTCAATGAACTTTGCTATCTTCTAAGACGCTCCCGCACACGCAAAATGAGATCACCAGAGGTCAATGACCTTTGCTATCTTCTAAGCCGCTCCCGCACACACAAAATGAGATCACCAGAGGTCAATGACCTTTGTTATCTTCTAAGAAGCTCCCGGAAACGCAAATAGAGGTAACCAGAGGTCAATGACCTTCGCTATCTTCTAAGAAGCTCCCGGAAAGGCAAAATGAGGTCACCAGAATTCAATGACATTTGCTATCTTCTAAGACGCTCCCGGACACGCAAAATGAGGTCACCAGAGGTCAATGACATTTGCTATCTTCTAAGACGCTCCCGGACACGCAAAATGAGGTCACTAGAGGTCAATGACCTTTGCTATCTTCTGAGACGCTCCCAGACACGCAAAATGAGGTCACCAGAGGTCAATGATCTTTGCTATCTACTAAGAAGCTCCCGGACACCAAAATGAGGTCACTAGAGGTCAATGACCTTTGCTATCTTCTAAGACGCTCCCGGACACGCAAAATGTGGTCACCAGAGGTCAATGACACTTGCTATATTCTAAGAAGCTCCCGGACACGCAAAATGAGGTCACCAGAGGTCAATGACCTTTGCTATCTTCTAAGAAGCTCCCGGAAAGGCAAAATGAGGTCACCAGAGTTCAATGACATTTGCTATCTTCTAAGACGCTCCCGGACACGCAAAATGAGGTCACCAGAGGTCAATGACCTTTACTATCTTCTGAGACGCTCCCAGACACGCAAAATGAGGTCACCAGAGGTCAATGACCTTTGCTATCTTCTAAGAGTCTCCCGGAAAGGCAAAATGAGGTCACCAGAGTTTAATGACATTTGCTATCTTCTAAGACGCTCCCGGACACGCAAAATGAGGTCACCAGAGGTCAATGACATTTGCTATCTTCTAAGACGCTCCCGGACACGCAAGATGAGGTCACCAGAGGTCAATGACCTTTGCTATCTTCTGAGACGCTCCCAGACACGCAAAATGAGGTCACCAGAGGTCAATGACCTTTGCTATCTTCTAAGACGCTCCCGGACACGCAAAATGAGGTCACCAGAGGTCAATGAACTTTGCTATCTTCTAAGACGCTCCCGGACACGCAAAATGAGGTCACCAGAGGTCAATGACCTTTGCTATCTTCTGAGACGCTCCCGGACACGCAAAATGAGGTCACCAGAGGTCAATGACCTTTGCTATCTTCTAAGACGCTCCCGGACACGCAAAATGATGTCACCAGAGGTCAATGACCTTTGCTATCTTCTAAGAAGCTCCCGGACACGCAAAATGAGGTCACCAGAGGTCAATGACATTTGCTATCTTCTAAGACGCTCCCGGACACGCAAAATGAGGTCACCAGAGGTCAATGACCTTTACTATCTTCTGAGACGCTCCCAGACACGCAAAATGAGGTCACCAGAGGTCAATGACCTTTGCTATCTTCTAAGACGCTCCCGGACACGCAAAATGAGGTCACCAGAGGTCAATGAACTTTGCTATCTTCTAAGACGATCCCGGACACGCAAAATGAGGTCACCAGAGGTCAATGACCTTTGCTATCTTCTGAGACGCTCCCGGACACGCAAAATGAGGTCACCAGAGGTCAATGACCTTTGCTATCTTCTAAGACGCTCCCGGACACGCAAAATGAGGTCACCAGAGGTCAATGACCTTTACTATCTTCTGAGACGCTCCCAGACACGCAAAATGAGGTCACCAGAGGTCAATGACCTTTGCTATCTTCTAAGACGCTCCCGGACACGCAAAATGAGGTCACCAGAGGTCAATGAACTTTGCTATCTTCTAAGACGATCCCGGACACGCAAAATGAGGTCACCAGAGGTCAATGACCTTTGCTATCTTCTGAGACGCTCCCGGACACGCAAAATGAGGTCACCAGAGGTCAATGACCTTTGCTATCTTCTAAGACGCTCCCGGACACGCAAAATGAGGTCACCAGAGGTCAATGAACTTTGCTATCTTCTAAGACGCACCCGCACACGCAAAATGAGATCACCAGAGGTCAATGACCTTTGCTATCTTCTAAGCCGCTCCCGCACACACAAAATGAGATCACCAGAGGTCAATGACCTTTGTTATCTTCTAAGAAGCTCCCGGAAACGCAAAATGAGGTCACCAGTGGTCAATGACCTTTGCTATCTTCTAAGAAGTTCCCGGACACGCAAATAGAGGTCACCAGAGGTCAATGACCTTTGCTATCTTCTAAGAAGCTCCCGGAAAGGCAAAATGAGGTCACCAGAATTCAATGACATTTGCTATCTTCTAAGACGCTCCCGGACACGCAAAATGAGGTCACCAGTGGTCAATGATATTTGCTATCTTCTAAGAAGCTCCCGGACACCAAAATGAGGTCACCAGAGGTCAATGACCTTTGCTATCTTCAAAGACGCTCCCGGACACGCAAAATGTGGTCACCAGAGGTCAATGACCTTTGCTATCTTCTAAGCCGCTCCCGCACACACAAAATGAGATCACCAGAGGTCAATGACCTTTGTTATCTTCTAAGAAGCTCCCGGACACGCAAAATGAGGTCACCAGTGTTCAATGACCTTTGCTATCTTCTAAGACGTTCCCGGACACGCAAAATGAGGTCACCAGAGGTCAATGACCTTTGCTATCTTCTAAGAAGCTCCCGGAAAGGCAAAATGAGGTCACCAGAGTTCAATGACATTTGCTATCTTCTAAGACGCTCTCGGACACGCAAAATGAGGTCACCAGAGGTCAATGACATTTGCTATCTTCTAAGACGCTCCCGGACACGCAAAATGAGGTCACCAGAGGTCAATGACCTTTGCTATCTTCTGAGACGCACCCAGACACGCAAAATGAGGTCACCAGAGGTCAATGACCTTTGCTATCTTCTAAGAAGCTCCCGGACACCAAAATGAGGTCACCAGAGGTCAATGACCTTTGCTATCTTCTAAGACGCTCCCGGACACGGAAAATGTGGTCACCAGAGGTCAATGACCTTTGCTATATTCTAAGAAGCTCCCGGACACGCAAATTGAGGTCACCAGAGGTCGATGACCTTTGCTATATTCTTAGACGCTCCCGGACACGCAAAATAAGGTCACCAGAGGTCAATGACCTTTGCTATCTTCTGAGACGCTCCCGGACACGCAAAATGAGGTCACCAGAGGTCAATGACCTTTGCTATCTTCTAAGACGCTCCCGGACACGCAAAATGAGGTCACCAGAGGTCAATGACATTTGCTATCTTCTAAGACGCTCCCGGACACGCAAAATGAGGTCAGCAGAGGTCAATGACCTTTGCTATCTTCTGAGACGCTCCCAGACACGCAAAATAAGGTCACCAGAGGTCAATGACCTTTGCTATCTTCTCAGACGCTCCCGGACACGCAAAATGAGGTCACCAGAGGTCAATGACCTTTGCTGTCTCCTAAGACGCTCCCGGACACGCAAAATGAGGTCACCATAGGTCAATGAAATTTGCTATCTTCTAAGACACTCCCGGACAAGCAATATGAGGTCAGCAGAGGTCAATGACATTTGCAATCTTCTAAGAGGCTCCCGGAAAGGCAAAATGAGGTCACCAGAGTTCAATGACATTTGCTATCTTCTAAGACGCTCCCGGACACGCAAAATGAGGTCACCAGAGGTCAATGACATTTGCTATCTTCTAAGACGCTCCCGGACACGCAAAATGAGGTCACCAGAGGTCAATGACCTTTGCTATCTTCTGAGACGCTCCCAGACACGCAAAATGAGGTCACCAGAGGTCAATGACCTTTGCTATCTTCTAAGACGCTCCCGGACACGCAAAATGAGGTCACCAGAGGTCAATGAACTTTGCTATCTTCTAAGACGATCCCGGACACGCAAAATGAGGTCACCAGAGGTCAATGATCTTTGCTATCTTCTGAGACGCTCCCGGACACGCAAAATGAGGTCACCAGAGGTCAATGACCTTTGCTATCTTCTAAGACGCTCCCGGACACGCAAAATGAGGTCACCAGAGGTCAATGAACTTTGCTATCTTCTAAGACGCTCCCGCACACGCAAAATGAGATCACCAGAGGTCAATGACTTTTGCTATCTTCTAAGCCGCTCCCGCACACACAAAATGAGATCACCAGAGGTCAATGACCTTTGTTATCTTCTAAGAAGCTCCCGGAAACGCAAAATGAGGTCACCAGTGGTCAATGACCTTTGCTATCTTCTAAGAAGTTCCCGGACACGCAAATAGAGGTAACCAGAGGTCAATGACCTTTGCTATCTTCTAAGAAGCTCCCGGAAAGGCAAAATGAGGTCACCAGAATTCAATGACATTTGCTATCTTCTAAGACGCTCCCGGACACGCAAAATGAGGTCACCAGAGGTCAATGACATTTGCTATCTTCTAAGACGCTCCCGGACACGCAAAATGAGGTCACTAGAGGTCAATGACCTTTGCTATCTTCTGAGACGCTCCCAGACACGCAAAATGAGGTCACCAGAGGTCAATGATCTTTGCTATCTACTAAGAAGCTCCCGGACACCAAAATGAGGTCACTAGAGGTCAATGACCTTTGCAATCTTCTAAGACGCTCCCGGACACGCAAAATGTGGTCACCAGAGGTCAATGACACTTGCTATATTCTAAGAAGCTCCCGGACACGCAAAATGAGGTCACCAGAGGTCAATGACCTTTGCTATCTTCTAAGAAGCTCCCGGAAAGTCAAAATGAGGTCACCAGAGTTCAATGACATTTGCTATCTTCTAAGACGCTCCCGGACACGCAAAATGAGGTCACCAGAGGTCAATGAAATTTGCTATCTTCTAAGAAACTCCCGGGCACGCAATATGAGTTCAGCAGAGGTCAATGACATTTGCAATCTTCTAAGAGTCTCCCGGAAAGGCAAAATGAGGTCACCAGAGTTTAATGACATTTGCTATCTTCTAAGACGCTCCCGGACACGCAAAATGAGGTCACCAGAGGTCAATGACATTTGCTATCTTCTAAGACGCTCCCGGACACGCAAGATGAGGTCACCAGAGGTCAATGACCTTTGCTATCTTCTGAGACGCTCCCAGACACGCAAAATGAGGTCACCAGAGGTCAATTACCTTTGCTATCTTCTAAGACGCTCCCGGACACGCAAAATGAGGTCACCAGAGGTCAATGAACTTTGCTATCTTCTAAGACGCTCCCGGACACGCAAAATGAGGTCACCAGAGGTCAATGACCTTTGCTATCTTCTGAGACGCTCCCGGACACGCAAAATGAGGTCACCAGAGGTCAATGACCTTTGCTATCTTCTAAGACGCTCCCGGACACGCAAAATGATGTCACCAGAGGTCAATGACCTTTGTTATCTTCTAAGAAGCTCCCGGACACGCAAAATGAGGTCACCAGAGGTCAATGACATTTGCTATCTTCTAAGACGCTCCCGGACACGCAAAATGAGGTCACCAGAGGTCAATGACCTTTACTATCTTCTGAGACGCTCCCAGACACGCAAAATGAGGTCACCAGAGGTCAATGACCTTTGCTATCTTCTAAGACGCTCCCGGACACGCAAAATGAGGTCACCAGAGGTCAATGAACTTTGCTATCTTCTAAGACGATCCCGGACACGCAAAATGAGGTCACCAGAGGTCAATGACCTTTGCTATCTTCTGAGACGCTCCCGGACACGCAAAATGAGGTCACCAGAGGTCAATGACCTTTGCTATCTTCTAAGACGCTCCCGGACACGCAAAATGAGTTCACCAGAGGTCAATGACCTTTACTATCTTCTGAGACGCTCCCAGACACGCAAAATGAGGTCACCAGAGGTCAATGATATTTGCTATCTTCTAAGAAGCTCCCGGACACCAAAATGAGGTCACCAGAGGTCAATGACCTTTGCTATCTTCAAAGACGCTCCCGGACACGCAAAATGTGGTCACCAGAGGTCAATGACCTTTGCTATATTATAAGAAGCTCCCGGACACGCAAAATGAGGTCACCAGAGGTCAATGACCTTTGCTATCTTCTAAGAAGCTCCCGGAAAGGCAAAATGAGGTCACCAGAGTTCAATGACATTTGCTATCTTCTAAGACGCTCCCGGATACGCAAAATGAGGTCACCAGAGGTCAATGAAATTTGCTATCTTCTAAGACACTCCCGGGCACGCAATATGAGTTCAGCAGAGGTCAATGACATTTGCAATCTTCTAAGAGTCTCCCGGAAAGGCAAAATGAGGTCACCAGAGTTTAATGACATTTGCTATCTTCTAAGACGCTCCCGGACACGCAAAATGAGGTCACCAGAGGTCAATGACATTTGCTATCTTCTAAGACGCTCCCGGACACGCAAAATGAGGTCACCAGAGGTCAATGACCTTTGCTATCTTCTGAGACGCTCCCAGACACGCAAAATGAGGTCACCAGAGGTCAATGACCTTTGCTATCTTCTAAGACGCTCCCGGACACGCAAAATGAGGTCACCAGAGGTCAATGAACTTTGCTATCTTCTAAGACGCTCCCGGACGCGCAAAATGAGGTCACCAGAGGTCAATGACCTTTGCTATCTTCTGAGACGCTCCCGGACACGCAAAATGAGGTCACCAGAGGTCAATGACCTTTGCTATCTTCTTAGACACTCCCGGACACGCAAAATGATGTCACCAGAGGTCAATGACCTTTGTTATCTTCTAAGAAGCTCCCGGACACGCAAAATGAGGTCACCAGAGGTCAATGATATTTGCTATCTTCTAAGACGCTCCCGGACACGCAAAATGAGGTCACCAGAGGTCAATGACCTTTACTATCTTCTGAGACGCTCCCAGACACGCAAAATGAGGTCACCAGAGGTCAATGACCTTTGCTACCTTCTAAGACGCTCCCGGACACGCAAAATGAGGTCACCAGAGGTCAATGAATTTTGCTATCTTCTAAGAAGCTCCCGGAAAAGCAAAATGAGGTCACCAGAATTCAATGACATTTGCTATCTTCTAAGACGCTTCCGGACACGCAAAATGAGGTCACCAGAGGTCAATGACATTTGCTATCTTCTAAGACGCTCCCGGACACGCAAAATGAGGTCACCAGAGGTCAATGACCTTTGCTATCTTCTGAGACGCTCCCAGACACGCAAAATGAGCTCACCAGAGGTCAATGACCTTTGCTATCTTCTAAGAAGCTCCCGGACACCAAAATGAGTTCACCAGAGGTCAATGACCTTTGCTATCTTCTAAGCCGCTCCCGCACACACAAGATGAGATCACCAGAGGTCAATGACCTTTGTTATCTTCTAAGAAGCTCCCGGACACGCAAAATGAGGTCACCAGTGGTCAATGACCTTTGCTATCTTCTAAGAAGTTCCCGGACACGCAAATAGAGGTCACCAGAGGACAATGACCTTTGCTATCTTCTAAGAAGCTCCCGGAAAGGCAAAATGAGGTCACCAGAATTCAATGATATTTGCTATCTTCTAAGACGCTCCCGGACACGCAAAATGAGGTCACCAGAGGTCAATGACATTTGCTATCTTCTAAGACGCTTCCGGAAACGCAAAATGAGGTCACCAGAGGTCAATGACATTTGCTATCTTCTAAGACGTTCCCGGACACGCAAAATGAGGTCACCAGAGGTCAATGACCTTTGCTATCTTCTGAGACGCTCCCAGACACGCAAAATGAGGTCACCAGAGGTCAATGACATTTGCTATCTTCTAAGACGCTCCCGGACACGCAAAATGAGGTCACCAGAGGTCAATGACCTTTGCTATCTTCTGAGACGCTCCCAGACACGCAAAATGAGGTCACCAGAGGTCAATGACCTTTGCTATCTTCTAAGAAGCTCCCGGACACCAAAATGAGGTCACCAGAGGTCAATGACCTTTGCTATCTTCTAAGACGCTCCCGGACACGCAAAATGTGGTCAACAGAGGTCAATGACCTTTGCTATATTCTAAGAAGCTCCCGGACACGCAAAATGAGGTCACCAGAGGTCAATGACCTTTGCTATCTTCTAAGAAGCTCCCGGAAAGGCAAAATGAGGTCACCAGAGTTCAATGACATTTGCTATCTTCTAAGACGCTCCCGGACACGCAAAATGTGGTCACCAGAGGTCAATGACATTTGCTATCTTCTAAGACGCTCCCGGACACGCAAAATGAGGTCACCAGAGGTCAATGACATTTGCTATCTTCTAAGACGCTCCCGGACACGCAAAATGAGGTCACCAGAGGTCAATGACCTTTGCTATCCTCTGAGACGCTCCCAGACACGCAAAATGAGGTCACCAGAGGTCAATGACCTTTGCTATCTTCTAAGACGCTACAGCACACGCAAAATGAGATCACCAGAGGTCAATGACCTTTGCTATCTTCTAAGAAGTTCCCGGACACCAAAATGAGGTCACCAGAGGTCAATGACCTTTGCTATCTTCTAAGACGCTCCCGGACACGCAAAATGTGGTCACCAGAGGTCAATGACCTTTGCTATATTCTAAGAAGCTCCCGGACACGCAAAATGAGGTCACCAGAGGTCAATGACATTTGCTATCTTCTGAGACGCTCCCAGACACGCAAAATGTGGTCACCAGAGGTCAATGACATTTGCTATCTTCTAAGACGCTCCCGGAAACGAAAAAGGGGTCACCAGAGGTCAATGAATTTTGCTATCTTCTAAGACGCTCCCGGACACGCAAAATGAGGTCACCAGAGGTCAATGACCTTTGCTATCTTCTAAGAAGCTCCCGGACACCAAAATGAGGTCACCAGAGGTCAATGACCTTTGCTATCTTCTAAGACGCTCCCGGACACGCAAAATGTGGTCACCAGAGGTCAATGACCTTTGCTATATTCTAAGAAGCTCCCGGACACGCAAAATGAGGTCACCAGAGGTCAATGACCTTTGCTATCTTCTGAGACGCTCCCAGACACGCAAAATGAGGTCACCAGAGGTCAATGACATTTGCTATCTTCTAAGACGCTCCCGGAAACGAAAAAGGGGTCACCAGAGGTCAATGAATTTTGCTATCTTCTAAGACGCTCCCGGACACGCAAAATGAGGTCACCAGAGGTCAATGACCTTTGCTATCTTCTAAGAAGCTCCCGGACACCAAAATGAGGTCACCAGAGGTCAATGACCTTTGCTAACTTCTAAGACGCTCCCGGACACGCAAAATGTGGTCACCAGAGGTCAATGACCTTTGCTATATTCTAAGAAGCTCCCGGACACGCAAAATGAGGTCACCAGAGGTCAATGACCTTTGCTATATTCTTAGACGCTCCCGGACACGCAAAATAAGGTCACCAGAGGTCAGTGACCTTTGTTATCTTCTGAGACGCTCCCGGACACGCAAAATGAGGTCACCAGAGGTCAATGACCTTTGCTATCTTCTAAGACGCTCCCGGACACGCAAAATGAGGTCACCAGAGGTCAATGACATTTGCTATCTTCTAAGACGCTCCCGGACACGCAAAATGAGGTCACCAGAGGTCAATGAACTTTGCTATCTTCTAAGACGCTCCCGGACACGCAAAATGAGGTCACTAGAGGTCAATGACCTTTGCTATCTTCTGAGACGCTCCCGGACACGCAAAATGAGGTCACCAGAGGTCAATGACCTTTGCTATCTTCTAAGACGCTCCCGGACACGCAAAATGAGGACACCAGAGGTCAATGAACTTTGCTATCTTCTAAGACGCTCCCGCACACGCAAAATGAGATCACCAGAGGTCAATGACCTTTGCTATCTTCTAAGCCGCTCCCGCACACACAAAATGAGATCACCAGAGGTCAATGACCTTTGTTATCTTCTAAGAAGCTCCCGGACACGCAAAATGAGGTCACCAGTGTTCAATGACCTTTGCTATCTTCTAAGAAGTTCCCGGACACGCAAAATGAGGTCACCAGAGGTCAATGACCTTTGCTATCTTCTAAGAAGCTCCCGGAAAGGCAAAATGAGGTCATCAGAGTTCAATGACATTTGCTATCTTCTAAGACGCTCCCGGACACGCAAAATGAGGTCACCAGAGGTCAATGACATTTGCTATCTTCTAAGACGCTCCCGGACACGCAAAATGAGGTCACCAGAGGTCAATGACCTTTGCTATCTTCTGAGACGCACCCAGACACGCAAAATGAGGTCACCAGAGGTCAATGACCTTTGCTATCTTCTAAGAAGCTCCCGGACACCAAAATGAGGTCACCAGAGGTCAATGACCTTTGCTATCTTCTAAGACGCTCCCGGACACGCAAAATGTGGTCACCAGAGGTCAATGACCTTTGCTATATTCTAAGAAGCTCCCGGACACGCAAATTGAGGTCACCAGAGGTCAATGACCTTTGCTATATTCTTAGACGCTCCCGGACACACAAAATAAGGTCACCAGAGGTCAATGACCTTTGCTATCTTCTGAGACGCTCCCGGACACGCAAAATGAGGTCACCAGAGGTCAATGACCTTTGCTATCTTCTAAGACGCTCCCGGACACGCAAAATGAGGTCACCAGAGGTCAATGAAATTTGCTATCTTCTAAGACACTCCCGGACACGCAATATGAGGTCAGCAGAGGTCAATGACATTTGCAATCTTCTAAGAGGCTCCCGGAACGGCAAAATGAGGTCACGAGAGTTCAATGACATTTGCTATCATCTAAGACGCTCCCGGACACGCAAAATGAGGTCACCAGAGGTCAATGACATTTGCTATCTTCTGAGACGCTCCCGGACTCGCAAAATGAGGTCACCAGAGGTCAATGACCTTTGCTATCTCCTGAGACGCTCCCAGACACGCAAAATAAGGTCACCAGAGGTCAATGACCTTTGCTATCTTCTCAGACGCTCCCGGACACGCAAAATGAGGTCACCAGAGGTCAATGACCTTTGCTGTCTTCTAAGACGCTCCCGGACACGCAAAATGAGGTCACCATAGGTCAATGAAATTTGCTATCTTCTAAGACACTCCCGGACAAGCAATATGAGGTCAGCAGAGGTCAATGACATTTGCAATCTTCTAAGAGTCTCCCGGAAAGGCAAAATGAGGTCACCAGAGTTCAATGACATTTGCTATCTTCTAAGACGCTCCCGGACACGCAAAATGAGGTCACCAGAGGTCAATGACATTTGCTATCTTCTAAGACGCTCCCGGACACGCAAAATGAGGTCACCAGAGGTCAATGACCTTTGCTATCTTCTGAGACGCTCCCAGACACGCAAAATGAGGTCACCAGATGTCAATGACCTTTGCTATCTTCTAAGACGCTCCCGGACACGCAAAATGAGGTCACCAGAGGTCAATGAACTTTGCTATCTTCTAAGACGAACCCGGACACGCAAAATGAGATCACCAGAGGTCAATGACGTTTGCTATCTTCTAAGCCGCTCCCGCACACACAAAATGAGATCACCAGAGGTCAATGATCTTTGTTATCTTCTAAGAAGCTCCCGGAAACGCAAAATGAGGTCACCAGTGGTCAATGACCTTTGCTATCTTCTAAGAAGTTCCCGGACACGCAAATAGAGGTCACCAGAGGTCAATGACCTTTGCTATATTCTAAGAAGCTCCCGGACACGCAAAATGAGGTCACCAGAGGTCAATGAACTTTGCTATCTTCTAAGACGCTCCCGCACACGCAAAATGAGATCACCAGAGGTCAATGACCTTTGCTATCTTCTAAGCCGCTCCCGCACACACAAAATGAGATCACCAGAGGTCAATGACCTTTGTTATCCTCTAAGAAGCACCCGGACACGCAAAATGAGGTCACCAGAGGTCAATGACCTTTGCTATCTTCTGAGACGCTCCCGGACACGCAAAATGAGGTCACCAGAGGTCAATGACCTTTGCTATCTTCTAAGACGCTCCCGGACACGCAAAATGAGGTCACCAGAGGTCAATGACCTTTGTTATCTTCTAAGAAGCTCCCGGACACGCAAAATGAGGTCACCAGAGGTCAATGACATTTGCTATCTTCTAAGACGCTCCCGGACACGCAAAATGAGGTCACCAGAGGTCAATGACCTTTACTATCTTCTGAGACGCTCCCATACACGCAAAATGAGGTCACCAGAGGTCAATGACCTTTGCTATCGTCTAAGACGCTCCCGGACACGCAAAATGAGGTCACCAGAGGTCAATGAACTTTGCTATCTTCTAAGACGCTCCCGCACACGCAAAATGAGATCACCAGAGGTCAATGACCTTTGCTATCTTCTAAGCCGCTCCCGCACACACTAAATGAGATCACCAGAGGTCAATGACCTTTGTTATCTTCTAAGAAGCTCCCGGAAAGGCAAAATGAGGTCACCAGTGGTCAATGACCTTTGCTATCTTCTAAGAAGTTCCCGGACATGCAAATAGAGGTCACCAGAGGACAATGCCCTTTGCTATCTTCTAAGAAGCTCCCGGAAAGGCAAAATGAGGTCACCAGAATTCAATGACATTTGCTATCTTCTAAGACGCTTCCGGACACGCAAAATGAGGTCACCAGAGGTCAATGACATTTGCTATCTTCTAAGACGCTCCCGGACACGCAAAATGAGGTCACCAGAGGTCAATGACCTTTGCTATCTTCTGAGACGCTCCCAGACACGCAAAATGAGCTCACCAGAGGTCAATGACCTTTGCTATCTTCTAAGAAGCTCCCGGACACCAAAATGAGATCACCAGAGGTCAATGACCTTTGCTATCTTCTAAGCCGCTCCCGCACACACAAGATGAGATCACCAGAGGTCAATGACCTTTGTTATCTTCTAAGAAGCTCCCGGACACGCAAAATGAGGTCACCAGTGGTCAATGACCTTTGCTATCTTCTAAGAAGTTCCCGGACACGCAAATAGAGGTCACCAGAGGACAATGACCTTTGCTATCTTCTAAGAAGCTCCCGGAAAGGCAAAATGAGGTCACCAGAATTCAATGACATTTGCTATCTTCTAAGACGCTCCCGGACACGCAAAATGAGGTCACCAGAGGTCAATGACATTTGCTATCTTCTAAGACGCTCCCGGACACGCAAAATGAGGTCACCAGAGGTCAATGACCTTTGCTATCTTCTGAGACGCTCCCAGACACGCAAAATGAGGTCACCAGAGGTCAATGACCTTTGCTATCTTCTAAGACGCTCCCGGACACGCAAAATGAGGTCACCAGAGGTCAATGAACTTTGCTATCTTCTAAGACGCTTCCGGACACGCAAAATGAGGTCACCAGAGGTCAATGACATTTGCTATCTTCTAAGACGTTCCCGGACACGCAAAATGAGGTCACCAGAGGTCAATGACCTTTGCTATCTTCTGAGACGCTCCCAGACACGCAAAATGAGGTCACCAGAGGTCAATGACATTTGCTATCTTCTAAGACGCTCCCGGACACGCAAAATGAGGTCACCAGAGGTCAATGACTTTTGCTATCTTCTGAGACGCTCCCAGACACGCAAAATGAGGTCACCAGAGGTCAATGACCTTTGCTATCTTCTAAGAAGCTCCCGGACACCAAAATGAGGTCACCAGAGGTCAATGACCTTTGCTATCTTCTAAGACGCTCCCGGACACGCAAAATGTGGTCACCAGAGGTCAATGACCTTTGCTATATTCTAAGAAGCTCCCGGACACGCAAAATGAGGTCACCAGATGTCAATGACCTTTGCTATCTTCTAAGAAGCTCCCGGAAAGGCAAAATGAGGTCACCAGAGTTCAATGACATTTGCTATCTTCTAAGACGCTCCCGGACACGCAAAATGTGGTCACCAGAGGTCAATGATATTTGCTATCTTCTAAGACGCTCCCGGACACGTAAAATGAGGTCACCAGAGGTCAATGAAATATGCTATCTTCTAAGACACTCCCGGACACGCAATATGAGTTCAGCAGAGGTCAATGACATTTGCAATCTTCTAAGAGGCTCCCGGAAAGGCAAAATGAGGTCACCAGAGTTTAATGACATTTGCTATCTTCTAAGACGCTCCCGGACACGCAAAATGAGGTCACCAGAGGTCAATGACATTTGCTATCTTCTAAGACGCTCCCGGACACGCAAAATGAGGTCACCAGAGGTCAATGTCCTTTGCCATCTTCTGAGACGCTCCCAGACACGCAAAATGAGGTCACCAGAGGTCAATGACCTTTGCTATCTTCTAAGACGCTCCCGCACACGCAAAATGAGATCACCAGAGGTCAATGACCTTTGCTATCTTCTAAGCCGCTCCCGCACACACAAAATGAGATCACCAGAGGTCAATGACCTTTGTTATCTTCTAAGACGCTCCCGGACACGCAAAATGAGGTCACCAGTGGTCAATGAACTTTGCTATCTTCTAAGAAGTTCCCGGACACGCAAATAGAGGTCACCAGAGGACAATGACCTTTGCTATCTTCTAAGAAGCTCCCGGAAAGGCAAAATGAGGTCACCAGTATTCAATGACATTTGCTATCTTCTAAGACGCTTCCGGACACGCAAAATGAGGTCACCAGAGGTCAATGACATTTGCTATCTTCTAAGACGCTCCCGGACACGCAAAATGAGGTCACCAGAGGTCAATGACCTTTGCTATCTTCTGAGACGCTCCCAGACACGCAAAATGAGGTCACCAGAGGTCAATGACCTTTGCTATCTTCTAAGAAGTTCCCGGACACCAAAATGAGATCACCAGAGGTCAATGACCTTTGCTATCTTCTAAGCCGCTCCCGCACACACAAAATGAGATCACCAGAGGTCAATGACCTTTGTTATCTTCTAAGAAGCTCCCGGACACGCAAAATGAGGTCACCAGTGGTCAATGACCTTTGCTATCTTCTAAGAAGTGCCCGGACACGCAAATAGAGGTCACCAGAGGACAATGACCTTTGCTATCTTCTAAGAAGCTCCCGGAAAGGCAAAATGAGGTCACCAGAACTCAATGACATTTGCTATCTTCTAAGACGCTCCCGGACACGCAAAATGAGGTCACCAGAGGTCGATGACATTTGCTATCTTCTAAGACGCTCCCGGACACGCAAAATGAGGTCACCAGAGGTCAATGACCTTTGCTATCTTCTGAGACGCTCCCAGACACGCAAAATGAGGTCACCAGAGGTCAATGACCTTTGCTATCTTCCAAGAAGCTCCCGGACACCAAAATGAGGTCACCAGAGGTCAATGACCTTTGCTATCTTCTAAGACGCTCCCGGACACGCAAAATGTGGTCACCAGAGGTCAATGACCTTTGCTATATTCTAAGAAGCTCCCGGACACGCAAAATGAGGTCACCAGAGGTCAATGACCTTTGCTATCTTCTAAGAAGCTCCCGGACACGCAAAATGAGGTCACCAGAGGTCAATGACCTTTGCTATCTTCTAAGAAGCTCCCGGAAAGGCAAAATGAGGTCACCAGAGTTCAATGACATTTGCTATCTTCTAAGACGCTCCCGGACACGCAAAATGAGGTCACCAGAGGTCGATGACATTTGCTATCTTCTAAGACGCTCCCGGACACGCAAAATGAGGTCACCAGAGGTCAATGAACTTTGCTATCTTCTAAGACGCTCCCGCACACGCAAAATGAGATCACCAGAGGTCAATGACCTTTGCTAACTTCTAAGCCGCTCCCGCACACACAAAATGAGATCACCAGAGGTCAATGACCTTTGTTATCTTCTAAGAAGCTCCCGGACACGCAAAATGAGGTCACGAGTGGTCAATGACCTTTGCTATCTTCTAAAAAGTTCCCGGACACGCAAAATGAGGTCACCAGAGGTCAATGACTTTTGCTATCTTCTAAGAAGCTCCCGGAAAGGCAAAATGAGGTCACCAGAATTCAATGACCTTTGCTATCTTCTAAGAAGCTCCCGGAAAGGCAAAATGAGGTCACCAGAGGTCAATGACATTTGCTATCTTCTAAGACGCTCCCGGACACGCAAAATGAGGTCACCAGAGGTCAATGACCATTGCTATCTTCTGAGACGCTCCCAGACACGCAAAATGAGGTCACCAGAGGTCAATGACCTTTGCTATCTTCTAAGAAGCTCCCGGACACCAAAATGAGGTCACCAGAGGTCAATGACCTTTGCTATCTTCTAAGACGCTCCCGGACACGCAAAATGTGGTCACCAGAGGTCAATGACCTATGCTATATTCTAAGAAGCTCCCGGACACGCAAAATGAGGTCACCAGAGGTCAATGACATTTGCTATCTTCTAAGAAGCTCCCGGACACAAAAATGTGGTCACCAGAGGTCAACGACCTTTGCTATCTTCTAAGACGCTCCCGGACACGCAAAATGTGGTCACCAGAGTTCAATTACCTTTGCTATATACTAAGAAGCTCCCGGACACGCAAAATGAGGTCACCAGAGGTCAATGACCTTTGCTATATACTTAGACGCTCCCGGACACGCAAAATAAGGTCACCAGAGGTCAATGACATTTGCTATCTTCTGAGACGCTCCCGGACACGCAAAATGAGGTCACCAGAGGTCAATGACCTTTGCTATCTTCTAAGACGCTCCCGGACACGCAAAATGAGGTCACCAGAGGTCAATGAAATTTGCTATCTTCTAAGACACTCCCGGACACGCAATATGAGTTCAGCAGAGGTCAATGACATTTGCAATCTTCTAAGAGGCTCCCGGAAAGGCAAAATGAGGTCACCAGAGTTCAATGACCTTTGCTATCTTCTAAGACGCTCCCGCACACGCAAAATGAGATCACCAGAGGTCAATGACCTTTGCTATCTTCTAAGCCGCTCCCGCACACACAAAATGAGATCACCAGAGGTCAATGACCTTTGTTATCTTCTAAGACGCTCCCGGACACGCAAAATGAGGTCACCAGTGGTCAATGAACTTTGCTATCTTCTAAGAAGTTCCCGGACACGCAAATAGAGGTCACCAGAGGACAATGACCTTTGCTATCTTCTAAGAAGCTCCCGTAAAGGCAAAATGAGGTCACCAGTATTCAATGACATTTGCTATCTTCTAAGACGCTTCCGGACACGCAAAATGAGGTCACCAGAGGTCAATGACATTTGCTATCTTCTAAGACGCTCCCGGACACGCAAAATGAGGTCACCAGAGGTCAATGACCTTTGCTATCTTCTGAGACGCTCCCAGACACGCAAAATGAGGTCACCAGAGGTCAATGACCTTTGCTATCTTCTAAGAAGTTCCCGGACACCAAAATGAGATCACCAGAGGTCAATGACCTTTGCTATCTTCTAAGCCGCTCCCGCACACACAAAATGAGATCACCAGAGGTCAATGACCTTTGTTATCTTCTAAGAAGCTCCCGGACACGCAAAATGAGGTCACCAGTGGTCAATGACCTTTGCTATCTTCTAAGAAGTGCCCGGACACGCAAATAGAGGTCACCAGAGGACAATGACCTTTGCTATCTTCTAAGAAGCTCCCGGAAAGGCAAAATGAGGTCACCAGAACTCAATGACATTTGCTATCTTCTAAGACGCTCCCGGACACGCAAAATGAGGTCACCAGAGGTCGATGACATTTGCTATCTTCTAAGACGCTCCCGGACACGCAAAATGAGGTCACCAGAGGTCAATGACCTTTGCTATCTTCTGAGACGCTCCCAGACACGCAAAATGAGGTCACCAGAGGTCAATGACCTTTGCTATCTTCCAAGAAGCTCCCGGACACCAAAATGAGGTCACCAGAGGTCAATGACCTTTGCTATCTTCTAAGACGCTCCCGGACACGCAAAATGTGGTCACCAGAGGTCAATGACCTTTGCTATATTCTAAGAAGCTCCCGGACACGCAAAATGAGGTCACCATAGGTCAATGACCTTTGCTATCTTCTAAGAAGCTCCCGGAAAGGCAAAATGAGGTCACCAGAGTTCAATGACATTTGCTATCTTCTAAGACGCTCCCGGACACGCTAAATGTGGTCACCAGAGGTCAATGACCTTTGCTATCTTCTAAGACGCTCCCGGACACGCAAAATGAGGTCACCAGAGGTCAATGACCTTTGCTATCTTCTGAGACGCTCCCAGACACGCAAAATGAGGTCACCAGAGGTCAATGACCTTTGCTATATTCTAAGAAGCTCCCGGACACAAAAATGTGGTCACCAGAGGTCAATGACCTTTGCTATCTTCTAAGAAGCTCCCGGACACGCAAAATGAGGTCACCAGAGGTCAATGACCTTTGCTATCTTCTGAGACGCTCCCGGACACGCAACATGAGGTACCAGAGGTCAATGACCCTTGCTTTACTCTTAGAAGCTACCGGACACGCAAAATGAGGTCACCAGAGGTCAATGACCTTTGCTATCTTCTAAGACGCTCCCGGACACGCAAAATGAGGTCACCAGAGGTCAATGAACTTTGCTATCTTCTAAGACGCTCCCGCACACGCAAAATGAGATCACCAGAGGTCAACGACCTTTGCTAACTTCTAAGCCGCTCCCGCACACACAAAATGAGATCACCAGAGGTCAATGACCTTTGTTATCTTCTAAGAAGCTCCCGGACACGCAAAATGAGGTCACCAGTGGTCAATGACCTTTGCTATCTTCTAAAAAGTTCCCGGACACGCAAAATGAGGTCACCAGAGGTCAATGACTTTTGCTATCTTCTAAGAAGCTCCCGGAAAGGCAAAATGAGGTCACCAGAATTCAATGACCTTTGCTATCTTCTAAGAAGCTCCCGGAAAGGCAAAATGAGGTCACCAGAGGTCAATGACATTTGCTATCTTCTAAGACGCTCCCGGACACGCAAAATGAGGTCACCAGAGGTCAATGACCTTTGCTATCTTCTGAGACGCTCCCAGACACGCAAAATGAGGTCACCAGAGGTCAATGACCTTTGCTATCTTCTAAGAAGCTCCCGGACACCAAAATGAGGTCACCAGAGGTCAATGACCTTTGCTATCTTCTAAGACGCTCCCGGACACGCAAAATGTGGTCACCAGAGGTCAATGACCTATGCTATATTCTAAGAAGTTCCCGGACACCAAAATGAGATCACCAGAGGTCAATGACCTTTGCTATCTTCTAAGCCGCTCCCGCACACACAAAATGAGATCACCAGAGGTCAATGACCTTTGTTATCTTCTAAGAAGCTCCCGGACACGCAAAATGAGGTCACCAGTGGTCAATGACATTTGCTATCTTCTAAGAAGTGCCCGGACACGCAAATAGAGGTCACCAGAGGACAATGACCTTTGCTATCTTCTAAGAAGCTCCCGGAAAGGCAAAATGAGGTCACCAGAACTCAATGACATTTGCTATCTTCTAAGACGCTCCCGGACACGCAAAATGAGGTCACCAGAGGTCGATGACATTTGCTATCTTCTAAGACGCTCCCGGACACGCAAAATGAGGTCACCAGAGGTCAATGACCTTTGCTATCTTCTGAGACGCTCCCAGACACGCAAAATGAGGTCACCAGAGGTCAATGACCTTTGCTATCTTCCAAGAAGCTCCCGGACATCAAAATGAGGTCACCAGAGGTCAATGACCTTTGCTATCTTCTAAGACGCTCCCGGACACGCAAAATGTGGTCACCAGAGGTCAATGACCTTTGCTATATTCTAAGAAGCTCCCGGACACGCAAAATGAGGTCACCATAGGTCAATGACCTTTGCTATCTTCTAAGAAGCTCCCGGAAAGGCAAAATGAGGTCACCAGAGTTCAATGACATTTGCTATCTTCTAAGACGCTCCCGGACACGCTAAATGTGGTCACCAGAGGTCAATGACATTTGCTATCTTCTAAGACGCTCCCGGACACGCAAAATGAGGTCACCAGAGGTCAATGACCTTTGCTATCTTCTGAGACGCTCCCAGACACGCAAAATGAGGTCACCAGAGGTCAATGACCTTTGCTATATTCTAAGAAGCTCCCGGACACGCAAAATGAGGTCACCAGAGGTCAATGACCTTTGCTATCTTCTAAGAAGCTCCCGGAAAGGCAAAATGAGGTCACCAGAGTTCAATGACATTTGCTATCTTCTAAGACGCTCCCGGACACGCAAAATGAGGTCACCAGAGGTCGATGACATTTGCTATCTTCTAAGACGCTCCCGGACACGCAAAATGAGGTCACCAGAGGTCAATGAACTTTGCTATCTTCTAAGACGCTCCCGCACACGCAAAATGAGATCACCAGAGGTCAACGACCTTTGCTAACTTCTAAGCCGCTCCCGCACACACAAAATGAGATCACCAGAGGTCAATGACCTTTGTTATCTTCTAAGAAGCTCCCGGACACGCAAAATGAGGTCACCAGTGGTCAATGACCTTTGCTATCTTCTAAAAAGTTCCCGGACACGCAAAATGAGGTCACCAGAGGTCAATGACTTTTGCTATCTTCTAAGAAGCTCCCGGACACCAAAATGAGGTCACCAGAGGTCAATGACCTTTGCTATCTTCTAAGACGCTCCCGGACACGCAAAATGAGGTCACCAGAGGTCAATGACCTTTGCTATCTTCTGAGACGCTCCCAGACACGCAAAATGAGGTCACCAGAGGTCAATGACCTTTGCTATATTCTAAGAAGCTCCCGGACACAAAAATGTGGTCACCAGAGGTCAATGACCTTTGCTATCTTCTAAGAAGCTCCCGGAAAGGCAAAATGAGGTCACCAGAGTTCAATGACATTTGCTATCTTCTAAGACGCTCCCGGACACGCAAAATGAGGTCACCAGAGGTCGATGACATTTGCTATCTTCTAAGACGCTCCCGGACACGCAAAATGAGGTCACCAGAGGTCAATGAACTTTGCTATCTTCTAAGACGCTCCCGCACACGCAAAATGAGATCACCAGAGGTCAACGACCTTTGCTAACTTCTAAGCCGCTCCCGCACACACAAAATGAGATCACCAGAGGTCAATGACCTTTGTTATCTTCTAAGAAGCTCCCGGACACGCAAAATGAGGTCACCAGTGGTCAATGACCTTTGCTATCTTCTAAAAAGTTCCCGGACACGCAAAATGAGGTCACCAGAGGTCAATGACTTTTGCTATCTTCTAAGAAGCTCCCGGAAAGGCAAAATGAGGTCACCAGAATTCAATGACCTTTGCTATCTTCTAAGAAGCTCCCGGAAAGGCAAAATGAGGTCACCAGAGGTCAATGACATTTGCTATCTTCTAAGACGCTCCCGGACACGCAAAATGAGGTCACCAGAGGTCAATGACCTTTGCTATCTTCTGAGACGCTCCCAGACACGCAAAATGAGGTCACCAGAGGTCAATGACCTTTGCTATCTTCTAAGAAGCTCCCGGACACCAAAATGAGGTCACCAGAGGTCAATGACCTTTGCTATCTTCTAAGACGCTCCCGGACACGCAAAATGTGGTCACCAGAGGTCAATGACCTATGCTATATTCTAAGAAGTTCCCGGACACCAAAATGAGATCACCAGAGGTCAATGACCTTTGCTATCTTCTAAGCCGCTCCCGCACACACAAAATGAGATCACCAGAGGTCAATGACCTTTGTTATCTTCTAAGAAGCTCCCGGACACGCAAAATGAGGTCACCAGTGGTCAATGACCTTTGCTATCTTCTAAGAAGTGCCCGGACACGCAAATAGAGGTCACCAGAGGACAATGACCTTTGCTATCTTCTAAGAAGCTCCCGGAAAGGCAAAATGAGGTCACCAGAACTCAATGACATTTGCTATCTTCTAAGACGCTCCCGGACACGCAAAATGAGGTCACCAGAGGTCGATGACATTTGCTATCTTCTAAGACGCTCCCGGACACGCAAAATGAGGTCACCAGAGGTCAATGACCTTTGCTATCTTCTGAGACGCTCCCAGACACGCAAAATGAGGTCACCAGAGGTCAATGACCTTTGCTATCTTCCAAGAAGCTCCCGGACACCAAAATGAGGTCACCAGAGGTCAATGACCTTTGCTATCTTCTAAGACGCTCCCGGACACGCAAAATGTGGTCACCAGAGGTCAATGACCTTTGCTATATTCTAAGAAGCTCCCGGACACGCAAAATGAGGTCACCATAGGTCAATGACCTTTGCTATCTTCTAAGAAGCTCCCGGAAAGGCAAAATGAGGTCACCAGAGTTCAATGACATTTGCTATCTTCTAAGACGCTCCCGGACACGCTAAATGTGGTCACCAGAGGTCAATGACATTTGCTATCTTCTAAGACGCTCCCGGACACGCAAAATGAGGTCACCAGATGTCAATGACCTTTGCTATCTTCTGAGACGCTCCCAGACACGCAAAATGAGGTCACCAGAGGTCAATGACCTTTGCTATATTCTAAGAAGCTCCCGGACACGCAAAATGAGGTCACCAGAGGTCAATGACCTTTGCTATCTTCTAAGAAGCTCCCGGAAAGGCAAAATGAGGTCACCAGAGTTCAATGACATTTGCTATCTTCTAAGACGCTCCCGGACACGCAAAATGAGGTCACCAGAGGTCGATGACATTTGCTATCTTCTAAGACGCTCCCGGACACGCAAAATGAGGTCACCAGAGGTCAATGAACTTTGCTATCTTCTAAGACGCTCCCGCACACGCAAAATGAGATCACCAGAGGTCAACGACCTTTGCTAACTTCTAAGCCGCTCCCGCACACACAAAATGAGATCACCAGAGGTCAATGACCTTTGTTATCTTCTAAGAAGCTCCCGGACACGCAAAATGAGGTCACCAGTGGTCAATGACCTTTGCTATCTTCTAAAAAGTTCCCGGACACGCAAAATGAGGTCACCAGAGGTCAATGACTTTTGCTATCTTCTAAGAAGCTCCCGGAAAGGCAAAATGATGTCACCAGAATTCAATGACCTTTGCTATCTTCTAAGAAGCTCCCGGAAAGGCAAAATGAGGTCACCAGAGGTCAATGACATTTGCTATCTTCTAAGACGCTCCCGGACACGCAAAATGAGGTCACCAGAGGTCAATGACCTTTGCTATCTTCTGAGACGCTCCCAGACACGCAAAATGAGGTCACCAGAGGTCAATGACCTTTGCTATCTTCTAAGAAGCTCCCGGACACCAAAATGAGGTCACCAGAGGTCAATGACCTTTGCTATCTTCTAAGACGCTCCCGGACACGCAAAATGTGGTCACCAGAGGTCAATGACCTATGCTATATTCTAAGAAGCTCCCGGACACGCAAAATGAGGTCACCAGAGGTCAATGACATTTGCTATATTCTAAGAAGCTCCCGGACACAAAAATGTGGTCACCAGAGGTCAACGACCTTTGCTATCTTCTAAGACGCTCCCGGACACGCAAATGTGGTCACCAGAGTTCAATTACCTTTGCTATATTCTAAGAAGCTCCCGGACACGCAAAATGAGGTCACCAGAGGTCAATGACCTTTGCTATATACTTAGACGCTCCCGGACACGCAAAATAAGGTCACCAGAGGTCAATGACATTTGCTATCTTCTGAGACGCTCCCGGACACGCAAAATGAGGTCACCAGAGGTCAATGACCTTTGCTATCTTCTAAGACGCTCCCGGACACGCAAAATGAGGTCACCAGAGGTCAATGAAATTTGCTATCTTCTAAGACACTCCCGGACACGCAATATGAGTTCAGCAGAGGTCAATGACATTTGCAATCTTCTAAGAGGCTCCCGGAAAGGCAAAATGAGGTCACCAGAGTTCAATGACATTCGCTATCTTCTAAGACGCTCCCGGACACGCAAAATGAGGCCACCAGAGGTCAATGACATTTGCTATCTTCTGAGACGCTCCCAGACACGCAAAATGAGGTCACCAGAGGTCAATGACCTTTGCTATCTTCTAAGACGCTCCCGGACACGCAAAATGAGGTCACCAGAGGTCAATGAACTTTGCTATCTTCTAAGACGCTCCCGCACACGCAAAATGAGATCACAAGAGGTCAATGACCTTTGCTATCTTCTAAGCCGCTCCCGCACACACAAAATGAGATCACCAGAGGTCAATGACCTTTGTTATCTTCTAAGAAACTCCCGGACACGCAAAATGAGGTCACCAGTGGTCAATGACCTTTGCTATCTTCTAAGAAGTTCCCGGACACGCAAAATGAGGTCACCAGAGGTCAATGACATTTGCTATCTTCTAAGAAGCTCCCGGAAAGGCAAAATGAGGTCACCAGGATTCAATGACATTTGCTATCTTCTAAGAAGCTCCCGGACACGCAAAATGAGGTCACCAGAGGTCAATGACATTTGCTATCTTCTAAGACGCTCCCGGACACGCAAAATGAGGTCACCAGAGGTCAATGACCTTTGCTATCTTCTGAGACGCTCCCAGACACGCAAAATGAGGTCACCAGAGGTCAATGACCTTTGCTATCTTCTAAGAAGCTCCCGGACACCAAAATGAGGTCACCAGAGGTCAATGACCTTTGCTATCTCCTAAGACGCTCCCGGACACGCAAAATGTGGTCACCAGAGGTCAATGACCTTTGCTATATTCTAAGAAGCTCCCGGACACGCAAAATGAGGTCACCAGAGGTCAATGACCTTTGCTATCTTCTAAGAAGCTCCCGGAAAGGCAAAATGAGGTCACCAGAGTTCAATGACATTTGCTATCTTCTAAGACGCTCCCGGACACGCAAAATGAGGTCACCAGAGGTCAATGACATTTGCTATCTTCTAAGACGCTCCCGGAAACGCAAAATGAGGTCACCAGAGGTCAATGAACTTTGCTATCTTCTAAGACGCTCCCGCACACGCAAAATGAGATCACCAGAGGTCAATGACCTTTGCTATCTTCTAAGCCGCTCCCGCACACACAAAATGAGATCACCAGAGGTCAATGACCTTTGTTATCTTCTAAGAAGATCCCGGACACGCAAAATGAGGTCACCAGTGGTCAATGACCTTTGCTATCTTCTAAGAAGTTCCCGGACACGCAAAATGAGGTCACCAGAGGTCAATGACTTTTGCTATCTTCTAAGAAGCTCCCGGAAAGGCAAAATGAGGTCACCAGAATTCAATGACCTTTGCTATCTTCTAAGAAGCTCACGGAAAGGCAAAATGAGGTCACCAGAGGTCAATGACATTTGCTATCTTCTAAGACGCTCCCGGACACGCAAAATGAGGTCACCAGAGGTCAATGACCTTTGCTATCTTCTGAGACGCTCCCAGACACGCAAAATGAGGTCACCAGAGGTCAGTGACCTTTGCTATCTTCTAAGAAGCTCCCGGACACCAAAATGAGGTCACCAGAGGTCAATGACCTTTGCTATCTTCTAAGACGCTCCCGGACACGCAAAATGTGGTCACCAGAGGTCAATGACCTTTGCTATATTCTAAGAAGCTCCCGGACACGCAAAATGAGGTCACCAGAGGTCAATGACATTGGCTATCTTCTAAGAAGCTCCCGGAAAGGCAAAATGAGGTCACCAGAGTTCAATGACATTTGCTATCTTCTAAGACGCTCCCGTACACGCAAAATGAGGTCACCAGAGGTCAATGACATTTGCTATCTTCTAAGACGCTCCCGGACACGCAAAATGAGGTCACCAGAGGACAATGACCTTTGCTATCTTCTGAGACGCTCCCAAACACTCAAAATGAGGTCACCAGAGGTCAATGACATTTGCTATCTTCTAAGAAGCTCCCGGACACAAAAATGTGGTCACCAGAGGTCAACGACCTTTGCTATCTTCTAAGACGCTCCCGGACACGCAAAATGTGGTCACCAGAGTTCAATGACCTTTGCTATATTCTAAGAAGCTCCCGGACACGCAAAATGAGGTCACCAGAGGTCAATGACCTTTGCTATATACTTAGACGCTCCCGGACACGCAAAATAAGGTCACCAGAGGTCAATGACCTTTGCTATCTTCTGAGACGCTCCCGGACACGCAAAATGAGGTCACCAGAGGTCAATGACCTTTGCTATCTTCTAAGACGCTCCCGGACACGCAAAATGAGGTCACCAGAGGTCAATGAAATTTGCTATCTTCTAAGACACTCCCGGACACGCAATATGAGTTCAGCAGAGGTCAATGACATTTGCAATCTTCTAAGAGGCTCCCGGAAAGACAAAATGAGGTCACCAGAGTTCAATGACATTTGCTATCTTCTAAGACGCTCCCGGCCCGTCAAAATGAGGTCACCAGAGGTCAATGAACTTTGCTATCATCTTAGACGCTCCCGGACACGCATAATGAGGTCACCAGAGGTCAATGACCTTTGCTATCTTCTGAGACGCTCCCGGACACGCAAAATGAGGTCACCAGAGGTCAATGACCTTTGCTATCTTCTAAGACGCTCCCGGACACGCAAAATGAGGTAACCAGAGGTTAATGAACTTTGCTATCTTCTAAGACGCTCCCGCACACGCAAAATGAGATCACCAGAGGTCAATGACCTCTGCTATCTTCTGAGCCGCTCCCGCACACACAAAATGAGATCACCAGAGGTCAATGACATTTGTTATCTTCTAAGATGCTCCCGGAAACGCAAAATGAGGTCACCAGTGGTCAATGACCTTTGCTATCTTCTAAGAAGTTCCCGGACACGCAGAATGAGGTCACCAGAGGTCAATGACCTTTGCTATCTTCTAAGAAGCTCCCGGAAAGGCAAAATGAGGTCACCAGAGTTCAATCACATTTGCTATCTTCTAAGACGCTCCCGGACACGCAAAATGAGGTCACCAGAGGTCAATGACATTTGCTATCTTCTAAGACGCTCCCGGACACGCAAAATGAGGTCACCAGAGGTCAATGACCTTTGCTATCTTCTAAGAAGCTCCCGGACACCAAAATGAGGTCACCAGAGGTCAATGACCTTTGCTATCTTCTAAGACCCCCCCGGACACGCAAAATGTGGTCACCAGAGGTCAATGACCTTTGCTGTATTCTAAGAAGCTCCCGGACACGCAAAATGAGGTCACCAGAGGTCAATGACCTTTGCTATATTCTTAGACGCTCCCGGACACGCAAAATGAGGTCACCAGAGGTCAATGAAATTTGCTATCTTCTAAGACACTCCCGGACACGCAATATGAGGTCAGCAGAGGTCAATGATATTTGCAATCTTCCAAGAGGCTCCCGGAAAGGCAAAATGAGGTCACCAGAGTTCAATGACATTTGCTATCTTCTAAGACGCTCCCGGACACGCAAAATGAGGTCACCAGAGGTCAATGACATTTGCTATCTTCTAAGACGCTCCCGGATACGCAAAATGAGGTCACCAGAGGTCAATGACCTTTCCTATCTTCTGAGACGCTCCCAGACACGCAAAATGAGGTCACCAGAGGTCAATGACCTTTGCTATCTTCTAAGACGCTCCCGGACACGCAAAATGAGGTCACCAGAGGTCAATGACCTTTGCTATCTTCTAAGAAGCTCCCGGAAAGGCAAAATGAGGTCACCAGAGTTCAATGACATTTGCTATCTTCTAAGACGCTCCCGGACACGCAAAATGAGGTCACCAGAGGTCAATGACATTTGCTATCTTCTAAGACGCTCCCGGACACGCAAAATGAGGTCACCAGAGGTCAATGACCTTTGCTATCTTCTGAGACGCTCCCGGACACCAAAATGAGGTCACCAGAGGTCAATGACCTTTGCTATCTTCTAAGACGCTCCCGGACACGCAAAATGTGGTCACCAGAGGTCAATGACCATTGCTATATTCTAAGAAGCTCCCGGACACGCAAAATGAGGTCACCAGAGGTCAATGACCTTGGCTATCTTCTAAGAAGCTCGCGGAAAGGCAAAATGAGGTCACCAGAGTTCAATGACATTTGCTATCTTCTAAGACGCTCCCCTACACGCAAAATGAGGTCACCAGAGGTCAATGACATTTGCTATCTTCTAAGACGCTCCCGGACACGCAAAATGAGGTCACCAGAGGACAATGACCTTTGCTATCTTCTGAGACGCTCCCAGACACGCAAAATGAGGTCACCAGAGGTCAATGACATTTGCTATCTTCTAAGAAGCTCCCGGACACAAAAATGTGGTCACCAGAGGTCAACGACCTTTGCTATCTTCTAAAACGCTCCCGGACACGCAAAATGTGGTCACTAGAGTTCAATGACCTTTGCTATATTCTAAGAAGGTCCCGGACACGCAAAATGAGGTCACCAGAGGTCAATGACCTTTGCTATATACTTAGACGCTCCCGGACACGCAAAATAAGGTCACCAGAGGTCAATGACCTTTGCTATCTTTTGAGACGCTCCCGGACACGCAAAATGAGGTCACCAGAGGTCAATGACCTTTGCTATCTTCTAAGACGCTCCCGGACACGCAAAATGAGTTCACCAGAGGTCAATGAAATTTGCTATCTTCTAAGACACTCCCGGACACGCAATATGAGTTCAGCAGAGGTCAATGACATTTGCAATCTTCTAAGAGGCTCCCGGAAAGGCAAAATGAGGTCACCAGAGTTCAATGACATTTGCTATCTTCTAAGACGCTCCCGGACACGCAAAATGAGGTCACCAGAGGTCAATGAACTTTGCTATCTTCTTAGAAGCTCCCGGACACGCATAATGAGGTCACCAGAGGTCAATGAACTTTGCTATCTTCTTAGACGCTCCCGGACACGCATAATGAGGTCACCAGTGGTTAATGAACTTTGCTATCTTCTAAGACGCTCCCGCACACGCAAAATGAGATCACCAGAGGTCAATGACCTCTGCTATCTTCTGAGCCGCTCCCGCACACACAAAATGAGATCACCAGAGGTCAATGTCATTTGTTATCTTCTAAGAAGCTCCCGGACACGCAAAATGAGGTCACCAGTGGTCAATGACCTTTGCTATCTTCTAAGAAGTTCCCGGACACGCAAAATGAGGTCACCAGAGGTCAATGACCTTTGCTATCTTCTAAGAAGCTCCCGGAAAGGCAAAATGAGGTCACCAGAGTTCAATGACATTTGCTATCTTCTAAGACGCTCCCGGACACGCAAAATGAGGTCACCAGAGGTCAATGACATTTGCTATCTTCTAAGACGCTCCCGGACACGCAAAATGAGGTCACCAGAGGTCAATGACCTTTGCTATCTTCTGAGACGCTCCCAGACACGCAAAATGAGGTCACCAGAGGTCAATGACCTTTGCTATTTCTAAGAAGCTCCCGGACACCAAAATGAGGTCACCAGAGGACAATGACCTTTGCTATCTTCTAAGACCCTCCCGGACACGCAAAATGTGGTCACCAGAGGTCAATGACCTTTGCTGTATTCTAAGAAGCTCCCGGACACGCAAAATGAGGTCACCAGAGGTCAATGACCTTTGCTATATTCTTAGACGCTCCCGGACACGCAAAATGAGGTCACCAGAGGTCAATGAAATTTGCTATCTTCTAAGACACTCCCGGACACGCAATATGAGGTCAGCAGAGGTCAATGACATTTGCAATCTTCTAAGAGGCTCCCGGAAAGGCAAAATGAGGTCACCAGAGTTCAATGACATTTGCTATCTTCTAAGACGCTCCCGGACACGCAAAATGAGGTCACCAGAGGTCAATGACATTTGCTATCTTCTAAGACGCTCCCGGACACGCAAAATGAGGTCACCAGAGGTCAATGACCTTTCCTATCTTCTGAGACGCTCCCAGACACGCAAAATAAGGTCACCAGAGGTCAATGACCTTTGCTATCTTCTAAGACGCTCCCGGACACGCAAAATGAGGTCACCAGAGGTCAATGACATTTGCTATCTTCTAAGACGCTCCCGGACACGCAAAATGAGGTCACCAGAGGTCAATGACCTTTGCTATCTTCTGAGACGCTCCCGGACACGCAAAATGAGGTCACCAGAGGTCAATGACCTTTGCTATCTTCTGAGACGCTCCCGGACACGCAAAATGAGGTCACCAGAGGTCAATGACCTTTGCTATCTTCTAAGACGCTCCCGGACACGCAAAATGAGGTCACCAGAGGTCAATGACATTTGCTATCTTCTAAGACGTTCCCGGACACGCAAAATGAGGTCACCAGAGGTCAATGACCTTTGCTATCTTCTAAGACGCTCCCTGACACGCAAAATGAGGTCACCAGAGGTCAATGACCTTTGCTATCTTCTGAGACGCTCCCGGACACGCAAAATGAGGTCACCAGAGGTCAATGACCTTTGCTATCTTCTGAGACGCTCCCGGACACGCAAAATGAGGTCACCAGAGGTCAATGACCTTTGCTATCTTCTCAGACGCTCCCGGACACGCAAAATGAGGTCACCAGAGGTCAATGACATTTGCTATCTTCTAAGACGCTCCCGGACACGCAAAATGAGGTCACCAGAGGTCAATGACCTTTGCTATCTTCTAAGACGCTCCCGGACACGCAAAATGAGGTCACCAGAGGTCAATGAACTTTGCTATCTGCTTAGACGCTCCCGGACACGCATAATGATGTCACCAGAGGTCAATGACCTTTGCTATCTTCTGAGACGCTCCCAGACACGCAAAATGAGGTCACCAGAGGTCAATGACCTTTGCTATCTTCTAAGACGCTCCCGGACACGCAAAATGAGGTCACCAGAGGTTAATGAACTTTGCTTTCTTCTAAGACGCTCCCGCACACGCAAAATGAGATCACCAGAGGTCAATGACCCCTGCTATCTTCTGAGCCGCTCCCGCACACACAAAATGAGATCACCAGAGGTCAATGACCTTTGCTATCTTCTAAGACGCTCCCGGACACGCAAAATGAGGTCACCAGAGGTCAATGAACTTTGCTATCTTCTAAGACGCTCCCGGACACGCAAAATGAGGTCACCAGAGGTCAATGACCTTTGCTATCTTCTAAGAAGCTCCCGGACACGCAAAATGATGTCACCAGAGGTCAATGACACTTGCTTTACTCTTAGAAGCTCCCGGACACGCAAAATGAGGTCAGCAGAGGTCAATGATCTTTGCTATCTTCTAAGACGCTCCCGCACACGCGAAATGAGGTCACCAGAGATCAATGACCTTTGCTATCTTCTAAGAAGCACCCGGACACGCAAAATGAAGTCACCAGAGGTCAATGACCTTTGCTAACTTCTAAGAAGTTCCCGGACACGCAAAATGAGGTCACCAAAGGTCAATGACCTTTGCTATCTTCTAAGATGCTCCCGGACACGCAAAATGAGGTCACCAGAGGTCAATGACCTTTGCTATCTTCTAAGACGCTCCCGGACACGCAAAATGAGGTCACCAGAGGTCAATGAACTTTGCTATCTTCTAAGACGCTCCCGGACACGCAAAATGAGGTCACCAGAGGTCAATGAAATTTGCTATCTTCTAAGACACTCCCGGACACGCAATATGAGGTCAGCAGAGGTCAATGACATTTGCAATCTTCTAAGAGGCTCCCGGAAAGGCAAAATGAGGTCACCAGAGTTCAATGACATTTGCTATCTTCTAAGACGCTCCCGGACACGCAAAATGAGGTCACCAGAGGTCACTGACCTTTGCTATCTTCTGAGACGCTCCCGGACACGCAAAATGAGGTCACCAGAGGTCAATGACCTTTGCTATCTTCTAAGACGCTCCCGGACACGCAAAATGAGGTCACCAGACGTTAATGAACTTTGCTTTCTTCTAAGACGCTCCCGCACACGCAAAATGAGATCACCAGAGGTCAATGACCCCTGCTATCTTCTGAGCCGCTCCCGCACACACAAAATGAGATCACCAGAGGTCAATGACATTTGTTATCTTCTAAGAAGCTCCCGGACACGCAAAATGAGGTCACCAGTGGTCAATGACCTTTGCTACCTTCTAAGAAGTTCCCGGACACGCAAAATGAGGTCACCAGAGGTCAATGACCTTTGCTATCTTCTAAGAAGCTCCCGGAAAGGCAAAATGAGGTCACCAGAGTTCAATGACATTTGCTATCTTCTAAGACGCTCCCGGACACGCAAAATGAGGTCACCAGAGGTCAATGACATTTGCTATCTTCTAAGACGCTCCCGGACACGCAAAATGAGGTCACCAGAGGTCAATGACCTTTGCTATCTTCTGAGACGCTCCCAGACACGCAAAATGAGGTCACCAGAGGTCAATGACCTTTGCTATCTTCTAAGACGCTCCCGGACACGCAAAATGAGGTCACGAGAGGTCAATGAAATTTGCTATCTTCTAAGACGCTCCCGGACACGCAAAATGAGGTCACCAGAGGTCAATGACATTTGCTATCTTCTAAGACGCTCCCGGACACGCAAAATGAGGTCACCAGAGGTCAATGAACTTTGCTATCTTCTAAGACGCTCCCGCACACGCAGAATGAGATCACCAGAGGTCAATGACCTTTGCTATCTTCTAAGCCGCTCCCGCACACACAAAATGAGATCACCAGAGGTCAATGACCTTTGTTATCTTCTAAGAAGCTCCCGGACACGCAAAATGAGGTCACCAGAGGTCAATGACCTTTGCTATCTTCTAAGACGCTCCCGGACACGCAAAATGAGGTCACCAGACCTTAATGAACTTTGCTTTCTTCTAAGACGCTCCCGCACACGCAAAATGAGATCACCAGAGGTCAATGACCCCTGCTATCTTCTGAGCCGCTCCCGCACACACAAAATGAGATCACCAGAGGTCAATGACATTTGTTATCTTCTAAGAAGCTCCCGCACACGCGAAATGAGGTCACCAGAGATCAATGACCTTTGCTATCTTCTAAGAAGCACCCGGACACGCAAAATGAAGTCACCAGAGGTCAATGACCTTTGCTAACTTCTAAGAAGTTCCCGGACACGCAAAATGAGGTCACCAGAGGTCAATGACCTTTGCTATCTTCTAAGATGCTCCCGGACACGCAAAATGAGGTCACCAGAGGTCATTGACCTTTGCTATCTTCTAAGAAGCTCACGGACACACAAAATGAGGACACCAGAGGTCAATGCCCTTTGCTATCTTTTAAGACGGTCCCGGACATGCAAAATGAGGTCACAAGAGGTCAATGACCTTTGCTATCTTCTAAGACGCTCCCGCACACGCAAAATGAGGTCACCAGAGGTCAATGACCTTTGCTATCTTCTAAGAAGCTCCAGGACACGCAAAATGAGGTTACCAGAGGTCAATGACCTTTGCTATCTTCTAAGAAGCTCCCGGACACCAAAATGAGGTCACCAGAGGTCAATAACCTTTGCTATCTTCTAAGACGCTCCCGGACACGCAAAATGTGGTCACTAGAGGTCAATGACCTATGCTATATTCTAAGAAGCTCCCGGACACGCAAAATGAGGTCACCAGAGGTCAATGACCTTTGCTATCTTCTAAGACCCTCCCGGACACGCAAAATGTGGTCACCAGAGGTCAATGACCTTTGCTGTATTCTAAGAAGCTCCCGGACACGCAAAATGAGGTCACCAGAGGTCAATGACCTTTGCTATATTCTTAGACGCTCCCGGACACGCAAAATGAGGTCACCAGAGGTCAATGACCTTTGCAATCTTCTTAGACGCTCCCGGACACGCAAAATGAGGTCACCAGAGGTCAATGACCTTTGCTATCTTCTAAGACGCTCCCGGACACGCAAAATGAGGTCACCAGAGGTCAATGAACTTTGCTATCTTCTAAGACGCTCCCGCACACGCAAAATGAGATCACCAGAGGTCAATGACCTTTGCTATCTTCTAAGCCGCTCCCGCACACACAAAATGAGATCACCAGAGGTCAATGACATTTGTTATCTTCTAAGAAGCTCCCGGACACGCAAAATGAGGTCACCAGTGGTCAATGACCTTTGCTATCTTCTAAGAAGTTCCCGGACACGCAAAATGAGGTCACCAGAGGTCAATGACCTTTGCTATCTTCTAGGAAGCTCCCGGAAAGGCAAAATGAGGTCACCAGAGTTCAATGACATTTGCTATCTTCTAAGACGCTCCCGGACACGCAAAATGAGGTCACCAGAGGTCAATGACCTATGCTATCTTCTAAGACGCTCCCGGACACGCAAAATGAGGTCACCAGAGGTCAATGAACTTTGCTATCTTCTGAGACGCTCCCAGACACGCAAAATGAGGTCACGAGAGGTCAATGACCTTTGCTATCTTCTAAGAAGCTCCCGGACACCAAAATGAGGTCACCAGAGGTCAATGAACTTTGCTATCTTCTAAGACCCTCCCGGACACGCAAAATGTGGTCACCAGAGGTCAATGACCTTTGCTGTATTCTAAGAAGCTCCCGGACACGCAAAATGTGGTCACCAGAAGTCAATGACCTTTGCTATATTCTTAGACGCTCCCGGACACGCAAAATGAGGTCACAAGAGGTCAATGAAATTTGCTATCTTCTATGACACTCCCGGACACGCAATATGAGGTCAGCAGAGGTCAATGACATTTGCAATCTTCTAAGAGGCTCCCGGAAAGGCAAAATGAGGTCACCAGAGTTCAATGACATTTGCTATCTTCTAAGACGCTCCCGGACACGCAAAATGAGGTCACCAGAGGTCAATGACATTTGCTATCTTCTAAGACGCTCCCGGACACGCAAAATGAGGTCACCAGAGGTCAATGACCTTTGCTATCTTCTGAGACGCTCCCAGACACGCAAAATGAAGTCACCAGAGGTCAATGACCTTTGCTATCTTCTAAGACGCTCCCGGACACGCAAAATGAGGTCACCAGAGGTCAATGAACTTTGCTATCTTCTAAGACGCTCCCGGACACGCAAAATGACGTCACCAGAGGTCAATGAACTTTGCTATCTTCTAAGACGCTCCCGGACACGCAAAATGAGGTCACCAGAGGTCAATGACATTTGCTATCTTCTAAGACGCTCCCGCACACGCAAAATGAGGTCACCAGAGGTCAATGACCTTTGCTATCTTCTGAGACGCTCCCGGACACGCAAAATGAGGTCACCAGAGGTCAATGACCTTTGCTATCTTCTGAGACGCTCCCGGACACGCAAAATGAGGTCACCAGAGGTCAATGACCTTTGCTATCTTCTAAGACGCTCCCGGACACGCAAAATGAGGTCACCAGAGGTCAATGAACTTTGCTATCTTCTAAGACGCTCCCGGACACGCAAAATGAGGTCACCAGAGGTCAATGAACTTTGCTATCTTCTAAGAAGCTCCCGGACACGCAAAATGATGTCACCAGAGGTCAATGACCCTTGCTTTACTCTTAGAAGCTCCCGGACACGCAAAATGAGGTCAGCAGAGGTCAATGACCTTTGCTATCTTCTAAGACGCTCCGGCACACGCAAAATGTGGTCACCAGAGATCAATGACCTTTGCTATCTTCTAAGAAGCACCCGGACACGCAAAATGAAGTCACCAGAGGTCAATGACCTTTGCTAACTTCTAAGAAGTTCCCGGACACGCAAAATGAGGTCACCAGAGGTCAATGACCTTTGCTATCTTCTAAGATGCTCCCGGACACGCAAAATGAGGTCACCAGAGTTCAATGACATTTGCTATCTTCTAAGACGCTCCCGGACACGCAAAATGAGGTCACCAGAGGTCAATGACATTTGCTATCTTCTAAGACGCTCCCGGACACGCAAAATGAGGTCACCAGAGGTCAATGACCTTTGCTATCTTCTGAGACGCTCCCAGACACGCAAAATGAAGTCACCAGAGGTCAATGACCTTTGCTATCTTCTAAGACGCTCCCGGACACGCAAAATGAGGTCACCAGAGGTCAATGAACTTTGCTATCTTCTAAGACGCTCCCGGACACGCAAAATGACGTCACCAGAGGTCAATGAACTTTGCTATCTTCTAAGACGCTCCCGGACACGCAAAATGAGGTCACCAGAGGTCAATGACATTTGCTATCTTCTAAGACGCTCCCGGACACGCAAAATGAGGTCACCAGAGGTCAATGACCTTTGCTATCTTCTGAGACGCTCCCGGACACGCAAAATGAGGTCACCAGAGGTCAATGACCTTTGCTATCTTCTGAGACGCTCCCGGACACGCAAAATGAGGTCACCAGAGGTCAATGACCTTTGCTATCTTCTAAGACGCTCCCGGACACGCAAAATGAGGTCACCAGAGGTCAATGAACTTTGCTATCTTCTAAGACGCTCCCGGACACGCAAAATGAGGTCACCAGAGGTCAATGAACTTTGCTATCTTCTAAGAAGCTCCCGGACACGCAAAATGATGTCACCAGAGGTCAATGAGCCTTGCTTTACTCTTAGAAGCTCCCGGACACGCAAAATGAGGTCAGCAGAGGTCAATGACCTTTGCTATCTTCTAAGACGATCCGGCACACGCAAAATGTGGTCACCAGAGATCAATGACCTTTGCTATCTTCTAAGAAGCACCCGGACACGCAAAATGAAGTCACCAGAGGTCAATGACCTTTGCTAACTTCTAAGAAGTTCCCGGACACGCAAAATGAGGTCACCAGAGGTCAATGACCTTTGCTATCTTCTAAGATGCTCCCGGACACGCAAAATGAGGTCACCAGAGTTCAATGACATTTGCTATCTTCTAAGACGCTCCCGGACACGCAAAATGAGGTCACCAGAGGTCAATGACATTTGCTATATTCTAAGACACTCCCGGACACGCAAAATGAGGTCACCAGAGGTCAATGACCTTTGCTATCTTCTGAGACGCTCCCAGACACGCAAAATGAGGTCACCAGAGGTCAATGACCTTTGCTATCTTCTAAGACGCTCCCGGACACGCAAAATGAGGTCACCAGAGGTCAATGAACTTTGCTATCTTCTAAGACGCTCCCGGACACGCAAAATGAGGTCACCAGAGGTCAATGAACTTTGCTATCTTCTAAGACGCTCCCGGACACGCAAAATGAGGTCACCAGAGGTCAATGACATTTGCTATCTTCTAAGACGCTCCCGGACACGCAAAATGAGGTCACCAGATGTCAATGACCTTTGCTATCTTCTGAGACGCTGCCGGACACGCAAAATGAGGTCACCAGAGGTCAATGACCTTTGCTATCTTCTGAGACGCTCCCGGACACGCAAAATGAGGTCACCAGAGGTCAATGACCTTTGCTATCTTCTAAGACGCTCCCGGACACGCAAAATGAGGTCACCAGAGGTCAATGAACTTTGCTATCTTCTAAGACGCTCCCGGACACGCAAAATGAGGTCACCAGAGGTCGATGAACTTTGCTATCTTCTAAGAAGCTCCCGGACACGCAAAATGATGTCACCAGAGGTCAATGACCCTTGCTTTACTCTTAGAAGCTCCCGGACACGCAAAATGAGGTCAGCAGAGGTCAATGACCTTTGCTATCTTCTAAGACGCTCCGGCACACGCAAAATGTGGTCACCAGAGATCAATGACCTTTGCTATCTTCTAAGAAGCACCCGGACACGCAAAATGAAGTCACCAGAGGTCAATGACCTTTGCTAACTTCTAAGAAGTTCCCGGACACGAAAAATGAGGTCACCAGAGGTCAATGACATTTGCTATCTTCTAAGAAGCTCACGGACACACAAAATGAGGACACCAGAGGTCAATGCCCTTTGCTATCTTTTAAGACGGTCCCGGACATGCAAAATGAGGTCACCAGAGGTCAATGACCTTTGCTATCTTCTGAGACGCTCCCGGACACGCAAAATGAGGTCACCAGAGGTCAATGACCTTTGCTATCTTCTAAGACGCTCCCGGAGACGCAAAATGAGGTCACCAGAGGTCAATGAACTTTGCTATCTTCTAAGACGCTCCCGGACACGCAAAATGAGGTCACCAGAGGTCAATGACATTTGCTATCTTCTAAGAAGCTCCCGGACACGCAAAATGAGGTCACCAGATGTCAATGACCTTTGCTTTACTCTTAGAAGCTCCCGGACACGCAAAATGAGGTCAGCAGAGGTCAATGACCTTTGCTATCTTCTAAGACGCTCCCGGATACGCAAAATGTGGTCACTAGAGGTCAATGACCTATGCTATATTCTAAGAAGCTCCCGGACACGCAAAATGAGGTCACCAGAGGTCAATGACATTTGCTATATTCTTAGACGGTCCCGGACACGCAAAATAAGGTCACCAGAGGTCAATGACCTTTGCTATCTTCTGAGACGCTCCCGGACACGCAAAATGAGGTCACCAGAGGTCAATGACCTTTGCTATCTTCTAAGACGCTCCCGGACACGCAAAATGAGGTCACCAGAGGTCAATGAAATTTGCTATCTTCTAAGACACTCCCGGACACGCAATATGAGGTCAGCAGAGGTCAATGACATTTGCCATCTTCTAAGAAGTTCCCGGACACTCAAAATGAGGTCACCAGAGGTCAATGACCTTTGCTATCTTCTAAGTAGTTCCCGGACACGCAAAATGAGGTCACCAGAGGTCAATGACCTTTGCTATCTTCTAAGTAGTTCCCGGACACGCAAAATGAGGTCACCAGAGGTCAATGACATTTGCTATCTTCTAAGACGCTCCCGGACACGCAAAATGAGGTCACCAGAGGTCAATGAACTTTGCTATCTTCTAAGACGCTCCCGGACACGCAAAATGAGGTCACCAGAGGTCAATGACCTTTGCTATCTTCTGAGACGCTCCCGGACACGCAAAATGAGGTCACCAGAGGTCAATGATCTTTGCTATCTTCTAAGACGCTCCCGGAGACGCAAAATGAGGTCACCAGAGGTCAATGAACTTTGCTATCTTCTAAGACGCTCCCGGACACGCAAAATGAGGTCACCAGAGGTCAATGACCTTTGCTATCTTCTAAGAAGCTCCCGGACACGCAAAATGATGTCACCAGAGGTCAATGACCCTTGCTTTACTCTTAGAAGCTCCCGGACACGCAAAATGAGGTCAGCAGAGGTCAATGATCTTTGCTATCTTCTAAGACGCTCCCGCACACGCGAAATGAGGTCACCAGAGATCAATGACCTTTGCTATATTTTAAGAAGCACCCGGACACGCAAAATGAAGTCACCAGAGGTCAATGACCTTTGCTATCTTCTGAGACGCTCCCAGACACGCAAAATGAGGTCACCAGAGGTCAATGACCTTTGCTATCTTCTAAGACGCTCCCGGACACGCAAAATGAGGTCACCAGAGGTCAATGAACTTTGCTATCTTCTAAGACGCTCCCGGACACGCAAAATGAGGTCACCAGAGGTCAATGAACTTTGCTATCTTCTAAGACGCTCCCGGACACGCAAAATGAGGTCACCAGTGGTCAATGACATTTGCTATCTTCTAAGACGCTCCCGGACACGCAAAATGAGGTCACCAGAGGTCAATGACCTTTGCTATCTTCTGAGACGCTGCCGGACACGCAAAATGAGGTCACCAGAGGTCAATGACCTTTGCTATCTTCTAAGACGCTCCCGGACACGCAAAATGAGGTCACCAGAGGTCAATGAACTTTGCTATCTTCTAAGACGCTCCCGGACACGCAAAATGAGGTCACCAGAGGTCGATGAACTTTGCTATCTTCTAAGAAGCTCCCGGACACGCAAAATGATGTCACCAGAGGTCAATGACCCTTGCTTTACTCTTAGAAGCTCCCGGACACGCAAAATGAGGTCAGCAGAGGTCAATGACCTTTGCTATCTTCTAAGACGCTCCGGCACACGCAAAATGTGGTCACCAGAGATCAATGACCTTTGCTATCTTCTAAGAAGCACCCGGACACGCAAAATGAAGTCACCAGAGGTCAATGACCTTTGCTAACTTCTAAGAAGTTCCCGGACACGCAAAATGAGGTCACCAGAGGTCAATGACATTTGCTATCTTCTAAGAAGCTCACGGACACACAAAATGAGGACACCAGAGGTCAATGCCCTTTGCCATCTTTTAAGACGGTCCCGGACATGCAAAATGAGGTCACCAGAGGTCAATGACCTTTGCTATCTTCTGAGACGCTCCCGGACACGCAAAATGAGGTCACCAGAGGTCAATGACCTTTGCTATCTTCTAAGACGCTCCCGGAGACGCAAAATGAGGTCACCAGAGGTCAATGAACTTTGCTATCTTCTAAGACGCTCCCGGACACGCAAAATGAGGTCACCAGAGGTCAATGACCTTTGCTATCTTCTAAGAAGCTCCCGGACACGCAAAATGATGTCACCAGAGGTCAATGACCCTTGCTTTACTCTTAGAAGCTCCCGGACACGCAAAATGAGGTCAGCAGAGGTCAATGATCTTTGCTATCTTCTAAGACGCTCCCGCACACGCGAAATGAGGTCACCAGAGATCAATGACCTTTGCTATATTCTAAGAAGCACCCGGACACGCAAAATGAAGTCACCAGAGGTCAATGACCTTTGCTATCTTCTCAGAAGCTCCCGGACACCAAAATGAGGTCACCAGAGGTCAATGACCTTTGCTATCTTCTAAGACGCTCCCGGACACGCAAAATGTGGTCACTAGAGGTCAATGACCTATGCTATATTCTAAGAAGCTCCCGGACACGCAAAATGAGGTCATTAGGAGGTCAATGACATTTGCTATATTCTTAGACGCTCCCGGACACGCAAAATAAGGTCACCAGAGGTCAATGACCTTTGCTATCTTCTGAGACGCTCCCGGACACGCAAAATGAGGTCACCAGAGGTCAATGACCTTTGCTATCTTCTAAGACGCTCCCGGACACGCAAAATGAGGTCACCAGAGGTCAATGAAATTTGCTATCTTCTAATACACTCCCGGACACGCAATATGAGGTCAGCAGAGGTCAATGACATTTGCCATCTTCTAAGAAGTTCCCGGACACTCAAAATGAGGTCACCAGAGGTCAATGACCTTTGCTATCTTCTAAGTAGTTCCCGGACACGCAAAATGAGGTCACCAGAGGTCAATGACCTTTGCTATCTTCTAAGTAGTTCCCGGACACGCAAAATGAGGTCACCAGAGGTCAATGACATTTGCTATCTTCTAAGACGCTCCCGGACACGCAAAATGAGGTCACCAGAGGTCAATGACCTTTGCTATCTTCTGAGACGCTCCCAGACACGCAAAATGAGGTCACCAGAGGTCAATGACCTGTGCTATCTTCTAAGACGCTCCCGGACACGCAAAATGAGGTCACCAGAGGTCAATGAACTTTGCTATCTTCTAAGACGCTCCCGGACACGCAAAATGAGGTCACCAGAGGTCAATGACCTTTGCTATCTTCTGAGACGCTCCCGGACACGCAAAATGAGGTCACCAGAGGTCAATGACCTTTGCTATCTTCTAAGACGCTCCCGGAGACGCAAAATGAGGTCACCAGAGGTCAATGAACTTTGCTATCTTCTAAGACGCTCCCGGACACGCAAAATGAGGTCACCAGAGGTCAATGACCTTTGCTATCTTCTAAGAAGCTCCCGGACACGCAAAATGATGTCACCAGAGGTCAATGACCCTTGCTTTACTCTTAGAAGCTCCCGGACACGCAAAATGAGGTCAGCAGAGGTCAATGATCTTTGCTATCTTCTAAGACGCTCCCGCACACGCGAAATGAGGTCACCAGAGTTCAATGACCTTTGCTATATTCTAAGAAGCACCCGGACACGCAAAATGAAGTCACCAGAGGTCAATGACCTTTGCTAACTTCTAAGACGCTCCCGGACACGCAAAATGAGGTCACCAGAGGTCAATGAACTTTGCTATCTTCTAAGACGCTCCCGGACACGCAAAATGAGGTCACCAGTGGTCAATGACATTTGCTATCTTCTAAGACGCTCCCGGACACGCAAAATGAGGTCACCAGAGGTCAATGAACTTTGCTATCTTCTAAGACGCTCCCGGACACGCAAAATGAGGTCACCAGAGGTCAATGACCTTTGCTATCTTCTAAGAAGCTCCCGGACACGCAAAATGATGTCACCAGAGGTCAATGACCCTTGCTTTACTCTTAGAAGCTCCCGGACACGCAAAATGAGGTCAGCAGAGGTCAATGATCTTTGCTATCTTCTAAGACGCTCCCGCACACGCGAAATGAGGTCACCAGAGATCAATGACCTTTGCTATATTCTAAGAAGCACCCGGACACGCAAAATGAAGTCACCAGAGGTCAATGACCTTTGCTATCTTCTCAGAAGCTCCCGGACACCAAAATGAGGTCACCAGAGGTCAATGACCTTTGCTATCTTCTAAGACGCTCCCGGACACGCAAAATGTGGTCACTAGAGGTCAATGACCTATGCTATATTCTAAGAAGCTCCCGGACACGCAAAATGAGGTCATTAGGAGGTCAATGACATTTGCTATATTCTTAGACGCTCCCGGACACGCAAAATAAGGTCACCAGAGGTCAATGACCTTTGCTATCTTCTGAGACGCTCCCGGACACGCAAAATGAGGTCACCAGAGGTCAATGACCTTTGCTATCTTCTAAGACGCTCCCGGACACGCAAAATGAGGTCACCAGAGGTCAATGAAATTTGCTATCTTCTAATACACTCCCGGACACGCAATATGAGGTCACCAGAGGTCGATGAACTTTGCTATCTTCTAAGAAGCTCCCGGACACGCAAAATGATGTCACCAGAGGTCAATGACCCTTGCTTTACTCTTAGAAGCTCCCGGACACGCAAAATGAGGTCAGCAGAGGTCAATGACCTTTGCTATCTTCTAAGACGCGCCGGCACACGCAAAATGTGGTCACCAGAGATCAATGACCTTTGCTATCTTCTAAGAAGCACCCGGACACGCAAAATGAAGTCACCAGAGGTCAATGACCTTTGCTAACTTCTAAGAAGTTCCCGGACACGCAAAATGAGGTCACCAGAGGTCAATGACATTTGCTATCTTCTAAGAAGCTCACGGACACACAAAATGAGGACACCAGAGGTCAATGCCCTTTGCTATCTTTTAAGACGGTCCCGGACACGCAAAATGAGGTCACCAGAGGTCAATGACCTTTGCTATCTTCTGAGACGCTCCCGGACACGCAAAATGAGGTCACCAGAGGTCAATGACCTTTGCTATCTTCTAAGACGCTCCCGGAGACGCAAAATGAGGTCACCAGAGGTCAATGAACTTTGCTATCTTCTAAGACGCTCCCGGACACGCAAAATGAGGTCACCAGAGGTCAATGACCTTTGCTATCTTCTAAGAAGCTCCCGGACACGCAAAATGATGTCACCAGAGGTCAATGACCCTTGCTTTACTCTTAGAAGCTCCCGGACACGCAAAATGAGGTCAGCAGAGGTCAATGATCTTTGCTATCTTCTAAGACGCTCCCGCACACGCGAAATGAGGTCACCAGAGTTCAATGACCTTTGCTATAATCTAAGAAGCACCCGGACACGCAAAATGAAGTCACCAGAGGTCAATGACCTTTGCTAACTTCTAAGACGCTCCCGGACACGCAAAATGAAGTCACCAGAGGTCAATGAACTTTGCTATCTTCTAAGACGCTCCCGGACACGCAAAATGAGGTCACCAGTGGTCAATGACATTTGCTATCTTCTAAGACGCTCCCGGACACGCAAAATGAGGTCACCAGAGGTCAATGACCTTTGCTATCTTCTGAGACGCTGCCGGACACGCAAAATGAGGTCACCAGAGGTCAATGACCTTTGCTATCTTCTAAGACGCTCCCGGACACGCAAAATGAGGTCACCAGAGGTCAATGAAATTTGCTATCTTCTAAGACGCTCCCGGACACGCAAAATGAGGTCACCAGAGGTCGATGAACTTTCCTATCTTCTAAGAAGCTCCCGGACACGCAAAATGAGGTCACCAGAGGTCAATGACCTTTGCTATCTTCTAAGAAGCTCCCGGACACGCAAAATGATGTCACCAGAGGTCAATGACCCTTGCTTTACTCTTAGAAGCTCCCGGACACGCAAAATGAGGTCAGCAGAGGTCAATGATCTTTGCTATCTTCTAAGACGCTCCCGCACACGCGAAATGAGGTCACCAGAGATCAATGACCTTTGCTATATTCTAAGAAGCACCCGGACACGCAAAATGAAGTCACCAGAGGTCAATGACCTTTGCTATCTTCTCAGAAGCTCCCGGACACCAAAATGAGGTCACCAGAGGTCAATGACCTTTGCTATCTTCTAAGACGCTCCCGGACACGCAAAATGTGGTCACTAGAGGTCAATGACCTATGCTATATTCTAAGAAGCTCCCGGACACGCAAAATGAGGTCATTAGGAGGTCAATGACATTTGCTATATTCTTAGACGCTCCCGGACACGCAAAATAAGGTCACCAGAGGTCAATGACCTTTGCTATCTTCTGAGACGCTCCCGGACACGCAAAATGAGGTCACCAGAGGTCAATGACCTTTGCTATCTTCTAAGACGCTCCCGGACACGCAAAATGAGGTCACCAGAGGTCAATGAAATTTGCTATCTTCTAATACACTCCCGGACACGCAATATGAGGTCACCAGAGGTCGATGAACTTTGCTATCTTCTAAGAAGCTCCCGGACACGCAAAATGATGTCACCAGAGGTCAATGACCCTTGCTTTACTCTTAGAAGCTCCCGGACACGCAAAATGAGGTCAGCAGAGGTCAATGACCTTTGCTATCTTCTAAGACGCGCCGGCACACGCAAAATGTGGTCACCAGAGATCAATGACCTTTGCTATCTTCTAAGAAGCACCCGGACACGCAAAATGAAGTCACCAGAGGTCAATGACCTTTGCTAACTTCTAAGAAGTTCCCGGACACGCAAAATGAGGTCACCAGAGGTCAATGACATTTGCTATCTTCTAAGAAGCTCACGGACACACAAAATGAGGACACCAGAGGTCAATGCCCTTTGCTATCTTTTAAGACGGTCCCGGACACGCAAAATGAGGTCACCAGAGGTCAATGACCTTTGCTATCTTCTGAGACGCTCCCGGACACGCAAAATGAGGTCACCAGAGGTCAATGACCTTTGCTATCTTCTAAGACGCTCCCGGAGACGCAAAATGAGGTCACCAGAGGTCAATGAACTTTGCTATCTTCTAAGACGCTCCCGGACACGCAAAATGAGGTCACCAGAGGTCAATGACCTTTGCTATCTTCTAAGAAGCTCCCGGACACGCAAAATGATGTCACCAGAGGTCAATGACCCTTGCTTTACTCTTAGAAGCTCCCGGACACGCAAAATGAGGTCAGCAGAGGTCAATGATCTTTGCTATCTTCTAAGACGCTCCCGCACACGCGAAATGAGGTCACCAGAGTTCAATGACCTTTGCTATAATCTAAGAAGCACCCGGACACGCAAAATGAAGTCACCAGAGGTCAATGACCTTTGCTAACTTCTAAGACGCTCCCGGACACGCAAAATGAAGTCACCAGAGGTCAATGAACTTTGCTATCTTCTAAGACGCTCCCGGACACGCAAAATGAGGTCACCAGTGGTCAATGACATTTGCTATCTTCTAAGACGCTCCCGGACACGCAAAATGAGGTCACCAGAGGTCAATGACCTTTGCTATCTTCTGAGACGCTGCCGGACACGCAAAATGAGGTCACCAGAGGTCAATGACCTTTGCTATCTTCTAAGACGCTCCCGGACACGCAAAATGAGGTCACCAGAGGTCAATGAAATTTGCTATCTTCTAAGACGCTCCCGGACACGCAAAATGAGGTCACCAGAGGTCGATGAACTTTCCTATCTTCTAAGAAGCTCCCGGACACGCAAAATGATGTCACCAGAGGTCAATGACCCTTGCTTTACTCTTAGAAGCTCCCGGACACGCAAAATGAGGTCAGCAGAGGTCAATAACCTTTGCTATCTTCTAAGACGCTCCGGCACACGCAAAATGTGGTCACCAGAGATCAATGACCTTTGCTATCTTCTAAGAAGCACCCGGACACGCAAAATGAAGTCACCAGAGGTCAATGACCTTTGCTAACTTCTAAGAAGTTCCCGGACACGCAAAATGAGGTCACCAGAGGTCAATGACATTTGCTATCTTCTAAGAAGCTCACGGACACACAAAATGAGGACACCAGAGGTCAATGCCCTTTGCTATCTTTTAAGACGGTCCCGGACATGCAAAATGAGGTCACCAGAGGTCAATGACCTTTGCTATCTTCTGAGACGCTCCCGGACACGCAAAATGAGGTCACCAGAGGTCAATGACCTTTGCTATCTTCTAAGACGCTCCCGGAGACGCAAAATGAGGTCACCAGAGGTCAATGAACTTTGCTATCTTCTAAGACGCTCCCGGACACGCAAAATGAGGTCACCAGAGGTCAATGACCTTTGCTATCTTCTAAGAAGCTCCCGGACACGCAAAATGATGTCACCAGAGGTCAATGACCCTTGCTTTACTCTTAGAAGCTCCCGGACACGCAAAATGAGGTCAGCAGAGGTCAATGATCTTTGCTATCTTCTAAGACGCTCCCGCACACGCGAAATGAGGTCACCAGAGATCAATGACCTTTGCTATATACTAAGAAGCACCCGGACACGCAAAATGAAGTCACCAGAGGTCAATGACCTTTGCTATCTTCTCAGAAGCTCCCGGACACCAAAATGAGGTCACCAGAGGTCAATGACCTTTGCTATCTTCTAAGACGCTCCCGGACACGCAAAATGTGGTCACTAGAGGTCAATGACCTATGCTATATTCTAAGAAGCTCCCGGACACGCAAAATGAGGTCATTAGGAGGTCAATGACATTTGCTATATTCTTAGACGCTCCCGGACACGCAAAATAAGGTCACCAGAGGTCAATGACCTTTGCTATCTTCTGAGACGCTCCCGGACACGCAAAATGAGGTCACCAGAGGTCAATGACCTTTGCTATCTTCTAAGACGCTCCCGGACACGCAAAATGAGGTCACCAGAGGTCAATGAAATTTGCTATCTTCTAATACACTCCCGGACACGCAATATGAGGTCAGCAGAGGTCAATGACATTTGCCATCTTCTAAGAAGTTCCCGGACACTCAAAATGAGGTCACCAGAGGTCAATGACCTTTGCTATCTTCTAAGTAGTTCCCGGACACGCAAAATGAGGTCACCAGAGGTCAATGACCTCTGCTATCTTCTAAGTAGTTCCCGGACACGCAAAATGAGGTCACCAGAGGTCAATGACATTTGCTATCTTCTAAGACGCTCCCGGACACGCAAAACGAGGTCACCAGAGGTCAATGACCTTTGCTATCTTCTGAGACGCTCCCAGACACGCAAAATGAGGTCACCAGAGGTCAATGACCTTTGCTATCTTCTAAGACGCTCCCGGACACGCAAAATGAGGTCACCAGAGGTCAATGAACTTTGCTATCTTCTAAGACGCTCCCGGACACGCACAATGAGGTCACCAGAGGTCAATGACATTTGCTATCTTCTGAGACGCTCCCGGACACGCAAAATGAGGTCACCAGAGGTCAATGACCTTTGCTATCTTCTAAGACGCTCCCGGAGACGCAAAATGAGGTCACCAGAGGTCAATGAACTTTGCTATCTTCTAAGACGCTCCCGGACACGCAAAATGAGGTCACCAGAGGTCAATGACCTTTGCTATCTTCTAAGAAGCTCCCGGACACGCAAAATGATGTCACCAGAGGTCAATGACCCTTGCTTTACTCTTAGAAGCTCCCGGACACGCAAAATGAGGTCAGCAGAGGTCAATGATCTTTGCTATCTTCTAAGACGCTCCCGCACACGCGAAATGAGGTCACCAGAGTTCAATGACCTTTGCTATATTCTAAGAAGCACCCGGACACGCAAAATGAAGTCACCAGAGGTCAATGACCTTTGCTAACTTCTAAGAAGTTCCCGGACACGCAAAATGAGATCACCAGAGGTCAATGACCTTTGTTATCTTCTAAGATGCTCCCGGACACGCAAAATGAGGTCACCAGAGGTCAATGACATTTGCTATCTTCTATGAAGCACACGGACACACAAAATGAGGACACCAGAGGTCAATGCCCTTTGCTATCTTTTAAGACGGTCCAGGACATGCAAAATGAGGTCACCAGAGGTCAATGACCTTTGCTATCTTCTAAGACGCTCCCGCACACGCAAAATGAGGTCACCAGATGTCAATGACCTTTGCTATCTTCTAAGAAGCTCCAGGACACGCAAAATGAGGTCACCAGAGGTCAATGACCTTTGCTATCTTCTAAGAAGCTCCCGGACACCAAAATGAGGTCACCAGAGGTCAATGACCTTTGCTATCTTCTAAGACGCTCCCGGACACGCAAAATGTGGTCACTAGAGGTCAATGACCTATGCTATATTCTAAGAAGCTCCCGGACACGCAAAATGAGGTCACCAGAGGTCACTGACCTTTGCTATCTTCTAAGTAGTTCCCGGACACGCAAAATGAGGTCACCAGAAGTCAATGACCTTTGCTATCTTCTGAGACGCTCCCGGACACGCAAAATGAGGTCACCAGAGGTCAATGACCTTTGCTATCTTCTAAGACGCTCCCGGACACGCAAAATGAGGTCACCAGAGGTCCATGAACTTTGCTATCTTCTAAGAGGCTCCCGGACACGCAAAATGAGGTCAGCGGAGGTCAATGACCTTTGCAATCTTCTAAGCCGCTCCCGCACACGCAAAATGAGGTCACCAGAGATCAATGACCTTTGCTATCTTCTAAGACGCTCCCGGACACGCAAAATGAGGTCACCAGAGGTCAATGAACTTTGCTATCTTCTAAGACGCTCTCGGACACGCAAAATGAGATCACCAGAGGTCAGTGACCTTTGCTATCTTCTAAGAAGTTCCCGGACACGCAAAATGAGGTCATCAGAGGTCAATGACCTTTGCTATCTTCTAAGACGCTGCCGGACACGCAAAATGAGGTCACCAGAGGTCAATGAACTTTGCTATCTTCTAAGACGCTCTCGGACACGCAAAATGAGATCACCAGAGGTCAGTGACCTTTGCTATCTTCTAAGAAGTTCCCGGACACGCAAAATGAGGTCACCAGAGGTCAATGACCTTTGCTATCTTCTAAGAAGCTCCCGGACAGGCAAAATGAGGTCACCAGAGGTCAATGACATTTGCTATCTTCTAAGACGCTCCCGGACACGCAAAATGAGGTCACCATAGGTCAATGACATTTGCTATCTTCTAAGACGCTCCCGGACTGGCAAAATGAGGTCACCAGAGGTCAATGACATTTTCTATCTTCTGAGACGCTCCCGGACACGCAAAATGAGGTCACCAGAGGTCAATGACCTTTGCTATCTTCTAAGACGCTCCCGGACACGCAAAATGAGGTCACCAGAGGTCAATGAACTTTGCTATCTTCTAAGACGCTCCCGGACACGCAAAATGAGGTCAACAGAGGTCTATGACCTTTGCAATCTTCTAAGACGCTCCCGCACACGCAAAATGAGATTACCAGAGGTCAATGACCTTTGCTATCTTCTAAAAAGCTCCCGGACACGCAAAATGAGGTCACTAGAGGTCAATGAACTTTGCTATCTTCTAAGACGCTCCCGCACACCCAAAATGAAGTTACCAGAGGTCAATGACCTTTGCTAACTTCTAAGACGCTCCCGGACACGCAAAATGAGGTCACCAGAGGTCAATGACCTTTGTATACTCTTAGAAGCTCCCGGACACGCAGAATGAGGTCAGCAGAGGTCAATGAACTTTGCTATCTTCTAAGACACTCCCGCACACGGAAAATGAGGTCACCAGAGGTCAATGACCTTTGCTATCTTCAAAGAAGCTCCGAGACACGCAAAATGAGGTCGCCAGAGGTCAATGACCTTTGCTATCTTCTAAGTAGTTCCCGGACACGCAAAATGAGGTCACCAGAGGTCAATGACCTTTGTTATCTTCTAAGATGCTCCCGGACACGCAAAATGAGGTCACCAGAGGTCAATGACATTTGCTATCTTCTATGAAGCACACGGACACACAAAATGAGGACACCAGAGGTCAATGCCCTTTGTTATCTTTTAAGACGGTCCAGGACATGCAAAATGAGGTCACCAGAGGTCAATGACCTTTGCTATCTTCTAAGACGCTCCCGCACACGCAAAATGAGGTCACCAGAGGTCAATGACCTTTGCTATCTTCTAAGAAGCTCCAGGACACGCAAAATGAGGTCACCAGAGGTCAATGACCTTTGCTATCTTCTAAGAAGCTCCCGGACACCAAAATGATGTCACCAGAGGTCAATGACCTTTGCTATCTTCTAAGACGCTCCCGGACACGCAAAATGTGGTCACTAGAGGTCAATGACCTATGCTATATTCTAAGAAGCTCCCGGACACGCAAAATGAGGTCACCAGAGGTCACTGACCTTTGCTATCTTCTAAGTAGTTCCCGGACACGCAAAATGAGGTCACCAGAAGTCAATGACCTTTGCTATCTTCTGAGACGCTCCCGGACACTCAAAATGAGGTCACCAGAGGTCAATGACCTTTGCTATCTTCTAAGACGCTCCCGGACACGCAAAATGAGGTCACCAGAGGTCCATGAACTTTGCTATCTTCTAAGAGGCTCCCGGACACGCAAAATGAGGTCAGCGGAGGTCAATGACCTTTGCAATCTTCTCAGCCGCTCCCGCACACGCAAAATGAGGTCACCAGAGATCAATGACCTTTGCTATCTTCTAAGACGCTCCCGGACACGCAAAATGAGGTCACCAGAGGTCAATGAACTTTGCTATCTTCTAAGACGCTCTCGGACACGCAAAATGAGATCACCAGAGGTCAATGACCTTTGCTATCTTCTTAGACGCTCCCGGACACGCAAAATGAGGTCACCAGAGATCAATGACCTTTGCTATCTTCTAAGACGCTCCCGGACACGCAAAATGAGGTCACCAGAGGTCAATGAACTTTGCTATCTTCTAAGACGCTCTCGGACACGCAAAATGAGATCACCAGAGGTCAATGACCTTTGCTATCTTCTAAGAAGTTCCCGGACACGCACAATGAGGTCACCAGAGGTCAATGACCTTTGCTATCTTCTAAGAAGCTCCCGGACAGGCAAAATGAGGTCACCAGAGGTCAATAACATTTGCTATCTTCTAAGACGCTCCCGGACACGCAAAATGAGGTCACCATAGGTCAATGACATTTACTATCTTCTAAGACGCTCCCGGACTGGCAAAATGAGGTCACCAGAGGTCAATGACCTTTGCTATCTTCTGAGACGCTCCCGGACACGCAAAATGAGGTCACCAGAGGTCAATGACCTTTGCTATCTTCTAAGACGCTCCCGGACACGCAAAATGAGGTCACCAGAGGTCAATGAACTTTGCTATCTTCTAAGACGCTCCCGGATACGCAAAATGAGGTCAGCAGAGGTCTATGACCTTTGCAATCTTCTAAGACGCTCCCGCACACGCAAAATGAGATCACCAGAGGTCAATGACCTTTGCTATCTTCTAAAAAGCTCCCGGACACGCAAAATGAGGTCACCAGAGGACAATGACTTTTGCTATACTCTTAAAAGCTCCCGGACACGCAAAATGAGGTCACCAGAGTTCAGTGACCTTTCCTATCTTCTCAGACGCTCCCGGACATGGAAAATGAGGTCACTAGAGGTCAATGAACTTTGCTATCTTCTAAGACGCTCCCGCACACCCAAAATGAAGTTACCAGGGGTCAATGACCTTTGCTAACTTCTAAGACGCTCCCGGACACGCAAAATGAGGTCACCAGAGGTCAATGACCTTTGCTAACTTCTAAGAAGTTCCCGGACACGCAAAATGAGGTCACCAGAGGTCAATGACCTTTGCTATCTTCTAAGACGCTCCCGGACACGCAAAATGAGGTACCAGAGGTCAATGACCCTTGCTTTACTCTTAGAAGCTCCCGGACACGCAAAATGAGGTCAGCAGAGGTCAATGACCTTTGCTATCTTCTAAGACGCTCCCGCACACGCAAAATGAGGTCACCAGAGGTCAATGACCTTTGCTATCTTCTAAGAAGCTCCAGGACACGCGAAATGAGGTCACCAGAGGTCAATGACCTTTGCTATCTTCTAAGACGCTCCCGGACACGCAAAATGAGGTCACCAGAGGTCAATGAACTTTGCTATCTTCTAAGACGCTCTCGGACACGCAAAATGAGATCACCAGAGGTCAATGACCTTTGCTATCTTCTTAGACGCTCCCGGACACGCAAAATGAGGTCACCAGAGATCAATGACCTTTGCTATCTTCTAAGACGCTCCCGGACACGCAAAATGAGGTCACCAGAGGTCAATGAACTTTGCTATCTTCTAAGACGCTCTCGGACACGCAAAATGAGATCACCAGAGGTCAATGACCTTTGCTATCTTCTAAGAAGTTCCCGGACACGCACAATGAGGTCACCAGAGGTCAATGACCTTTGCTATCTTCTAAGAAGCTCCCGGACAGGCAAAATGAGGTCACCAGAGGTCAATAACATTTGCTATCTTCTAAGACGCTCCCGGACACGCAAAATGAGGTCACCATAGGTCAATGACATTTACTATCTTCTAAGACGCTCCCGGACTGGCAAAATGAGGTCACCAGAGGTCAATGACCTTTGCTATCTTCTGAGACGCTCCCGGACACGCAAAATGAGGTCACCAGAGGTCAATGACCTTTGCTATCTTCTAAGACGCTCCCGGACACGCAAAATGAGGTCACCAGAGGTCAATGAACTTTGCTATCTTCTAAGACGCTCCCGGATACGCAAAATGAGGTCAGCAGAGGTCTATGACCTTTGCAATCTTCTAAGACGCTCCCGCACACGCAAAATGAGATCACCAGAGGTCAATGACCTTTGCTATCTTCTAAAAAGCTCCCGGACACGCAAAATGAGGTCACCAGAGGACAATGACTTTTGCTATACTCTTAAAAGCTCCCGGACACGCAAAATGAGGTCACCAGAGTTCAGTGACCTTTCCTATCTTCTCAGACGCTCCCGGACATGGAAAATGAGGTCACTAGAGGTCAATGAACTTTGCTATCTTCTAAGACGCTCCCGCACACCCAAAATGAAGTTACCAGGGGTCAATGACCTTTGCTAACTTCTAAGACGCTCCCGGACACGCAAAATGAGGTCACCAGAGGTCAATGACCTTTGCTAACTTCTAAGAAGTTCCCGGACACGCAAAATGAGGTCACCAGAGGTCAATGACCTTTGTTATCTTCTAAGATGCTCCCGGACACGCAAATTGAGGTCACCAGAGGTCAATGACATTTGCTATCTTCTATGAAGCACACGGACACGCAAAATGAGGTCACCAGAAGTCAATGACCTTTGCTATCTTCTGAGACGCTCCCGGACACGCAAAATGAGGTCACCAGAGGTCAATGACCTTTGCTATCTTCTAAGACGCTCCCGGACACGCAAAATGAGGTCACCAGAGGTCCATGAACTTTGCTATCTTCTAAGAGGCTCCCGGACACGCAAAATGAGGTCAGCAGAGGTCAATGACCTTTGCAATCTTCTAAGCCGCTCTCGCACACGCAAAATGAGATCACCAGAGGTCAATGACCTTTGCTATCTTCTAAGAAGCTCCCGGATACGCGAAATGAGGTCACTAGAGGTCAATGACCTTTGCTATCTTCTAAGAAGTTCCCGGACACGCAAAATGAGGTCACCAGAGGTCAATGACCTTTGCTATCTTCTGAGACGCTCCCGGACACGCAAAATGAGGTCACCAGAGATCAATGACCTTTGCTATCTTCTAAGACGCTCCCGGACACGCAAAATGAGGTCACCAGAGGTCAATGAACTTTGCTATCTTCTGAGACGCTCCCGGACACGCAAAATGAGGTCACCAGAGGTCAATGACCTTTGCTATCTTCTAAGACGCTCCCGGACACGCAAAATGAGGTCACCAGAGGTCAATGAACTTTGCTATCTTCTAAGACGCTCCCGGATACGCAAAATGAGGTCAGCAGAGGTCTATGACCTTTGCAATCTTCTAAGACGCTCCCGCACACTCAAAATGAGATCACCAGAGGTCAATGACCTTTGCTATCTTCTAAAAAGCTCCCGGACACGCAAAATGAGGTCACCAGAGGTCAATGACTTTTGCTATACTCTTAAAAGCTCCCGGACACGCAAAATGAGGTCACCAGAGTTCAGTGACCTTTCCTATATTCTCAGACGCTCCCGGACATGGAAAATGAGGTCACTAGAGGTCAATGAACTTTGCTATCTTCTAAGACGCTCCCGCACACCCAAAATGAAGTTACCAGGGGTCAATGACCTTTGCTAACTTCTAAGACGCTCCCGGACACGCAAAATGAGGTCACCAGAGGTCACTGACCTTTGTATACTCTTAGAAGCTCCCGGACACGCAGAATGAGGTCAGCAGAGGTCAATGAACTTTGCTATCGTCTAAGACACTCCCGCACAAGGAAAATGAGGTCACCAGAGGTCAATGACCTTTGCTATCTTCGAAGAAGCTCCGGGACACGCAAAATGAGGTCGCCAGAGGTCAATGACCTTTGCAATCCTCTAAGACGCTCCCGCACACGCAAAATGAGATCACCAGAGGTCAATGACATTTGCTATCTTCTAAGAAGCTCCCGGACACGCAAAATGAGGTCACCAGAGGTCAATGACCTTTGCTATCTTCTGAGACGCTCCCGGACACGCAAAATGAGGTACCAGAGGTCATTGACCCTTGCTTTACTCTTAGAAGCTACCGGACACGCAAAATGAGGTCAGCAGAGGTCAATGATCTTTGCTATCTTCTAAGACGCTCCCGCACACGCGAAATGAGGTCACCAGAGATCAATGACCTTTGCTATATTCTAAGAAGCACCCGGACACGCAAAATGAAGTCACCAGAGGTCAATGACCTTTGCTAACTTCTAAGAAGTTCCCGGACACGCAAAATGAGGTCACCAGAGGTCAATGACCTTTGTTATCTTCTAAGATGCTCCCGGACACGCAAATTGAGGTCACCAGAGGTCAATGACCTTTGCTATCTTCAAAGAAGCTCCGGGACACGCAAAATGAGGTCGCCAGAGGTCAATGACCTTTGCAATCCTATAAGACGCTCCCGCACACGCAAAATGAAATCACCAGAGGTCAATGACCTTTGCTATCTTCTAAGAAGCTCCCGGACACGCAAAATGAGATCACCAGAGGTCAATGACCTTTGCTATCTTCTAAGAAGCTCCCGGACACGCAAAATGAGGTCACCAGAGGTCAATGACCTTTGCTATCTTCTGAGACGCTCCCGGACACGCAAAATGAGGTACCAGAGGTCAATGACCCTTGCTTTACTCTTAGAAGCTACCGGACACGCAAAATGAGGTCAGCAGAGGTCAATGATCTTTGCTATCTTCTAAGACGCTCCCGCACACGCGAAATGAGGTCACCAGAGATCAATGACCTTTGCTATATTCTATGAAGCACCCGGACACGCAAAATGAAGTCACCAGAGGTCAATGACCTTTGCTAACTTCTAAGAAGTTCCCGGACACGCAAAATGAGGTCACCAGAGGTCAATGACCTTTGTTATCTTCTAAGATGCTCCCGGACACGCAAATTGAGGTCACCAGAGGTCAATGACATTTGCTATCTTCTATGAAGCACACGGACACGCAAAATGAGGTCACCAGAAGTCAATGACCTTTGCTATCTTCTGAGACGCTCCCGGACACGCAAAATGAGGTCACCAGAGGTCAATGACCTTTGCTATCTTCTAAGACGCTCCCGGACACGCAAAATGAGGTCACCAGAGGTCCATGAACTTTGCTATCTTCTAAGAGGCTCCCGGACACGCAAAATGAGGTCAGCAGAGGTCAATGACCTTTGCAATCTTCTAAGCCGCTCTCGCACACGCAAAATGAGATCACCAGAGGTCAATGACCTTTGCTATCTTCTAAGAAGCTCCCGGATACGCAAAATGAGGTCACTAGAGGTCAATGACCTTTGCTATCTTCTAAGAAGTTCCCGGACACGCAAAATGAGGTCACCAGAGGTCAATGACCTTTGCTATCTTCTGAGACGCTCCCGGACACGCAAAATGAGGTCACCAGAGATCAATGACCTTTGCTATCTTCTAAGACGCTCCCGGACACGCAAAATGAGGTCACCAGAGGTCAATGAACTTTGCTATCTTCTAAGACGCTCTCGGACACGCAAAATGAGATCACCAGAGGTCAATGACCTTTGCTATCTTCTAAGAAGTTCCCGGACACGCACAATGAGGTCACCAGAGGTCAATGACCTTTGCTATCTTCTAAGAAGCTCCCGGACAGGCAAAATGAGGTCACCAGAGGTCAATAACATTTGCTATCTTCTAAGACGCTCCCGGACACGCAAAATGAGGTCACCATAGGTCAATGACATTTACTATCTTCTAAGACGCTCCCGGACTGGCAAAATGAGGTCACCAGAGGTCAATGACCTTTGCTATCTTCTGAGACGCTCCCGGACACGCAAAATGAGGTCACCAGAGGTCAATGACCTTTGCTATCTTCTAAGACGCTCCCGGACACGCAAAATGAGGTCACCAGAGGTCAATGAACTTTGCTATCTTCTAAGACGCTCCCGGATACGCAAAATGAGGTCAGCAGAGGTCTATGACCTTTGTATACTCTTAGAAGCTCCCGGACACGCAGAATGAGGTCAGCAGAGGTCAATGAACTTTGCTATCTTCTAAGACACTCCCGCACACGGAAAATGAGGTCACCAGAGGTCAATGACCTTTGCTATCTTCAAAGAAGCTCCGGGACACGCAAAATGAGGTCGCCAGAGGTCAATGACCTTTGCAATCCTCTAAGACGCTCCCGCACACGCAAAATGAGATCACCAGAGGTCAATGACCTTTGCTATCTTCTAAGAAGCTCCCGGACACGCAAAATGAGATCACCAGAGGTCAATGACCTTTGCTATCTTCTAAGAAGCTCCCGGACACGCAAAATGAGGTCACCAGAGGTCAATGACCTTTGCTATCTTCTGAGACGCTCCCGGACACGCAACATGAGGTACCAGAGGTCAATGACCCTTGCTTTACTCTTAGAAGCTACCGGACACGCAAAATGAGGTCACCAGAGGTCAATGACCTTTGCTATCTTCTAAGACGCTCCCGGACACGCAAAATGAGGTCACCAGAGGTCCATGAACTTTGCTATCTTCTAAGAGGCTCCCGGACACGCAAAATGAGGTCAGCAGAGGTCAATGACCTTTGCAATCTTCTAAGCCGCTCTCGCACACGCAAAATGAGATCACCAGAGGTCAATGACCTTTGCTAACTTCTAAGAAGTTCCCGGACACGCAAAATGAGGTCACCAGAGGTCAATGACCTTTGTTATCTTCTAAGATGCTCCCGGACACGCAAATTGAGGTCACCAGAGGTCAATGACCTTTGCTATCTTCAAAGAAGCTCCGGGACACGCAAAATGAGGTCGCCAGAGGTCAATGACCTTTGCAATCCTATAAGACGCTCCCGCACACGCAAAATGAAATCACCAGAGGTCAATGACCTTTGCTATCTTCTAAGAAGCTCCCGGACACGCAAAATGAGATCACCAGAGGTCAATGACCTTTGCTATCTTCTAAGAAGCTCCCGGACACGCAAAATGAGGTCACCAGAGGTCAATGACCTTTGCTATCTTCTGAGACGCTCCCGGACACGCAAAATGAGGTACCAGAGGTCAATGACCCTTGCTTTACTCTTAGAAGCTACCGGACACGCAAAATGAGGTCAGCAGAGGTCAATGATCTTTGCTATCTTCTAAGACGCTCCCGCACACGCGAAATGAGGTCACCAGAGATCAATGACCTTTGCTATATTCTATGAAGCACCCGGACACGCAAAATGAAGTCACCAGAGGTCAATGACCTTTGCTAACTTCTAAGAAGTTCCCGGACACGCAAAATGAGGTCACCAGAGGTCAATGACCTTTGTTATCTTCTAAGATGCTCCCGGACACGCAAATTGAGGTCACCAGAGGTCAATGACATTTGCTATCTTCTATGAAGCACACGGACACGCAAAATGAGGTCACCAGAAGTCAATGACCTTTGCTATCTTCTGAGACGCTTCCGGACACGCAAAATGAGGTCACCAGAGGTCAATGACCTTTGCTATCTTCTAAGACGCTCCCGGACACGCAAAATGAGGTCACCAGAGGTCCATGAACTTTGCTATCTTCTAAGAGGCTCCCGGACACGCAAAATGAGGTCAGCAGAGGTCAATGACCTTTGCAATCTTCTAAGCCGCTCTCGCACACGCAAAATGAGATCACCAGAGGTCAATGACCTTTGCTATCTTCTAAGAAGCTCCCGGATACGCAAAATGAGGTCACTAGAGGTCAATGACCTTTGCTATCTTCTAAGAAGTTCCCGGACACGCAAAATGAGGTCACCAGAGGTCAATGACCTTTGCTATCTTCTGAGACGCTCCCGGACACGCAAAATGAGGTCACCAGAGATCAATGACCTTTGCTATCTTCTAAGACGCTCCCGGACACGCAAAATGAGGTCACCAGAGGTCAATGAACTTTGCTATCTTCTAAGACGCTCTCGGACACGCAAAATGAGATCACCAGAGGTCAATGACCTTTGCTATCTTCTAAGAAGTTCCCGGACACGCACAATGAGGTCACCAGAGGTCAATGACCTTTGCTATCTTCTAAGAAGCTCCCGGACAGGCAAAATGAGGTCACCAGAGGTCAATAACATTTGCTATCTTCTAAGACGCTCCCGGACACGCAAAATGAGGTCACCATAGGTCAATGACATTTACTATCTTCTAAGACGCTCCCGGACTGGCAAAATGAGGTCACCAGAGGTCAATGACCTTTGCTATCTTCTGAGACGCTCCCGGACACGCAAAATGAGGTCACCAGAGGTCAATGACCTTTGCTATCTTCTAAGACGCTCCCGGACACGCAAAATGAGGTCACCAGAGGTCAATGAACTTTGCTATCTTCTAAGACGCTCCCGGATACGCAAAATGAGGTCAGCAGAGGTCTATGACCTTTGTATACTCTTAGAAGCTCCCGGACACGCAGAATGAGGTCAGCAGAGGTCAATGAACTTTGCTATCTTCTAAGACACTCCCGCACACGGAAAATGAGGTCACCAGAGGTCAATGACCTTTGCTATCTTCAAAGAAGCTCCGGGACACGCAAAATGAGGTCGCCAGAGGTCAATGACCTTTGCAATCCTCTAAGACGCTCCCGCACACGCAAAATGAGATCACCAGAGGTCAATGACCTTTGCTATCTTCTAAGAAGCTCCCGGACACGCAAAATGAGATCACCAGAGGTCAATGACCTTTGCTATCTTCTAAGAAGCTCCCGGACACGCAAAATGAGGTCACCAGAGGTCAATGACCTTTGCTATCTTCTGAGACGCTCCCGGACACGCAACATGAGGTACCAGAGGTCAATGACCCTTGCTTTACTCTTAGAAGCTACCGGACACGCAAAATGAGGTCACCAGAGGTCAATGACCTTTGCTATCTTCTAAGACGCTCCCGGACACGCAAAATGAGGTCACCAGAGGTCCATGAACTTTGCTATCTTCTAAGAGGCTCCCGGACACGCAAAATGAGGTCAGCAGAGGTCAATGACCTTTGCAATCTTCTAAGCCGCTCTCGCACACGCAAAATGAGATCACCAGAGGTCAATGACCTTTGCTATCTTCTAAGAAGCTCCCGGATACGCAAAATGAGGTCACCAGAGGTCCATGAACTTTGCTATCTTCTAAGAGGCTCCCGGACACGCAAAATGAGGTCAGCAGAGGTCAATGACCTTTGCAATCTTCTAAGCCGCTCTCGCACACGCAAAATGAGATCACCAGAGGTCAATGACCTTTGCTATCTTCTAAGACGCTCCCGGACACGCAAAATGAGGTCACCATAGGTCAATGACATTTACTATCTTCTAAGACGCTCCCGGACTGGCAAAATGAGGTCACCAGAGGTCAATGACCTTTGCTATCTTCTGAGACGCTCCCGGACACGCAAAATGAGGTCAGCAGAGGTCAATGACCTTTGCTATCTTCTAAGACGCTCCCGGACACGCAAAATGAGGTCACCAGAGGTCAATGAACTTTGCTATCTTCTAAGACGCTCCCGGATACGCAAAATGAGGTCAGCAGAGGTCTATGACCTTTGTATACTCTTAGAAGCTCCCGGACACGCAGAATGAGGTCAGCAGAGGTCAATGAACTTTGCTATCTTCTAAGACACTCCCGCACACGGAAAATGAGGTCACCAGAGGTCAATGACCTTTGCTATCTTCAAAGAAGCTCCCGCACACGCGAAATGAGGTCACCAGAGATCAATGACCTTTGCTATATTCTAAGAAGCACCCGGACACGCAAAATGAAGTCACCAGAGGTCAATGACCTTTGCTAACTTCTAAGAAGTTCCCGGACACGCAAAATGAGGTCACCAGAGGTCAATGACCTTTGTTATCTTCTAAGATGCTCCCGGACACGCAAATTGAGGTCACCAGAGGTCAATGACATTTGCTATCTTCTATGAAGCACACGGACACGCAAAATGAGGTCACCAGAAGTCAATGACCTTTGCTATCTTCTGAGACGCTCCCGGACACGCAAAATGAGGTCACCAGAGGTCAATGACCTTTGCTATCTTCTAAGACGCTCCCGGACACGCAAAATGAGGTCACCAGAGGTCCATGAACTTTGCTATCTTCTAAGAGGCTCCCGGACACGCAAAATGAGGTCAGCAGAGGTCAATGACCTTTGCAATCTTCTAAGCCGCTCTCGCACACGCAAAATGAGATCACCAGAGGTCAATGACCTTTGCTACCTTCTAAGAAGCTCCCGGATACGCAAAATGAGGTCACTAGAGGTCAATGACCTTTGCTATCTTCTAAGAAGTTCCCGGACACGCAAAATGAGGTCACCAGAGGTCAATGACCTTTGCTATCTTCTGAGACGCTCCCGGACACGCAAAATGAGGTCACCAGAGATCAATGACCTTTGCTATCTTCTAAGACGCTCCCGGACACGCAAAATGAGGTCACCAGAGGTCAATGAACTTTGCTATCTTCTAAGACGCTCCCGGATACGCAAAATGAGGTCAGCAGAGGTCTATGACCTTTGTATACTCTTAGAAGCTCCCGGACACGCAGAATGAGGTCAGCAGAGGTCAATGAACTTTGCTATCTTCTAAGACACTCCCGCACACGGAAAATGAGGTCACCAGAGGTCAATGACCTTTGCTATCTTCAAAGAAGCTCCCGCACACGCGAAATGAGGTCACCAGAGATCAATGACCTTTGCTATATTCTAAGAAGCACCCGGACACGCAAAATGAAGTCACCAGAGGTCAATGACCTTTGCTAACTTCTAAGAAGTTCCCGGACACGCAAAATGAGGTCACCAGAGGTCAATGACCTTTGTTATCTTCTAAGATGCTCCCGGACACGCAAATTGAGGTCACCAGAGGTCAATGACATTTGCTATCTTCTATGAAGCACACGGACACGCAAAATGAGGTCACCAGAAGTCAATGACCTTTGCTATCTTCTGAGACGCTCCCGGACACGCAAAATGAGGTCACCAGAGGTCAATGACCTTTGCTATCTTCTAAGACGCTCCCGGACACGCAAAATGAGGTCACCAGAGGTCCATGAACTTTGCTATCTTCTAAGAGGCTCCCGGACACGCAAAATGAGGTCAGCAGAGGTCAATGACCTTTGCAATCTTCTAAGCCGCTCTCGCACACGCAAAATGAGATCACCAGAGGTCAATGACCTTTGCTACCTTCTAAGAAGCTCCCGGATACGCAAAATGAGGTCACTAGAGGTCAATGACCTTTGCTATCTTCTAAGAAGTTCCCGGACACGCAAAATGAGGTCACCAGAGGTCAATGACCTTTGCTATCTTCTGAGACGCTCCCGGACACGCAAAATGAGGTCACCAGAGATCAATGACCTTTGCTATCTTCTAAGACGCTCCCGGACACGCAAAATGAGGTCACCAGAGGTCAATGAACTTTGCTATCTTCTAAGACGCTCTCGGACACGCAAAATGAGATCACCAGAGGTCTATGACCTTTGCAATCTTCTAAGACGCTCCCGCACACGCAAAATGAGATCACCAGAGGTCAATGACCTTTGCTATCTTCTAAAAAGCTCCCGATCACGCAAAATGAGGTCACCAGAGGTCAATGACTTTTGCTATACTCTTAAAAGCTCCCGGACACGCAAAATGAGGTCACCAGAGTTCAGTGACCTTTCCTATCTTCTCAGACGCTCCCGGACATAGAAAATGAGGTCACTAGAGGTCAATGAACTTTGCTATCTTCTAAGACGCTCCCGCACACCCAAAATGAAGTTACCAGGGGTCAATGACCTTTGCTAACTTCTAAGACGCTCCCGGACACGCAAAATGAGGTCACCAGAGGTCACTGACCTTTGTATACTCTTAGAAGCTCCCGGACACGCAGAATGAGGTCAGCAGAGGTCAATGAACTTTGCTATCTTCTAAGACACTCCCGCACACGGAAAATGAGGTCACCAGAGGTCAATGACCTTAGCTATCTTCAAAGAAGCTCCGGGACACGCAAAATGAGGTCGCCAGAGGTCAATGACCTTTGCAATCCTCTAAGACGCTCCCGCACACGCAAAATGAGATCACCAGAGGTCAATGACCTTTGCTATCATCTAAGAAGCTCCCGGACACGCAAAATGAGGTCACCAGAGGTCAATGACCTTTGCTATCTTCTGAGACGCTCCCGGACACGCAAAATGAGGTACCAGAGGTCAATGATCTTTGCTATCTTCTAAGACGCTCCCGGACACGCAAAATGAGGTCACCAGATGTCCATGAACTTTGCTATCTTCTAAGAGGCTCCGGGACACGCAAAATGAGGTCAGCAGAGGTCAATGACCTTTGCAATCTTCTAAGCCGCTCCCGCACACGCAAAATGAGATCACCAGAGGTCAATGACCTTTGCTATCTTCTAAGAAGCTCCCGGACACGCATAATGAGGTCACCAGAGGTCAATGACCTTTGCTATCTTCTGAGACGCTCCCGGACACGCAAAATGAGGTCACCAGAGATCAATGACCTTTGCTATCATCTAAGACGCTCCCGGACACGCAAAATGAGGTCACCAGAGGTCAATGAACTTTGCTATCTTCTAAGACGCTCTCGGACACGCAAAATGAGATCACCAGAGGTCAATGACCTTTGCTATCTTCTAAGAAGTTCCCGGACACGCAAAATGAGGTCACCAGAGGTCAATGACTTTTGCTATCTTCTAAGAAGCTCCCGGACAGGCAAAATGAGGTCACCAGAGGTCAATGACATTTGCTATCTTCTAAGACGCTCCCGGACACGCAAAATGAGGTCACCATAGGTCAATGACATTTGCTATCTTCTAAGACGCTCCCGGACACGCAAAATGAGGTCACCAGAGGTCAATGACCTTTGCTATCTTCTGAGACGCTCCCGGACACGCAAAATGAGGTCACCAGAGGTCAATGACCTTTGTATACTCTTAGAAGCTCCCGGACACGCAGAATGAGGTCAGCAGAGGTCAATGAACTTTGCTATCTTCTAAGAAGCTCCCGGACACGCATAATGAGGTCACCAGAGGTCAATGACCTTTGCTATCTTCTGAGACGCTCCCGGACACGCAAAATGAGGTCACCAGAGATCAATGACCTTTGCTATCTTCTAAGACGCTCCCGGACACGCAAAATGAGGTCACCAGAGGTCAATGAACTTTGCTATCTTCTAAGACGCTCTCGGACACGCAAATTGAGATCACCAGAGGTCAATGACCTTTGCTATCTTCTAAGAAGTTCCCGGACACGCAAAATGAGGTCACCAGAGGTCAATGACCTTTGCTATCTTCTAAGAAGCTCCCGGACAGGCAAAATGAGGTCACCAGAGGTCAATGACATTTGCTATCTTCTAAGACGCTCCCGGACACGCAAAATGAGGTCACCATAGGTCAATGACATTTGCTATCTTCTAAGACGCTCCCGGACACGCAAAATGAGGTCACCAGAGGTCAATGACCTTTGCTATCTTCTGAGACGCTCCCGGACACGCAAAATGAGGTCACCAGAGGTCAATGACCTTTGTATACTCTTAGAAGCTCCCGGACACGCAGAATGAGGTCAGCAGAGGTCAATGAACTTTGCTATCTTCTAAGGCACTCCCGCACACGGAAAATGAGGTCACCAGAGGTCAATGACCTTTGCTATCTTCAAAGAATCTCCGGGACACGCAAAATGAGGTCGCCAGAGATCAATGACCTTTGCTATCTTCTAAGAAGTTCCCGGACACGCAAAATGAGGTCACCAGAGGTCAATGACCTTTGCTATCTTCTAAGACGCTCCCGGACACGCAAAATGAGGTCACCAGAGGTCAATGACCTTTGCAATCTTCTAAGACGTTCCCGCACACGCAAAATGAGATCACCAGAGGTCAATGACCTTTGCTATCTTCTAAGAAGCTCCCGGACACGCAAAATGAGGTCACCAGAGGTCAATGACCTTTGCTATCTTCTGAGACGCTCCCGGACACGCAAAATGAGGTACCAGAGGTCAATGACCTTTGCTATCTTCTAAGACGCTCCCGGACACGCAAAATGAGGTCACCAGAGGTCAATGACCTTTGCTATCTTCTAAGACGCTCCCGCACACGCAAAATGAGGTCACCAGAGTTCAATGACCTTTGCTATCTTCTAAGACGCTCCCGGACATGGAAAATGAGGTCACTAGAGGTTAATGAACTTTGCTATCTTCTAAGACGCTCCCGCACACCCAAAATGAAGTTACCAGAGGTCAATGACCTTTGCTAACTTCTAAGACGCTCCCGGACACGCAAAATGAGGACACCAGAGGTGAATGACCTTTGTATACTCTTAGAAGCTCCCGGACATGCAGAATGAGGTCAGCAGAGGTCAATGACCTTTGCAATCTTCTAAGACGCTCCCTCACACGGAAAATGAGGTCACCAGAGGTCAATGACCTTTGCTATCTTCTAAGAAGCTCCGGGACACGCAAAATGAGGTCGTCAGAGGTCAATGACCTTTGCTATCTTCTAAGAAGCTCCCGGACACGCAAAATGAGGTCACCAGAGGTCAATGACCATTGCTATCTTCTAAGACGCTCCCGCACACGCAAAATGAGGTCACCAGAGGTCAATGTCCTTTGCTATCTTCTAAGAAGCTGCCGGACACGTAAAATGAGGTCACCAGAGGTCAATGAACTTTGCTATTTTCTAAAACGCTCCCGGACACGCAAAATGAGGTCAGCAGAGGTCAATGGCCTTTGCAATCTTCTAAGACGCTCCCGCACGCGCAAAATGAGATCACCAGAGGTCAATAACCTTTGCTATATTCTAAGAAGCTCCCGGACTCGCAAAATGAGGTCACCAGAGGTCAATGACCTTTGCTATCTTCTAAGACGCTCCCGGACACGCAAAATGAGGTCACCAGAGGTCAATGACCTTTGTTATACCCTTAGAAGCTCCCGGACACGCAAAATGAGGTCAGCAGAGTTCAATGACCTTTGCTATCTTCTAAGAAGCTCCCGCACACGCAAAATGAGATCACCAGAGGTCAATGAACTTTGCTATCTTTTAAGAAGCTCCCGGACACGCAAAATGAGGTCACCAGAGGTCAATGACCTTTGCTATCTTCTAAGACGCTCCCGCACACGCAAAATGAGATCACCAGAGGTCAATGACCTTTGCTATCTTCTAAGAAGCACCCGGACACGCAAAATGAGGTCACCAGAGGTCAATGACCTTTGCTATCTTATAAGAAGTTCCCGGACACCCAAAATGAGGTCACCAGAGTTCAAAGACCTTTGTTATCTTCTAAGACGGTCCCGGACACGCAAAATAAGGTCACCAGAAGTCAATGACATTTGCTTTCTTCTAAGACGCTCCCGCACACGCAAAATGAGGTCACCAGAGGTCAATGACCTTTGCTATCTTCTAAGAAGCTCCCGGACACGCAAAATGAGGTCACCAGGGGTCAATGACCTTTGCTATCTTCTAAGACGCTCCCGAACACGGAAAATGAGGTCACCAGAGGTCAATGACCTTTGCTATCTTCTAAGACGATCCCGGACACGCAAAATGAGGTCACCAGAGGTCAATGACCTTTGCTATACTCTTTGAAGCTCCCGGAAACGCAAAATGAGGTCAGCAGAGGTCAATGACATTTGCTATACTCTTAGAAGCTCCCGGACACGCAAAATGAGGCCAGCAGAGGTCAATGACCTTGCTATCTTCTAAGACGCTCCCGCACACGCAAAATGAGATCCCAAGAGGTCAATGACCTTTGCTATCTTCTAAGAAGCTCCCGCCACGTAAAATGAGGTCACCAGAGGACAATGACCTTTGCTATCTTCTAAGAAGCTTCCGGGCACGCAAAATGAGGTCACCAGAGGTCAATGACCTTTGCTATATTCTAAGAAGCTCCCGGACTCGCAAAATGAGGTCACCAGAGGTCAATGACCTTTGCTATCTTCTAAGACGCTCCCGGACACGCAAAATAAGGTCACCAGAGGTCAATGAACTTTGCTATCTTCTAAGACGCTCCCGGACACGCAAAATGAGGTTACCAGAGGTCAATGACCTTTGCTATCTTCTAAGACGCTCCCGCACACGCAAAATGAGATCACCAGAGGTCAATGACCTTTGCTATCTTCTAAGAAGCACCCGGACACGCAAAATGAGGTCACCAGAGGTCAATGAACTTTGCTATCTTCTAAGACGCTCCCGCACACCCAAAATGAAGTTACCAGGGGTCAATGACCTTTGCTAACTTCTAAGACGCTCCCGGACACGCAAAATGAGGTCACCAGAGGTCACTGACCTTTGTATACTCTTAGAAGCTCCCGGACACGCAGAATGAGGTCAGCAGAGGTCAATGACCTTTGCAATCTTCTAAGCCGCTCCCACACACGCAAAATGAGATCACCAGAGGTCAATGACCTTTGCTATCTTCTAAGAAGCACCCGGACACGCATAATGAGGTCACCAGAGGTCAATTACCTTTGCTATCTTCTGAGAAGCTCCCGGACACGCAAAATGAGGTCACCAGAGATCAATGACCTTTGCTATCTTCTAAGACGCTCCCGGACACGCAAAATGAGGTCACCAGAGGTCAATGAACTTTGCTATCTTCTAAGACGCTCTCGGACAGGCAAAATGAGATCACCAGAGGTCAATGACCTTTGCTATCTTCTAAGAAGTTCCCGGACACGCAAAATGAGGTCAACAGAGGTCAATGACATTTGCTATCTTCTAAGACGCTCCCGGACACGCAAAATGAGGTCACCATAGGTCAATGACATTTGCTATCTTCTAAGACGCTCCCGGACACGCAAAATGAGGTCACCAGAGGTCAATGACCTTTGCTATCTTCTGAGACGCTCCCGGACACGCAAAATGAGGTCACCAGAGGTCAATGACCTTTGCTATCTTCTAAGACGCTCCCGGACACGCAAAATGAGGTCACCAGAGGTCAATGAACCTTGCTATCTTCTAAGACGCTCCCGGACACGCAAAATGAGGTCAGCAGAGGACACTGACCTTTGCAATCTTCTAAGACGCTCCCGCACACGCAAAATGAGATCACCAGAGGTCAATGACCTTTGCTATCTTCTAAGAAGCTCCCGGACACGCAAAATGAGGTCACCAGAGGTCAATGACTTTTGCTTTACTCTTAAAAGCTCCCGGACACGCAAAATGAGGTCACCAGAGTTCAGTGACCTTTCCTATATTCTAAGACGCTCCCGGACATGGAAAATGAGGTCACTAGAGGTCAATGAACTTTGCTATCTTCTAAGACGCTCCCGCACACCCAAAATGAAGTTACCAGAGGTCAATGACCTTTGCTAACTTCTAAGACGCTCCCGGACACGCAAAATGAGGTCACCAGAGGTCAATGACCTTTGTATACTCTTAGAAGCTCCCGGACACGCAAAATGAGGTCACCAGAGGTCAATGACCTTTGCTATCTTCTAAGACGCTCCCGGACACGCAAAATGAGGTCACCAGAGGTCAATGACCTTTGCAATCTTCTAAGACGTTCCCGCACACGCAAAATGAGATCACCAGAGGTCAATGACCTTTGCTATCTTCTAAGAAGCTCTCGGACACGCAAAATGAGGTCACCAGAGGTCAATGACTTTTGCTATACTCTTAAAAGCTCCCGGACACGCAAAATGAGGTCACCAGAGGTCAATGACCTTTGCTATCTTCTGAGACGCTCCCGGACACGCAAAATGAGGTACCAGAGGTCAATGACCTTTGCTATCTTCTAAGACGCTCCCGGACACGCAAAATGAGGTCACCAGAGGTCAATGAACTTTGCTATCTTCTAAGACGCTCCCGGACACGCAAAATGAGGTCACCAGAGGTCAATGACCTTTGCTATCTTCTAAGAAGCTCCCGGACACGCAAAATGAGGTCACCAGAGGTCAATGACCTTTGCTATCTTCTAAGACGTTCACGGACACGCAAAATGAGGTCACCAGAAGTCAATGACCTTTGCTATCTTCTAAGACGCTCCCGCACACGCAAAATGAGGTCACCAGAGTTCAATGACCTTTGCTATCTTCTGAGACGCTCCCGGACATGGAAAATGAGGTCACTAGAGGTTAATGAACTTTGCTATCTTCTAAGACGCTCCCGCACACCCAAAATGAAGTTACCAGAGGTCAATGACCTTTGCTAACTTCTAAGACGCTCCCGGACACGCAAAATGAGGACACCAGAGGTCAATGACCTTTGTATACTCTTAGAAGCTCCCGGACATGCAGAATGAGGTCAGCAGAGGTCAATGACCTTTGCAATCTTCTAAGACGCTCCCTCACACGGAAAATGAGGTCACCAGAGGTCAATGACCTTTGCTATCTTCTAAGAAGCTCCGGGACACGCAAAATGAGGTCGTCAGAGGTCAATGACCTTTGCTAACTTCTAAGAAGCTCCCGGACACGCAAAATGAGGTCACCAGAGGTCAATGACCATTGCTATCTTCTAAGACGCTCCCGCACACGCAAAATGAGGTCACCAGAGGTCAATGTCCTTTGCTATCTTCTAAGAAGCTGCCGGACACGTAAAATGAGGTCACCAGAGGTCAATGAACTTTGCTATCTTCTAAGACGCTCCCGGACACGCAAAATGAGGTCAGCAGAGGTCAATGGCCTTTGCAATCTTCTAAGACGCTCCCGCACACGCAAAATGGGATCACCAGAGGTCAATAACCTTTGCTATATTCTAAGAAGCTCCCGGACTCGCAAAATGAGGTCACCAGAGGTCAATGACCTTTGCTATCTTCTAAGAAGCTCCCGGACACGCAAAATGAGGTCACCAGAGGTCAATGAACCTTGCTATCTTCTAAGACGCTCCCGGACACGCAAAATGAGGTCAGCAGAGGACACTGACCTTTGCAATCTTCTAAGACGCTCCCACACACGCAAAATGAGATCACCAGAGGTCAATGACCTTTGCTATCTTCTAAGAAGCTCCCGGACACGCAAAATGAGGTCACCAGAGGTCAATGTCTTTTGCTTTACTCTTAAAAGCTCCCGGACACGCAAAATGAGGTCACCAGAGTTCAGTGACCTTTCCTATCTTCTAAGACGCTCCCGGACATGGAAAATGAGGTCACTAGAGGTCAATGAACTTTGCTATCTTCTAAGACGCTCCCGCACACCCAAAATGAAGTTACCAGAGGTCAATGACCTTTGCTAACTTCTAAGACGCTCCCGGACACGCAAAATGAGGTCACCAGAGGTCAATGACCTTTGTATACACTTAGAAGCTCCCGGACACGCAAAATGAGGTCACCAGAGGTCAATGACCTTTGCTATCTTCTAAGACGCTCCCGGACACGCAAAATGAGGTCACCAGAGGTCAATGACCTTTGCAATCTTCTAAGACGTTCCCGCACACGCAAAATGAGATCACCAGAGGTCAATGACCTTTGCTATCTTCTAAGAAGCTCTCGGACACGCAAAATGAGGTCACCAGAGGTCAATGACTTTTGCTATACTCTTAAAAGCTCCCGGACACGCAAAATGAGGTCACCAGAGGTCAATGACCTTTGCTATCTTCTGAGACGCTCCCGGACACGCAAAATGAGGTACCAGAGGTCAATGACCTTTGCTATCTTCTAAGACGCTCCCGGACACGCAAAATGAGGTCACCAGAGGTCAATGACCTTTGCTATCTTCTAAGAAGCTCCCGGACACGCAAAATGAGGTCACCAGAGGTCAATGACCTTTGCTATCTTCTAAGACGTTCACGGACACGCAAAATGAGGTCACCAGAAGTCAATGACCTTTGCTATCTTCTAGGACGCTCCCGCACACGCAAAATGAGGTCACCAGAGTTCAATGACCTTTGCTATCTTCTAAGACGCTCCCGGACATGGAAAATGAGGTCACTAGAGGTTAATGAACTTTGCTATCTTCTAAGACGCTCCCGCACACCCAAAATGAAGTTACCAGAGGTCAATGACCTTTGCTAACTTCTAAGACGCTCCCGGACACGCAAAATGAGGACACCAGAGGTCAATGACCTTTGTATACTCTTAGAAGCTCCCGGACATGCAGAATGAGGTCAGCAGAGGACACTGACCTTTGCAATCTTCTAAGACGCTCCCGCACACGCAAAATGAGATCACCAGAGGTCAATGACCTTTGCTATCTTCTAAGAAGCTCCCGGACACGCAAAATGAGGTCACCAGAGGTCAATGACTTTTGCTTTACTCTTAAAAGCTCCCGGACACGCAAAATGAGGTCACCAGAGTTCAGTGACCTTTCCTATATTCTAAGACGCTCCCGGACATGGAAAATGAGGTCACTAGAGGTCAATGAACTTTGCTATCTTCTAAGACGCTCCCGCACACCCAAAATGAAGTTACCAGAGGTCAATGACCTTTGCTAACTTCTAAGACGCTCCCGGACACGCAAAATGAGGTCACCAGAGGTCAATGACCTTTGTATACTCTTAGAAGCTCCCGGACACGCAAAATGAGGTCACCAGAGGTCAATGACCTTTGCTATCTTCTAAGACGCTCCCGGACACGCAAAATGAGGTCACCAGAGGTCAATGACCTTTGCAATCTTCTAAGACGTTCCCGCACACGCAAAATGAGATCACCAGAGGTCAATGACCTTTGCTATCTTCTAAGAAGCTCTCGGACACGCAAAATGAGGTCACCAGAGGTCAATGACTTTTGCTATACTCTTAAAAGCTCCCGGACACGCAAAATGAGGTCACCAGAGGTCAATGACCTTTGCTATCTTCTGAGACGCTCCCGGACACGCAAAATGAGGTACCAGAGGTCAATGACCTTTGCTATCTTCTAAGACGCTCCCGGACACGCAAAATGAGGTCACCAGAGGTCAATGAACTTTGCTATCTTCTAAGACGCTCCCGGACACGCAAAATGAGGTCACCAGAGGTCAATGACCTTTGCTATCTTCTAAGAAGCTCCCGGACACGCAAAATGAGGTCACCAGAGGTCAATGACCTTTGCTATCTTCTAAGACGTTCACGGACACGCAAAATGAGGTCACCAGAAGTCAATGACCTTTGCTATCTTCTAAGACGCTCCCGCACACGCAAAATGAGGTCACCAGAGTTCAATGACCTTTGCTATCTTCTGAGACGCTCCCGGACATGGAAAATGAGGTCACTAGAGGTTAATGAACTTTGCTATCTTCTAAGACGCTCCCGCACACCCAAAATGAAGTTACCAGAGGTCAATGACCTTTGCTAACTTCTAAGACGCTCCCGGACACGCAAAATGAGGACACCAGAGGTCAATGACCTTTGTATACTCTTAGAAGCTCCCGGACATGCAGAATGAGGTCAGCAGAGGTCAATGACCTTTGCAATCTTCTAAGACGCTCCCTCACACGGAAAATGAGGTCACCAGAGGTCAATGACCTTTGCTATCTTCTAAGAAGCTCCGGGACACGCAAAATGAGGTCGTCAGAGGTCAATGACCTTTGCTAACTTCTAAGAAGCTCCCGGACACGCAAAATGAGGTCACCAGAGGTCAATGACCATTGCTATCTTCTAAGACGCTCCCGCACACGCAAAATGAGGTCACCAGAGGTCAATGTCCTTTGCTATCTTCTAAGAAGCTGCCGGACACGTAAAATGAGGTCACCAGAGGTCAATGAACTTTGCTATCTTCTAAGACGCTCCCGGACACGCAAAATGAGGTCAGCAGAGGTCAATGGCCTTTGCAATCTTCTAAGACGCTCCCGCACACGCAAAATGGGATCACCAGAGGTCAATAACCTTTGCTATATTCTAAGAAGCTCCCGGACTCGCAAAATGAGGTCACCAGAGGTCAATGACCTTTGCTATCTTCTAAGAAGCTCCCGGACACGCAAAATGAGGTCACCAGAGGTCAATGAACCTTGCTATCTTCTAAGACGCTCCCGGACACGCAAAATGAGGTCAGCAGAGGACACTGACCTTTGCAATCTTCTAAGACGCTCCCACACACGCAAAATGAGATCACCAGAGGTCAATGACCTTTGCTATCTTCTAAGAAGCTCCCGGACACGCAAAATGAGGTCACCAGAGGTCAATGTCTTTTGCTTTACTCTTAAAAGCTCCCGGACACGCAAAATGAGGTCACCAGAGTTCAGTGACCTTTCCTATCTTCTAAGACGCTCCCGGACATGGAAAATGAGGTCACTAGAGGTCAATGAACTTTGCTATCTTCTAAGACGCTCCCGCACACCCAAAATGAAGTTACCAGAGGTCAATGACCTTTGCTAACTTCTAAGACGCTCCCGGACACGCAAAATGAGGTCACCAGAGGTCAATGACCTTTGTATACACTTAGAAGCTCCCGGACACGCAAAATGAGGTCACCAGAGGTCAATGACCTTTGCTATCTTCTAAGACGCTCCCGGACACGCAAAATGAGGTCACCAGAGGTCAATGACCTTTGCAATCTTCTAAGACGTTCCCGCACACGCAAAATGAGATCACCAGAGGTCAATGACCTTTGCTATCTTCTAAGAAGCTCTCGGACACGCAAAATGAGGTCACCAGAGGTCAATGACTTTTGCTATACTCTTAAAAGCTCCCGGACACGCAAAATGAGGTCACCAGAGGTCAATGACCTTTGCTATCTTCTGAGACGCTCCCGGACACGCAAAATGAGGTACCAGAGGTCAATGACCTTTGCTATCTTCTAAGACGCTCCCGGACACGCAAAATGAGGTCACCAGAGGTCAATGACCTTTGCTATCTTCTAAGAAGCTCCCGGACACGCAAAATGAGGTCACCAGAGGTCAATGACCTTTGCTATCTTCTAAGACGTTCACGGACACGCAAAATGAGGTCACCAGAAGTCAATGACCTTTGCTATCTTCTAGGACGCTCCCGCACACGCAAAATGAGGTCACCAGAGTTCAATGACCTTTGCTATCTTCTAAGACGCTCCCGGACATGGAAAATGAGGTCACTAGAGGTTAATGAACTTTGCTATCTTCTAAGACGCTCCCGCACACCCAAAATGAAGTTACCAGAGGTCAATGACCTTTGCTAACTTCTAAGACGCTCCCGGACACGCAAAATGAGGACACCAGAGGTCAATGACCTTTGTATACTCTTAGAAGCTCCCGGACATGCAGAATGAGGTCAGCAGAGGTCAATGACCTTTGCAATCTTCTAAGACGCTCCCTCACACGGAAAATGAGGTCACCAGAGGTCAATGACCTTTGCTATCTTCTAAGAAGCTCCGGGACACGCAAAATGAGGTCGTCAGAGGTCAATGACCTTTGCTAACTTCTAAGAAGCTCCCGGACACGCAAAATGAGGTCACCAGAGGTCAATGACCATTGCTATCTTCTAAGACGCTTCCGCACACGCAAAATGAGGTCACCAGAGGTCAATGTCCTTTGCTATCTTCTAAGAAGCTGCCGGACACGTAAAATGAGGTCACCAGAGGTCAATGAACTTTGCTATCTTCTAAGACGCTCCCGGACACGCAAAATGAGGTCAGCAGAGGTCAATGGCCTTTGCAATCTTCTAAGACGCTCCCGCACACGCAAAATGGGATCACCAGAGGTCAATAACCTTTGCTATATTCTAAGAAGCTCCCGGACTCGCAAAATGAGGTCACCAGAGGTCAATGACCTTTGCTATCTTCTAAGAAGCTCCCGCCACGTAAAATGAGGTCACCAGAGGTCAATGACCTTTGCTATCTTATAAGAAGTTCCCGGACACCCAAAATGAGGTCACCAGAGTTCAAAGACCTTTGTTATCTTCTAAGACGGTCCCGGACACGCAAAATGAGGTCACCAGAAGTCAATGACCTTTGCTATCTTCTAAGACGCTCCCGCACACGCAAAATGAGGTCACCAGAGGTCAATGACCTTTGCTATCTTCTAAGAAGCTCCCGGACACGCAAAATGAGGTCACCAGGGGTCAATGACCTTTGCTATCTTCTAAGACGCTCCCGAACACGGAAAATGAGGTCACCAGAGGTCAATGACCTTTGCTATCTTCTAAGACGATCCCGGACACGCAAAATAAGGTCACCAGAGGTCAATGACCTTTGCTATCTTCTGAGACGCTCCCGGACACGCAAAATGAGGTCACCATAGGTCAATGACATTTGCTATCTTCTAAGACGCTCCCGGACACGCAAAATGAGGTCACCAGAGGTCAATGACCTTTGCTATCTTCTGAGACGCTCCCGGACACGCAAAATGAGGTCACCAGAGGTCAATGACCTTTGCTATCTTCTAAGACGCTCCCGGGCACGCAAAATGAGGTCACCAGAGGTCAATGAACCTTGCTATCTTCTAAGACGCTCCCGGACACGCAAAATGAGGTCAGCAGAGGACACTGACCTTTGCAATCTTCTAAGATGCTCCCGCACACGCAAAATGAGATCACCAGAGGTCAATGACCTTTGCTATCTTCTAAGAAGCTCCCGGACACGCAAAATGAGGTCACCAGAGGTCAATGACTTTTGCTATACTCTTAAAAGCTCCCGGACACGCAAAATGAGGTCACCAGAGTTCAGTGACCTTTCCTATCTTCTAAGACGCTCCCGGACATGGAAAATGAGGTCACTAGAGGTCAATGAACTTTGCTATCTTCTAAGACGCTCCCGCACACCCAAAATGAAGTTACCAGAGGTCAATGACCTTTGCTAACTTCTAAGACGCTCCCGGACACGCAAAATGAGGTCACCAGAGGTCAATGACCTTTGTATACTCTTAGAAGCTCCCGGACACGCAGAATGAGGTCAGCAGAGGTCAATGAACTTTGCTATCTTCTAAGACACTCCCGCACACGGAAAATGAGGTCACCAGAGGTCAATGACCTTTGCTATCTTCAAAGAAGCTCCGGGACACGCAAAATGAGGTCGCCAGAGATCAATGACCTTTGCTATCTTCTAAGAAGTTCCCGGACACGCAAAATGAGGTCACCAGAGGTCAATGACCTTTGCTATCTTCTAAGACGCTCCAGGACACGCAAAATGAGGTCACCAGAGGTCAATGACATTTGCAATCTTTTAAGACGTTCCCGCACACGCAAAATGAGATCACCAGAGGTCAATGACCTTTGCTATCTTCTAAGAAGCTCCCGGACACGCAAAATGAGGTCACCAGAGGTCAATGACTTTTGCTATACTCTTAAAAGCTCCCGGACACGCAAAATGAGGTCACCAGAGGTCAATGACCTTTGCTATATTCTGAGACGCTCCCAGACACGCAAAATGAGGTACCAGAGGTCAATGACCTTTGCTATCTTCTAAGACGCTCCCGGACACGCAAAATGAGGTCACCAGAGGTCAATGACCTTTGCTATCTTCTAAGAAGCTCCCGGACACGCAAAATGAGGTCACCAGAGGTCAATGACCTTTGCTATCTTATAAGACGTTCACGGACATGCAAAATGAGGTCACCAGAAGTCAATGACCTTTGCTATCTTCTAAGACGCTCCCGCACACGCAAAATGAGGTCACCAGAGTTCAATGACCTTTGCTATCTTCTAAGACGCTCCCGGACATGGAAAATGAGGTCACTAGAGGTTAATGAACTTTGCTATCTTCTAAGACGCTCCCGCACACCCAAAATGAAGTTACCAGAGGTCAATGACCTTTGCTAACTTCTAAGACGCTCCCGGACACGCAAAATGAGGACACCAGAGGTCAATGACCTTTGCTATCTTCTAAGACGATCCCGGACACGCAAAATGAGGTCACCAGAGGTCAATGACCTTTGCTATACTCTTTGAAGCTCCCGGACACGCAAAATGAGGTCACCAGAGGTCAATGACCTTTGCTATCTTCTAAGAAGCTCCCGGACACGCAAAATGAGGTCACCAGAGGTCAATGACCTTTGCTATCTTCTAAGAAGCTCCCGGACACGCAAAATGAGGTCACCAGAGGTCAATGACCTTTGCTATCTTCTAAGAAGCTCCCGGACACGCAAAATGAGGGCACCAGAGGTCAATGACCTTTGCTATCTTCTAAGAAGCTCCGGGACACGCAAAATGAGGTCGTCAGAGGTCAATGACCTTTGCTATCTTCTAAGAAGCTCCCGGACACGCAAAATGAGGTCACCAGAGGTCAATGACCATTGCTATCTTCTAAGACGCTCCCGCACACGCAAAATGAGGTCACCAGAGGTCAATGTCCTTTGCTATCTTCTAAGAAGCTGCCGGACACGTAAAATGAGGTCACCAAAGGTCAATGAACTTTGCTATCTTCTAAGACGCTCCCGGACACGCAAAATGAGGTCAGCAGAGGTCAATGGCCTTTGCAATCTTCTAAGACGCTCCCGCACACGCAAAATGAGATCACCAGAGGTCAATAACCTTTGCTATATTCTAAGAAGCTCCCGGACTCGCAAAATGAGGTCACCAGAGGTCAATGACCTTTGCTATCTTCTAAGACGCTCCCGGACACGCAAAATGAGGTCACCAGAGGTCAATGACCTTTGTTATACCCTTAGAAGCTCCCGGACACGCAAAATGAGGTCAGCAGAGTTCAATGACCTTTGCTATCTTCTAAGAAGCTCCCGCACACGCAAAATGAGATCACCAGAGGTCAATGAACTTTGCTATCTTTTAAGAAGCTCCCGGACACGCAAAATGAGGTCACCAGAGGTCAATGACCTTTGCTATCTTCTAAGACGCTCCCGCACATGCAAAATGAGATCACCAGAGGTCAATGACCTTTGCTATCTTCTAAGAAGCACCCGGACACGCAAAATGAGGTCACCAGAGGTCAATGACCTTTGCTATCTTATAAGAAGTTCCCGGACACCCAAAATGAGGTCACCAGAGTTCAAAGACCTTTGTTATCTTCTAAGACGGTCCCGGACACGCAAAATGAGGTCACCAGAAGTCAATGACCTTTGCTATCTTCTAAGACGCTCCCGCACACGCAAAATGAGGTCACCAGAGGTCAATGACTTTTGCTATCTTCTAAGAAGCTCCCGGACACGCAAAATGAGGTCACCAGGGGTCAATGACCTTTGCTATCTTCTAAGAAGCTCCCGGACACGCAAAATGAGGTCACCAGAGGTCAATGACCTTTGCTATCTTCTAAGAAGCTCCCGGACACGCAAAATGAGGTCACCAGAGGTCAATGACCTTTGCTATCTTCTAAGAAGCTCCCGGACACGCAAAATGAGGGCACCAGAGGTCAATGACCTTTGCTATCTTCTAAGAAGCTCCCGGACACGCAAAATGAGGTCAGCAGAGGTCAATGACCTTTGCTATCTTCTAAGACGCTCCCGGGCACGCAAAATGAGGTCACCAGAGGTCAATGACCTTTGCTATACTCTTAGAAGTTCCCGGGCACGCAAAATGAGGTCACCAGAGGTCAATGACCTTTGCTATACTCTTAGAAGCTCCCGGACACGCAAAATGAGGTCAGCAGAGGTCAATGACCTTTGCTATCTTCTAAGACGCTCCCGCACACGCAAAATGAGATCCCAAGAGGTCAATGACCTTTGCTATCTTCTAAGAAGCTCCCGTCACGCAAAATGAGGTCACCAGTTGTCAATGACCTTTGCTATCTTCTAAGAAGCTCCCGGACACGCATAATGAGGTCACCAGACGTCAATGACATTTGCTATCTGCTAAGAAGCACCCGGACACGCAAAATGAGGTCACCAGAGGTCAATGACCTTTGCCATCTTCTAAGAAGCTCCCGGACACGCAAAATGAGGTCAACAGAGGTCAATGACCTTTGCTATATTCTAAGAAGCTCCCGGACTCGCAAAATGAGGTCACCAGAGGTCAATGACCTTTGCTATCTTCTAAGACGCTCCCGGACCCGCAAAATGAGGTCACCAGAGGTCAATGAAATTTGCTACCTTCTAAGACGCTCCCGGACACGCAAAATGAGGTTACCAGAGGTCAATGACCTTTGCTAACTTCTAAGACGCTCCCGGACACGCAAAATCAGGTCACCAGAGGACAATGAACTTTGCTATCTTCGAAGACTCTCCCGGACACGCAAAATGAGGTTACCAGAGGTCAATGACATTTGCTATCTTCTAAGACGCTCCCGGACACGCAAAATGAGGTCACCAGAGGTCAATGAACTTGCTATCTTCTAAGACACTCCCGGACACGCAATATGAGGTCAGCAGAGGTCAATGACCTTTGCAAACTTCTAAGCCGCTACCGCACACGCAAAATGAGATCACCAGAGGTCAATGACCTTTGCTATCTTCTAAGAAGCTCCCGGACACGCAAAATGAGGTCACCAGAGGTGAATGACCTTTGCTATCTTCTAAGACGCCTTGGACACGCAAAATGAGGTCACCAGAGGTAAATGACCTTTGCTATCTTCTAAGCCGCTCCCGCACACGCAAAATGAGATCACCAGAGGTCAATGACCTTTGATATCTTCTAAGAAGCTCCCGGACACGCAAAATGAGGTCACAAGAGGTCAATGACCTTTGCTTTCTTCTAAGAAGCTCCCGGGAACGCAAAATGAGGTCACCAGAGGTCAATGACCTTTGCTATATTCTAAGAAGCTCCCGGACTCGCAAAATGAGGTCACCAGAGGTCAATGACCTTTGCTATCTTCTAAGACGCTCCCGGACACGCAAAATCAGGTCACCAGAGGTCAATAAACATTGCTATCTTCTAAGACGCTCCCGGACACGCAAAATGAGGTTACCTGAGGTCAATGACATTTGCTATCTTCTAGGACGCTCCCGCACACGCAAAATGAGATCACCAGAGGGCAATGACCTTTGCTATCTTCTAAGAAGCACCCGGACACGCAAAATGAGGTCACCAGAGGTCAATGCCTTTGCTATCTTCTAAGAAGTTCCCGGACACGCAAAATGAGGTCACCAGAGTTCAAGGACCTTTGCTATATTCTAAGACGGTCCCGGACACGCAATATGAGGCCACCAGAAGTCAATGACCTTTGCTATCTTCTAAGACGCTCCCGCGCACGCAAAATGAGGTCACCATAGGTCAATGACATTTGCTATACTCTTAGAAGCTCCCGGACACGCAAAATGAGGTCAGCAGAGGTCAATGACCTTTGCTATCTTCTAAGACGCTCCCGAACACGCAAAATGAGATCCCAAGAGGTCAATGACCTCTGCTGTCTTCTAAGAAGCTCCCGTCACGCAAAATGAGGTCACCAGAGGTCAATGACCTTTGCTATCTTCTAAGAAGCTCCCGGACACGCAAAATGAGGTCACCAGAGGTCAATGACCTTTGCTATCTGCTAAGAAGCTCCCGGACACGCAAAATGAGGTCACGAGAGGTCAATGACCTTTGCTATCTTCTAAGAAGCTCCCGGACACGCAAAATGAGGTCACCAGAGGTCAATGACCTTTGCCATCTTCTAAGACGGTCCCGGACACGCAAAATGAGGTCACCAGAAGTCAATGACCTTTGCTATCTTCTAAGACGCTCCGGACACGCAAAATGAGGTCACCAGAGGTCAACGACCTTTGCTATCTACTAAGAAGCTCCCGGACACGCAAAATGAGGTCACCAGAGGTCAAAGACCTTTGCTATCTTCTAAGACGGTCCCGGACACGCAAAATGAGGTCACCAGAAGTCAATGACCTTTGCTATCTTCTAAGACGCTCCCGGACACGCAAAATGAGGTCACCAGAGGTCAATGACCTCTGCTATCTTCTAAGAAGTTCCCGTCACGCAAAATGAGGTCACCAGAGGTCAATGACCTTTGCTATCTTCTAAGAAGCTCCCGGACACGCAAAATGAGGTCACCAGAGGTCAATGACCTTTGCTATCTGCTAAGAAGCTCCCGGACACGCAAAATGAGGTCACCAGAGGTCAATGACCTTTGCTATCTTCTAAGAAGCTCCCGGACACGCAAAATGAGGTCACCAGAGGTCAATGACCTTTGCCATCTTCTAAGACGGTCCCGGACACGCAAAAAGAGGTCACCAGAAGTCAATGACCTTTGCTATCTTCTAAGACGCTCCGGACACGCAAAATGAGGTCACCAGAGGTCAATGACCTTTGCTATCTACTAAGAAGCTCCCGGACACGCAAAATGAGGTCACCAGAGGTCAATGACCTTTGCTATCTTCTAAGACGGTCCCTGACACGCAAAATGAGGTCACCAGAGGTCAATGACCTTTGCTTTCTTCTAAGACGCTCCCGCACACGGAAAATGAGGTCACCAGAAGTCAATGACCTTTGCTATTTTCGAAGACGCTCCCGGACACGCAAAATGAGGTCACGAGTGGTCAATGATCTTTGCTATTCTCTTAGAAGCTCCCGGACACGCAAAATGAGGTCAGCAGAGGTCAATGACCTTTGCTATCTTCATAAGACGCTCCCGCACACGCAAAATGAGATCACCAGAGGTCAATGACCTTTGCTATCTTCTAAGAAGCACCCAGACACGCAAAATGAGGTCACCAGAGGTCAATGACCTTTGCTATCTTATAAGAAGTCCCCGGACACGCAAAATGAGGTCACCAGAGGTCAATGACCTTTGATATCTTCTAAGACGCTCCCGGACACGCAAAATGAGGTCACCAGAGGTCAATGACCTTTGCTGTCTTCTAAGAAGCTCCCGGACACGCAAAATGAGGTCACCAGAGGTCAATGACCTTTGCTATCTGCTAAGAAGCTCCCGGACACGCAAAATGAGGTCACCAGAGGTCAATGACATTTGCTACCTTCTAAGAAGCTCCCGGACACGCAAAATGAGGTCTCCAGAGGTCAATGACCATTGCTATCTTCTAAGAAGATCCCGGACACGCAAAATGAGGTCACCAGAGGTCAATGACCTTTTCTATCTTCTAAGACGCTCCCGGACACGCAAAATGAGGTCACGAGAAGTCAATGACCTTTGCTATACTCTTAGAAGCTCCCGGACACGCAAAATGAGGTCAGCAGAGGTCAATGACCTTTGCTATCTTCTAAGACGCTCCCGCACACGCAAAATGAGATCACCAGAAGTCAATGACCTTTGCTATCTTCTAAGAAGCACCCGGACACGCAAAATGAGGTCACCAGAGGTCAATGACCTTTGCTATACTCTTAGAAGCTCCCGGACACGCAAAATGAGGTCACCAGAAGTCAATGACCTTTGCTATCTTCTAAGAAGTTCCCGGACACGCGAAATGAGGTCACGAGAGGTCAATGACCTTTGCTATACTCTTAGAAGCTCCCGGACAAGCAAAATGAGGTCAGCAGAGGTCAATGACCTTTGCTATCTTCTAAGACGCTCCCGCACACGCAAAATGAGATCACCAGAGGTCAATGACCTTTGCTATCTTCTAGGAAGCATCCGGACACGCAAAATGAGGTCACCAGAGGTCAATGACCTTTGCTATAGTCTTAGAAGCTCCCGGAAACGCAGAATGAGTTCAGCAGAGGTCAATGACCTTTGCTATCTTCTAAGACGCTCCCGCACACGGAAAATGAGGTCACCAGAGGTCAAAGACCTTTGCAATCTTCTAAGACGCTCCCGGACACGCAAAATGAGGTCAGCAGTGGTCAATGCCTTTGAAATCTTCTAAGACGCTCCCGCTCACGCAAAATGAGATCACCAGATGTCAATGACCTTTGCTATCTTATAAGAAGTTCCCGGACACGCAAAATGAGGTCAGCAGAGGTCAATGACCTTTGCTATCTTCTAAGACGATCCCGGACACGCAAAATGAGGTCACCAGAGGTCAATGACCTTTGCTATCTTCTAAGAAGCTCCCGGACACGCAAAATGAGGTCACCAGAGGTCAATGACCTTTCCTATCTTCTAAGACGGTCCCAGACACGCAAAATGAGGTCACCAAAGGTCAATGACCTTTGCTATCTTCTAAGAAGCTCCCGGACACGCAAAATGAGGTCACCAGAGGTCAATGACCTTTGCTATCTGCTAAGAAGCTCCCGGACACGCAAAATGAGGTCACCAGAGGTCAATGACATTTGCTATCTTCTAAGAAGCTCCCGGACACGCAAAATGAGGTCACCAGAGGTCAATGACCATTGCTATCTTCTAAGAAGATCCCGGACACGCAAAATGAGGTCACCAGAGGTTAATGACCTTTGCTATCTTCTAAGACGATCCCGGACACGCAAAATGAGGTCACCAGAGGTCAATGGCCTTTGCTATCTTCTAAGAAGCTCCCGGACACGCAAAATGAGGTCACCAGAGGTCAATGACCTTTCCTATCTTCTAAGACGGTCCCAGACACGCAAAATGAGGTCACCAGAGGTCAATGACCTTTGCTATCTTCTAAGAAGCTCCCGGACACGCAAAATGAGGTCACCAGAGGTCAATGACCTTTGCTATCTTCTAAGAAGCTCCCGGACACGCAAAATGAGGTCACCAGAGGTCAATGACATTTGCTATCTTCTAAGAAGCTCCCGGACACGCAAAATGAGGTCACCAGAGGTCAATGACCATTGCTATCTTCTAAGAAGATCCCGGACACGCAAAATGAGGTCACCAGAGGTCAATGACCTTTGCTATCTTCTAAGACGCTCCCGGACACGCAAAATGAGGTCACGAGAGGTCAATGACCTTTGCTATACTCTTAGAAGCTCCCGGACACGCAAAATGAGGTCAGCAGAGGTCAATGACCTTTGCTATCTTCTAAGACGCTCCCGCACACGCAAAATGAGATCACCAGAGGTCAATGACCTTTGCTATCTTCTAAGAAGCACCCGGACACATAAAATGAGGTCACCAGATGTCAATGACCTTTGCTATACTCTTAGAAGCACCCGGACACGCAATATGAAGTCACCAGAGGTCAATGACCTTTGCTATCTTCTAAGAAGTTCCCGGACACGCAAAATGAGGTCACCAGAGGTCAATGACATTTGCTATCTTCTAAGACGCTCCCGGACACGCAAAATGAGGTCACGAGTGGTCAATGATCTTTGCTATACTCTTAGAAGCTCCCGGACACGCAGAATGAGGTCAGCAGAGGTCAATGACCTTTGCTATCTTCTAAGACGCTCCCGCACACGGAAAATGAGGTCACCAGAGTTCAATGACCTTTGCTATCTTTTAAGAAGCTCCCGGACACGCAAAATGAGGACGCCAGCGGTCAGTGACATTTGCTATCTTCTAAGAAGATTTCGGACACGCAAAATGAGGTCACCAGAGGTCAATGATCTTTGCAATCTTCTAAGACGCTCCACACACGCAAAATGAGGTCACCAGGGGTCAATGACCTTTGCTATCTTCTAAGAAGCTCCCGGACACGCAAAATGAGGTCACCAGAGTTCAATGACCTTTGCTATCTTCTAAGACGCTCCCAGACACGGAAAATGAGGTCACCAGAAGTCAATGACCTTTGCTATTTTCGAAGACGCTCCCGGACACGCAAAATGAGGTCACGAGTGGTCAATGATCTTTGCTATACTCTTAGAAGCTCCCGGACACGCAAAATGAGGTCACCAGAGGTCAATGACATTAGCTATCTTTTAAGAAGCTCCCGGACACGCAAAATGTGGTCACCAGAGGTTAATGACCTTTGCTATCTTCTAAGACGCTCCCGGACACGCAAAATGAGGTCACCAGAGGTCAATGACCTTTGCTATCTTCTATGAAGCTCCCGGACACGCAAAATGAGGTCACCAGAGGTCAATGACCTTTGCTATCTTATATGACGTTCCCGGACACGCAAAATGAGGTCACCAGAGGTCAATGACCTTTGCTATCTTCTAAGACGCTCCCGCACACGCAAAATGAGATCACCAGAGGTCAATGACCTTTGCTATCTTCTAAGAAGCTCCCGGACACGCAAAATGAGGTCACCAGAGGTCAATGACCTTTGCTATCTTCTAAGAAGTTCCCGGACACGCAAAATGAGGTCACCAGAGGTCAATGACCTTTGCTATCTTCTAAGACGCTCCCGGACACGGAAAATGAGGTCACCAGAAGTCAATGACCTTTGCTATTTTCGAAGACGCTCCCGGACACGCAAAATGAGGTCACGAGTGGTCAATGATCTTTGCTATTCTCTTAGAAGCTCCCGGACACGCAAAATGAGGTCAGCAGAGGTCAATGACCTTTGCTATCTTCATAAGACGCTCCCGCACACGCAAAATGAGATCACCAGAGGTCAATGACCTTTGCTATCTTCTAAGAAGCACCCAGACACGCAAAATGAGGTCACCAGAGGTCAATGACCTTTGCTATCTTATAAGAAGTCCCCGGACACGCAAAATGAGGTCACCAGAGGTCAATGACCTTTGATATCTTCTAAGACGCTCCCGGACACGCAAAATGAGGTCACCAGAGGTCAATGACCTTTGCTATCTTCTAAGAAGCTCCCGGACACGCAAAATGAGGTCACCAGAGGTCAATGACCTTTGCTATCTGCTAAGAAGCTCCCGGACACGCAAAATGAGGTCACCAGAGGTCAATGACATTTGCTACCTTCTAAGAAGCTCCCGGACACGCAAAATGAGGTCTCCAGAGGTCAATGACCATTGCTATCTTCTAAGAAGATCCCGGACACGCAAAATGAGGTCACCAGAGGTCAATGACCTTTGCTATCTTCTAAGACGCTCCCGGACACGCAAAATGAGGTCACGAGAAGTCAATGACCTTTGCTATACTCTTAGAAGCTCCCGGACACGCAAAATGAGGTCAGCAGAGGTCAATGACCTTTGCTATCTTCTAAGACGCTCCCGCACACGCAAAATGAGATCACCAGAAGTCAATGACCTTTGCTATCTTCTAAGAAGCACCCGGACACGCAAAATGAGGTCACCAGAGGTCAATGACCTTTGCTATACTCTTAGAAGCTCCCGGACACGCAAAATGAGGTCACCAGAAGTCAATGACCTTTGCTAGCTTCTAAGAAGCTCCCGGACACGCAAAATGAGGTCACCAGAGGTCAATGACCTTTGCTATACTCTTAGAAGCTCCCGGACAAGCAAAATGAGGTCAGCAGAGGTCAATGACCTTTGCTATCTTCTAAGACGCTCCCGCACACGCAAAATGAGATCACCAGAGGTCAATGACCTTTGCTATCTTCTAGGAAGCATCCGGACACGCAAAATGAGGTCACCAGAGGTCAATGACCTTTGCTATAGTCTTAGAAGCTCCCGGAAACGCAGAATGAGTTCAGCAGAGGTCAATGACCTTTGCTATCTTCTAAGACGCTCCCGCACACGGAAAATGAGGTCACCAGAGGTCAAAGACCTTTGCAATCTTCTAAGACGCTCCCGGACACGCAAAATGAGGTCAGCAGTGGTCAATGCCTTTGAAATCTTCTAAGACGCTCCCGCACACGCAAAATGAGATCACCAGATGTCAATGACCTTTGCTATCTTATAAGAAGTTCCCGGACACGCAAAATGAGGTCAGCAGAGGTCAATGACCTTTGCTATCTTCTAAGACGATCCCGGACACGCAAAATGAGGTCACCAGAGGTCAATGACCTTTGCTATCTTCTAAGAAGCTCCCGGACACGCAAAATGAGGTCACCAGAGGTCAATGACCTTTCCTATCTTCTAAGACGGTCCCAGACACGCAAAATGAGGTCACCAAAGGTCAATGACCTTTGCTATCTTCTAAGAAGCTCCCGGACACGCAAAATGAGGTCACCAGAGGTCAATGACCTTTGCTATCTGCTAAGAAGCTCCCGGACACGCAAAATGAGGTCACCAGAGGTCAATGACATTTGCTATCTTCTAAGAAGCTCCCGGACACGCAAAATGAGGTCACCAGAGGTCAATGACCATTGCTATCTTCTAAGAAGATCCCGGACACGCAAAATGAGGTCACCAGAGGTTAATGACCTTTGCTATCTTCTAAGACGATCCCGGACACGCAAAATGAGGTCACCAGAGGTCAATGACCTTTGCTATCTTCTAAGAAGCTCCCGGACACGCAAAATGAGGTCACCAGAGGTCAATGACCTTTCCTATCTTCTAAGACGGTCCCAGACACGCAAAATGAGGTCACCAGAGGTCAATGACCTTTGCTATCTTCTAAGAAGCTCCCGGACACGCAAAATGAGGTCACCAGAGGTCAATGACCTTTGCTATCTGCTAAGAAGCTCCCGGACACGCAAAATGAGGTCACCAGAGGTCAATGACATTTGCTATCTTCTAAGAAGCTCCCGGACACGCAAAATGAGGTCACCAGAGGTCAATGACCTTTGCTATCTTCTAAGAAGATCCCGGACACGCAAAATGAGGTCACCAGAGGTTAATGACCTTTGCTATCTTCTAAGACGCTCCCGGACACGCAAAATGAGGTCACGAGAGGTCAATGACCTTTGCTATACTCTTAGAAGCTCCCGGACACGCAAAATGAGGTCAGCAGAGGTCAATGACCTTTGCTATCTTCTAAGACGCTCCCGCACACGCAAAATGAGATCACCAGAGGTCAATGACCTTTGCTATCTTCTAAGAAGCACCCGGACACATAAAATGAGGTCACCAGATGTCAATGACCTTTGCTATACTCTTAGAAGCACCCGGACACGCAATATGAAGTCACCAGAGGTCAATGACCTTTGCTATCTTCTAAGAAGTTCCCGGACACGCAAAATGAGGTCACCAGAGGTCAATGACATTTGCTATCTTCTAAGACGCTCCCGGACACGCAAAATGAGGTCACGAGTGGTCAATGATCTTTGCTATACTCTTAGAAGCTCCCGGACACGCAGAATGAGGTCAGCAGAGGTCAATGACCTTTGCTATCTTCTAAGACGCTCCCGCACACGGAAAATGAGGTCACCAGAGTTCAATGACCTTTGCTATCTTTTAAGAAGCTCCCGGACACGCAAAATGAGGACGCCAGCGGTCAGTGACATTTGCTATCTTCTAAGAAGATTTCGGACACGCAAAATGAGGTCACCAGAGGTCAATGATCTTTGCAATCTTCTAAGACGCTCCACACACGCAAAATGAGGTCACCAGGGGTCAATGACCTTTGCTATCTTCTAAGAAGCTCCCGGACACGCAAAATGAGGTCACCAGAGGTCAATGACCATTGCTATCTGCTAAGAAGCTCCCGGACACGCAAAATGAGGTCACCAGAGGTCAATGACATTTGCTATCTTCTAAGAAGCTCCCGGACACGCAAAATGAGGTCACCAGAGGTGAATGACCATTGCTATCTTCTAAGAAGATCCCGGACACGCAAAATGAGGTCACCAGAGGTCAATGACCTTTGCTATCTTCTAAGACGCTCCCGCACACGGAAAATGAGGTCACCAGAGTTCAATGACCTTTGCTATCTTTTAAGAAGCTCCCGGACACGCAAAATGAGGACACCAGCGGTCAGTGACCTTTGCTATCTTCTAAGAAGCTCCCGGACACGCAAAATGAGGTCACCAGATGTCAATGACCTTTGCTATCTGCTAAGAAGCTCCCGGACACGCAAAATGAGGTCACCAGAGGTCAATGACCTTTGCTATCTTCTAAGAAGCTCCCGGACACGCAAAATGAGGTCACCAGAGGTCAATGACCTTTGCCATCTTCTAAGACGGTCCCGGACACGCAAAAAGAGGTCACCAGAAGTCAATGACCTTTGCTATCTTCTAAGACGCTCCGGACACGCAAAATGAGGTCACCAGAGGTCAATGACCTTTGCTATCTACTAAGAAGCTCCCGGACACGCAAAATGAGGTCACCAGAGGTCAATGACCTTTGCTATCTTCTAAGACGGTCCCTGACACGCAAAATGAGGTCACCAGAGGTCAATGACCTTTGCTTTCTTCTAAGACGCTCCCGCACACGGAAAATGAGGTCACCAGAAGTCAATGACCTTTGCTATTTTCGAAGACGCTCCCGGACACGCAAAATGAGGTCACGAGTGGTCAATGATCTTTGCTATTCTCTTAGAAGCTCCCGGACACGCAAAATGAGGTCAGCAGAGGTCAATGACCTTTGCTATCTTCATAAGACGCTCCCGCACACGCAAAATGAGATCACCAGAGGTCAATGACCTTTGCTATCTTCTAAGAAGCACCCAGACACGCAAAATGAGGTCACCAGAGGTCAATGACCTTTGCTATCTTCTAAGAAGCTCCCGGACACGCAAAATGAGGTCACCAGAAGTCAATGACCTTTGCTATCTTCTAAGACGCTCCGGACACGCAAAATGAGGTCACCAGAGGTCAATGACCTTTGCTATCTACTAAGAAGCTCCCGGACACGCAAAATGAGGTCACCAGGGGTCAATGACCTTTGCTATCTTCTAAGAAGCTCCCGGACACGCAAAATGAGGTCACCAGAGTTCAATGACCTTTGCTATCTTCTAAGACGCTCCCAGACACGGAAAATGAGGTCACCAGAAGTCAATGACCTTTGCTATTTTCGAAGACGCTCCCGGACACGCAAAATGAGGTCACGAGTGGTCAATGATCTTTGCTATACTCTTAGAAGCTCCCGGACACGCAAAATGAGGTCACCAGAGGTCAATGACATTAGCTATCTTTTAAGAAGCTCCCGGACACGCAAAATGTGGTCACCAGAGGTTAATGACCTTTGCTATCTTCTAAGACGCTCCCGGACACGCAAAATGAGGTCACCAGAGGTCAATGACCTTTGCTATCTTCTATGAAGCTCCCGGACACGCAAAATGAGGTCACCAGAGGTCAATGACCTTTGCTATCTTATATGACGTTCCCGGACACGCAAAATGAGGTCACCAGAGGTCAATGACCTTTGCTATCTTCTAAGACGCTCCCGCACACGCAAAATGAGATCACCAGAGGTCAATGACCTTTGCTATCTTCTAAGAAGCTCCCGGACACGCAAAATGAGGTCACCAGAGGTCAATGACCTTTGCTATCTTCTAAGAAGTTCCCGGACACGCAAAATGAGGTCACCAGAGGTCAATGACCTTTGCTATCTTCTAAGACGCTCCCGGACACGGAAAATGAGGTCACCAGAAGTCAATGACCTTTGCTATTTTCGAAGACGCTCCCGGACACGCAAAATGAGGTCACGAGTGGTCAATGATCTTTGCTATTCTCTTAGAAGCTCCCGGACACGCAAAATGAGGTCAGCAGAGGTCAATGACCTTTGCTATCTTCATAAGACGCTCCCGCACACGCAAAATGAGATCACCAGAGGTCAATGACCTTTGCTATCTTCTAAGAAGCACCCAGACACGCAAAATGAGGTCACCAGAGGTCAATGACCTTTGCTATCTTATAAGAAGTCCCCGGACACGCAAAATGAGGTCACCAGAGGTCAATGACCTTTGATATCTTCTAAGACGCTCCCGGACACGCAAAATGAGGTCACCAGAGGTCAATGACCTTTGCTATCTTCTAAGAAGCTCCCGGACACGCAAAATGAGGTCACCAGAGGTCAATGACCTTTGCTATCTGCTAAGAAGCTCCCGGACACGCAAAATGAGGTCACCAGAGGTCAATGACATTTGCTACCTTCTAAGAAGCTCCCGGACACGCAAAATGAGGTCTCCAGAGGTCAATGACCATTGCTATCTTCTAAGAAGATCCCGGACACGCAAAATGAGGTCACCAGAGGTCAATGACCTTTGCTATCTTCTAAGACGCTCCCGGACACGCAAAATGAGGTCACGAGAAGTCAATGACCTTTGCTATACTCTTAGAAGCTCCCGGACACGCAAAATGAGGTCAGCAGAGGTCAATGACCTTTGCTATCTTCTAAGACGCTCCCGCACACGCAAAATGAGATCACCAGAAGTCAATGACCTTTGCTATCTTCTAAGAAGCACCCGGACACGCAAAATGAGGTCACCAGAGGTCAATGACCTTTGCTATACTCTTAGAAGCTCCCGGACACGCAAAATGAGGTCACCAGAAGTCAATGACCTTTGCTATCTTCTAAGAAGCTCCCGGACACGCAAAATGAGGTCACCAGAGGTCAATGACCTTTGCTATACTCTTAGAAGCTCCCGGACAAGCAAAATGAGGTCAGCAGAGGTCAATGACCTTTGCTATCTTCTAAGACGCTCCCGCACACGCAAAATGAGATCACCAGAGGTCAATGACCTTTGCTATCTTCTAGGAAGCATCCGGACACGCAAAATGAGGTCACCAGAGGTCAATGACCTTTGCTATAGTCTTAGAAGCTCCCGGAAACGCAGAATGAGTTCAGCAGAGGTCAATGACCTTTGCTATCTTCTAAGACGCTCCCGCACACGGAAAATGAGGTCACCAGAGGTCAAAGACCTTTGCAATCTTCTAAGACGCTCCCGGACACGCAAAATGAGGTCAGCAGTGGTCAATGCCTTTGAAATCTTCTAAGACGCTCCCGCACACGCAAAATGAGATCACCAGATGTCAATGACCTTTGCTATCTTATAAGAAGTTCCCGGACACGCAAAATGAGGTCAGCAGAGGTCAATGACCTTTGCTATCTTCTAAGACGATCCCGGACACGCAAAATGAGGTCACCAGAGGTCAATGACCTTTGCTATCTTCTAAGAAGCTCCCGGACACGCAAAATGAGGTCACCAGAGGTCAATGACCTTTCCTATCTTCTAAGACGGTCCCAGACACGCAAAATGAGGTCACCAAAGGTCAATGACCTTTGCTATCTTCTAAGAAGCTCCCGGACACGCAAAATGAGGTCACCAGAGGTCAATGACCTTTGCTATCTGCTAAGAAGCTCCCGGACACGCAAAATGAGGTCACCAGAGGTCAATGACATTTGCTATCTTCTAAGAAGCTCCCGGACACGCAAAATGAGGTCACCAGAGGTCAATGACCATTGCTATCTTCTAAGAAGATCCCGGACACGCAAAATGAGGTCACCAGAGGTTAATGACCTTTGCTATCTTCTAAGACGATCCCGGACACGCAAAATGAGGTCACCAGAGGTCAATGGCCTTTGCTATCTTCTAAGAAGCTCCCGGACACGCAAAATGAGGTCACCAGAGGTCAATGACCTTTCCTATCTTCTAAGACGGTCCCAGACACGCAAAATGAGGTCACCAGAGGTCAATGACCTTTGCTATCTTCTAAGAAGCTCCCGGACACGCAAAATGAGGTCACCAGAGGTCAATGACCTTTGCTATCTGCTAAGAAGCTCCCGGACACGCAAAATGAGGTCACCAGAGGTCAATGACATTTGCTATCTTCTAAGAAGCTCCCGGACACGCAAAATGAGGTCACCAGAGGTCAATGACCATTGCTATCTTCTAAGAAGATCCCGGACACGCAAAATGAGGTCACCAGAGGTTAATGACCTTTGCTATCTTCTAAGACGCTCCCGGACACGCAAAATGAGGTCACGAGAGGTCAATGACCTTTGCTATACTCTTAGAAGCTCCCGGACACGCATAATGAGGTCAGCAGAGGTCAATGACCTTTGCTATCTTCTAAGACGCTCCCGCACACGCAAAATGAGATCACCAGAGGTCAATGACCTTTGCTATCTTCTAAGAAGCACCCGGACACATAAAATGAGGTCACCAGATGTCAATGACCTTTGCTATACTCTTAGAAGCACCCGGACACGCAATATGAAGTCACCAGATGTCAATGACCTTTGCTATCTTCTAAGAAGTTCCCGGACACGCAAAATGAGGTCACCAGAGGTCAATGACATTTGCTATCTTCTAAGAAGCTCCCGGACACGCAAAATGAGGTCACCAGAGGTGAATGACCATTGCTATCTTCTAAGAAGATCCCGGACACGCAAAATGAGGTCACCAGAGGTCAATGACCTTTGCTATCTTCTAAGACGCTCCCGCACACGGAAAATGAGGTCACCAGAGTTCAATGACCTTTGCTATCTTTTAAGAAGCTCCCGGACACGCAAAATGAGGACACCAGCGGTCAGTGACCTTTGCTATCTTCTAAGAAGCTCCCGGACACGCAAAATGAGGTCACCAGAGGTCAATGACCTTTGCTATCTGCTAAGAAGCTCCCGGACACGCAAAATGAGGTCACCAGAGGTCAATGACCTTTGCTATCTTCTAAGAAGCTCCCGGACACGCAAAATGAGGTCACCAGAGGTCAATGACCTTTGCCATCTTCTAAGACGGTCCCGGACACGCAAAAAGAGGTCACCAGAAGTCAATGACCTTTGCTATCTTCTAAGACGCTCCGGACACGCAAAATGAGGTCACCAGAGGTCAATGACCTTTGCTATCTACTAAGAAGCTCCCGGACACGCAAAATGAGGTCACCAGAGGTCAATGACCTTTGCTATCTTCTAAGACGGTCCCTGACACGCAAAATGAGGTCACCAGAGGTCAATGACCTTTGCTTTCTTCTAAGACGCTCCCGCACACGGAAAATGAGGTCACCAGAAGTCAATGACCTTTGCTATTTTCGAAGACGCTCCCGGACACGCAAAATGAGGTCACGAGTGGTCAATGATCTTTGCTATTCTCTTAGAAGCTCCCGGACACGCAAAATGAGGTCAGCAGAGGTCAATGACCTTTGCTATCTTCATAAGACGCTCCCGCACACGCAAAATGAGATCACCAGAGGTCAATGACCTTTGCTATCTTCTAAGAAGCACCCAGACACGCAAAATGAGGTCACCAGAGGTCAATGACCTTTGCTATCTTATAAGAAGTCCCCGGACACGCAAAATGAGGTCACCAGAGGTCAATGACCTTTGATATCTTCTAAGACGCTCCCGGACACGCAAAATGAGGTCACCAGAGGTCAATGACCTTTGCTATCTTCTAAGAAGCTCCCGGACACGCAAAATGAGGTCACCAGAGGTCAATGACCTTTGCTATCTGCTAAGAAGCTCCCGGACACGCAAAATGAGGTCACCAGAGGTCAATGACATTTGCTACCTTCTAAGAAGCTCCCGGACACGCAAAATGAGGTCTCCAGAGGTCAATGACCATTGCTATCTTCTAAGAAGATCCCGGACACGCAAAATGAGGTCACCAGAGGTCAATGACCTTTGCTATCTTCTAAGACGCTCCCGGACACGCAAAATGAGGTCACGAGAAGTCAATGACCTTTGCTATACTCTTAGAAGCTCCCGGACACGCAAAATGAGATCACCAGAAGTCAATGACCTTTGCTATCTTCTAAGAAGCACCCGGACACGCAAAATGAGGTCACCAGAGGTCAATGACCTTTGCTATACTCTTAGAAGCTCCCGGACACGCAAAATGAGGTCACCAGAAGTCAATGACCTTTGCTATCTTCTAAGAAGTTCCCGGACACGCGAAATGAGGTCACGAGAGGTCAATGACCTTTGCTATACTCTTAGAAGCTCCCGGACAAGCAAAATGAGGTCAGCAGAGGTCAATGACCTTTGCTATCTTCTAAGACGCTCCCGCACACGCAAAATGAGATCACCAGAGGTCAATGACCTTTGCTATCTTCTAGGAAGCATCCGGACACGCAAAATGAGGTCACCAGAGGTCAATGACCTTTGCTATAGTCTTAGAAGCTCCCGGAAACGCAGAATGAGTTCAGCAGAGGTCAATGACCTTTGCTATCTTCTAAGACGCTCCCGCACACGGAAAATGAGGTCACCAGAGGTCAAAGACCTTTGCAATCTTCTAAGACGCTCCCGGACACGCAAAATGAGGTCAGCAGTGGTCAATGCCTTTGAAATCTTCTAAGACGCTCCCGCTCACGCAAAATGAGATCACCAGATGTCAATGACCTTTGCTATCTTATAAGAAGTTCCCGGACACGCAAAATGAGGTCAGCAGAGGTCAATGACCTTTGCTATCTTCTAAGACGATCCCGGACACGCAAAATGAGGTCACCAGAGTTCAATGACCTTTGCTATCTTCTAAGAAGCTCCCGGACACGCAAAATGAGGTCACCAGAGGTCAATGACCTTTCCTATCTTCTAAGACGGTCCCAGACACGCAAAATGAGGTCACCAAAGGTCAATGACCTTTGCTATCTTCTAAGAAGCTCCCGGACACGCAAAATGAGGTCACCAGAGGTCAATGACCTTTGCTATCTGCTAAGAAGCTCCCGGACACGCAAAATGAGGTCACCAGAGGTCAATGACATTTGCTATCTTCTAAGAAGCTCCCGGACACGCAAAATGAGGTCACCAGAGGTCAATGACCATTGCTATCTTCTAAGAAGATCCCGGACACGCAAAATGAGGTCACCAGAGGTTAATGACCTTTGCTATCTTCTAAGACGATCCCGGACACGCAAAATGAGGTCACCAGAGGTCAATGGCCTTTGCTATCTTCTAAGAAGCTCCCGGACACGCAAAATGAGGTCACCAGAGGTCAATGACCTTTCCTATCTTCTAAGACGGTCCCAGACACGCAAAATGAGGTCACCAGAGGTCAATGACCTTTGCTATCTTCTAAGAAGCTCCCGGACACGCAAAATGAGGTCACCAGAGGTCAATGACCTTTGCTATCTGCTAAGAAGCTCCCGGACACGCAAAATGAGGTCACCAGAGGTCAATGACATTTGCTATCTTCTAAGAAGCTCCCGGACACGCAAAATGAGGTCACCAGAGGTCAATGACCATTGCTATCTTCTAAGAAGATCCCGGACACGCAAAATGAGGTCACCAGAGGTTAATGACCTTTGCTATCTTCTAAGACGCTCCCGGACACGCAAAATGAGGTCACGAGAGGTCAATGACCTTTGCTATACTCTTAGAAGCTCCCGGACACGCAAAATGAGGTCAGCAGAGGTCAATGACCTTTGCTATCTTCTAAGACGCTCCCGCACACGCAAAATGAGATCACCAGAGGTCAATGACCTTTGCTATCTTCTAAGAAGCACCCGGACACATAAAATGAGGTCACCAGATGTCAATGACCTTTGCTATACTCTTAGAAGCACCCGGACACGCAATATGAAGTCACCAGAGGTCAATGACCTTTGCTATCTTCTAAGAAGTTCCCGGACACGCAAAATGAGGTCACCAGAGGTCAATGACATTTGCTATCTTCTAAGACGCTCCCGGACACGCAAAATGAGGTCACGAGTGGTCAATGATCTTTGCTATACTCTTAGAAGCTCCCGGACACGCAGAATGAGGTCAGCAGAGGTCAATGACCTTTGCTATCTTCTAAGACGCTCCCGCACACGGAAAATGAGGTCACCAGAGTTCAATGACCTTTGCTATCTTTTAAGAAGCTCCCGGACACGCAAAATGAGGACGCCAGCGGTCAGTGACATTTGCTATCTTCTAAGAAGATTTCGGACACGCAAAATGAGGTCACCAGAGGTCAATGATCTTTGCAATCTTCTAAGACGCTCCACACACGCAAAATGAGGTCACCAGGGGTCAATGACCTTTGCTATCTTCTAAGAAGCTCCCGGACACGCAAAATGAGGTCACCAGAGTTCAATGACCTTTGCTATCTTCTAAGACGCTCCCAGACACGGAAAATGAGGTCACCAGAAGTCAATGACCTTTGCTATTTTCGAAGACGCTCCCGGACACGCAAAATGAGGTCACGAGTGGTCAATGATCTTTGCTATACTCTTAGAAGCTCCCGGACACGCAAAATGAGGTCACCAGAGGTCAATGACATTAGCTATCTTTTAAGAAGCTCCCGGACACGCAAAATGTGGTCACCAGAGGTTAATGACCTTTGCTATCTTCTAAGACGCTCCCGGACACGCAAAATGAGGTCACCAGAGGTCAATGACCTTTGCTATCTTCTATGAAGCTCCCGGACACGCAAAATGAGGTCACCAGAGGTCAATGACCTTTGCTATCTTATATGACGTTCCCGGACACGCAAAATGAGGTCACCAGAGGTCAATGACCTTTGCTATCTTCTAAGACGCTCCCGCACACGCAAAATGAGATCACCAGAGGTCAATGACCTTTGCTATCTTCTAAGAAGCTCCCGGACACGCAAAATGAGGTCACCAGAGGTCAATGACCTTTGCTATCTTCTAAGAAGTTCCCGGACACGCAAAATGAGGTCACCAGAGGTCAATGACCTTTGCTATCTTCTAAGACGCTCCCGGACACGGAAAATGAGGTCACCAGAAGTCAATGACCTTTGCTATTTTCGAAGACGCTCCCGGACACGCAAAATGAGGTCACGAGTGGTCAATGATCTTTGCTATTCTCTTAGAAGCTCCCGGACACGCAAAATGAGGTCAGCAGAGGTCAATGACCTTTGCTATCTTCATAAGACGCTCCCGCACACGCAAAATGAGATCACCAGAGGTCAATGACCTTTGCTATCTTCTAAGAAGCACCCAGACACGCAAAATGAGGTCACCAGAGGTCAATGACCTTTGCTATCTTATAAGAAGTCCCCGGACACGCAAAATGAGGTCACCAGAGGTCAATGACCTTTGATATCTTCTAAGACGCTCCCGGACACGCAAAATGAGGTCACCAGAGGTCAATGACCTTTGCTATCTTCTAAGAAGCTCCCGGACACGCAAAATGAGGTCACCAGAGGTCAATGACCTTTGCTATCTGCTAAGAAGCTCCCGGACACGCAAAATGAGGTCACCAGAGGTCAATGACATTTGCTACCTTCTAAGAAGCTCCCGGACACGCAAAATGAGGTCTCCAGAGGTCAATGACCATTGCTATCTTCTAAGAAGATCCCGGACACGCAAAATGAGGTCACCAGAGGTCAATGACCTTTGCTATCTTCTAAGACGCTCCCGGACACGCAAAATGAGGTCACGAGAAGTCAATGACCTTTGCTATACTCTTAGAAGCTCCCGGACACGCAAAATGAGGTCAGCAGATGTCAATGACCTTTGCTATCTTCTAAGACGCTCCCGCACACGCAAAATGAGATCACCAGAAGTCAATGACCTTTGCTATCTTCTAAGAAGCACCCGGACACGCAAAATGAGGTCACCAGAGGTCAATGACCTTTGCTATACTCTTAGAAGCTCCCGGACACGCAAAATGAGGTCACCAGAAGTCAATGACCTTTGCTATCTTCTAAGAAGTTCCCGGACACGCGAAATGAGGTCACGAGAGGTCAATGACCTTTGCTATACTCTTAGAAGCTCCCGGACAAGCAAAATGAGGTCAGCAGAGGTCAATGACCTTTGCTATCTTCTAAGACGCTCCCGCACACGCAAAATGAGATCACCAGAGGTCAATGACCTTTGCTATCTTCTAGGAAGCATCCGGACACGCAAAATGAGGTCACCAGAGGTCAATGACCTTTGCTATAGTCTTAGAAGCTCCCGGAAACGCAGAATGAGTTCAGCAGAGGTCAATGACCTTTGCTATCTTCTAAGACGCTCCCGCACACGGAAAATGAGGTCACCAGAGGTCAAAGACCTTTGCAATCTTCTAAGACGCTCCCGGACACGCAAAATGAGGTCAGCAGTGGTCAATGCCTTTGAAATCTTCTAAGACGCTCCCGCACACGCAAAATGAGATCACCAGATGTCAATGACCTTTGCTATCTTATAAGAAGTTCCCGGACACGCAAAATGAGGTCAGCAGAGGTCAATGACCTTTGCTATCTTCTAAGACGATCCCGGACACGCAAAATGAGGTCACCAGAGGTCAATGACCTTTGCTATCTTCTAAGAAGCTCCCGGACACGCAAAATGAGGTCACCAGAGGTCAATGACCTTTCCTATCTTCTAAGACGGTCCCAGACACGCAAAATGAGGTCACCAAAGGTCAATGACCTTTGCTATCTTCTAAGAAGCTCCCGGACACGCAAAATGAGGTCACCAGAGGTCAATGACCTTTGCTATCTGCTAAGAAGCTCCCGGACACGCAAAATGAGGTCACCAGAGGTCAATGACATTTGCTATCTTCTAAGAAGCTCCCGGACACGCAAAATGAGGTCACCAGAGGTCAATGACCATTGCTATCTTCTAAGAAGATCCCGGACACGCAAAATGAGGTCACCAGAGGTTAATGACCTTTGCTATCTTCTAAGACGATCCCGGACACGCAAAATGAGGTCACCAGAGGTCAATGGCCTTTGCTATCTTCTAAGAAGCTCCCGGACACGCAAAATGAGGTCACCAGAGGTCAATGACCTTTCCTATCTTCTAAGACGGTCCCAGACACGCAAAATGAGGTCACCAGAGGTCAATGACCTTTGCTATCTTCTAAGAAGCTCCCGGACACGCAAAATGAGGTCACCAGAGGTCAATGACCTTTGCTATCTGCTAAGAAGCTCCCGGACACGCAAAATGAGGTCACCAGAGGTCAATGACATTTGCTATCTTCTAAGAAGCTCCCGGACACGCAAAATGAGGTCACCAGAGGTCAATGACCATTGCTATCTTCTAAGAAGATCCCGGACACGCAAAATGAGGTCACCAGAGGTTTATGACCTTTGCTATCTTCTAAGACGCTCCCGGACACGCAAAATGAGGTCACGAGAGGTCAATGACCTTTGCTATACTCTTAGAAGCTCCCGGACACGCAAAATGAGGTCAGCAGAGGTCAATGACCTTTGCTATCTTCTAAGACGCTCCCGCACACGCAAAATGAGATCACCAGAGGTCAATGACCTTTGCTATCTTCTAAGAAGCACCCGGACACATAAAATGAGGTCACCAGATGTCAATGACCTTTGCTATACTCTTAGAAGCACCCGGACACGCAATATGAAGTCACCAGAGGTCAATGACCTTTGCTATCTTCTAAGAAGTTCCCGGACACGCAAAATGAGGTCACCAGAGGTCAATGACATTTGCTATCTTCTAAGACGCTCCCGGACACGCAAAATGAGGTCACGAGTGGTCAATGATCTTTGCTATACTCTTAGAAGCTCCCGGACACGCAGAATGAGGTCAGCAGAGGTCAATGACCTTTGCTATCTTCTAAGACGCTCCCGCACACGGAAAATGAGGTCACCAGAGTTCAATGACCTTTGCTATCTTTTAAGAAGCTCCCGGACACGCAAAATGAGGACGCCAGCGGTCAGTGACATTTGCTATCTTCTAAGAAGATTTCGGACACGCAAAATGAGGTCACCAGAGGTCAATGATCTTTGCAATCTTCTAAGACGCTCCACACACGCAAAATGAGGTCACCAGGGGTCAATGACCTTTGCTATCTTCTAAGAAGCTCCCGGACACGCAAAATGAGGTCACCAGAGGTCAATGACCATTGCTATCTGCTAAGAAGCTCCCGGACACGCAAAATGAGGTCACCAGAGGTCAATGACATTTGCTATCTTCTAAGAAGCTCCCGGACACGCAAAATGAGGTCACCAGAGGTGAATGACCATTGCTATCTTCTAAGAAGATCCCGGACACGCAAAATGAGGTCACCAGAGGTCAATGACCTTTGCTATCTTCTAAGACGCTCCCGCACACGGAAAATGAGGTCACCAGAGTTCAATGACCTTTGCTATCTTTTAAGAAGCTCCCGGACACGCAAAATGAGGACACCAGCGGTCAGTGACCTTTGCTATCTTCTAAGAAGCTCCCGGACACGCAAAATGAGGTCACCAGGGGTCAATGACCTTTGCTATCTGCTAAGAAGCTCCCGGACACGCAAAATGAGGTCACCAGAAGTCAATGACATTTGCTATCTTCTAAGAAGCTCCCGGACACGCAAAATGAGGTCACCAGAGGTCAATGACCATTGCTATCTTCTAAGAAGATCCCGGACACGCAAAATGAGGTCACCAGAGGTTAATGACCTTTGCTATCTTCTAAGACGATCCCGGACACGCAAAATGAGGTCACCAGAGGTCAATGGCCTTTGCTATCTTCTAAGAAGCTCCCGGACACGCAAAATGAGGTCACCAGAGGTCAATGACCTTTCCTATCTTCTAAGACGGTCCCAGACACGCAAAATGAGGTCACCAGAGGTCAATGACCTTTGCTATCTTCTAAGAAGCTCCCGGACACGCAAAATGAGGTCACCAGAGGTCAATGACCTTTGCTATCTGCTAAGAAGCTCCCGGACACGCAAAATGAGGTCACCAGAGGTCAATGACATTAGCTATCTTCTAAGAAGCTCCCGGACACGCAAAATGAGGTCACCAGAGGTCAATGACCATTGCTATCTTCTAAGAAGATCCCGGACACGCAAAATGAGGTCACCAGAGGTTAATGACCTTTGCTATCTTCTAAGACGCTCCCGGACACGCAAAATGAGGTCACGAGAGGTGAATGACCATTGCTATCTTCTAAGAAGATCCCGGACACGCAAAATGAGGTCACCAGAGGTCAATGACCTTTGCTATCTTCTAAGACGCTCCCGCACACGGAAAATGAGGTCACCAGAGTTCAATGACCTTTGCTATCTTTTAAGAAGCTCCCGGACACGCAAAATGAGGACACCAGCGGTCAGTGACCTTTGCTATCTTCTAAGAAGCTCCCGGACACGCAAAATGAGGTCACCAGAGGTCAATGATCTTTGCAATCTTCTAAGACGCTCCGCACACGCAAAATGATGTCACCAGGGGTCAATGACCTTTGCTATCTTCTAAGAAGCACCCGGACACGCAAAATGAGGTCACCAGAGGTCAATGACCTTTGCTATACTCTTAGAAGCTCCCGGACACGCAAAATGAGGTCACCAGAGGTCAATGACCTTTGCTATCTTCTAAGAAGTTCCCGGACACGCAAAATGAGGTCACGAGATGTCAATGACCTTTGCTATACTCTTAGAAGCTCCCGGACAAGCAAAATGAGGTCACCAGAGGTCAATGACCTTTGCTATAGTCTTAGAAGCTCCCGGAAACGCAGAATGAGTTCAGCAGAGGTCAATGACCTTTGCTATCTTCTAAGACGCTCCCGCACACGGAAAATGAGGTCACCAGAGGTCAAAGACCTTTGCAATCTTCTAAGACGCTCCCGGACACGCAAAATGAGGTCAGCAGAGGTCAATGACCTTTGAAATCTTCTAAGACGCTCCCGCACACGCAAAATGAGATCACCAGAGGTCAATGACCTTTGCTATCTTATAAGAAGTTCCCGGACACGCAAAATGAGGTCACCAGAGGTCAATGACATTTGCTATCTTCTAAGACGATCCCGGACACGCAAAATAAGGTCACCAGAGGTCAATGACCTTTGCTATCTTCTAAGAAGCTCCCGGACACGCAAAATGAGGTCACCAGAGGTCAATGACCTTTCCTATCTTCTAAGACGGTCCCAGACACGCAAAATGAGGCCACCAGAGGTCAATGACATTTGCTATCTTCTAAGAAGCTCCCGGACACGCAAAATGAGGTCACCAGAGGTCAATGACCATTGCTATTTTCTAAGAAGATCCCGGACACGCAAAATGAGGTCACGAGAGGTCAATGACCTTTGCTATACTCTTAGAAGCTCCCGGACACGAAAAATGAGGTCAGCAGAGGTCAATGACCTTTGCTATCTTCTAAGACGCTCCCGCACACGCAAAATGAGATCACCAGAGGTCAATGACCTTTGCTATATTCTAAGACGCTCCCGGACACGCAAAATGAGTTCAGCAGAGGTCAATGACCTTTGAAATCTTCTAAGACGCTCCCGCACACGCAAAATGAGATCACCAGAGGTCAATGACCTTTGCTATCTTATAAGAAGTTCCCGGACACGCAAAATAAGGTCACCAGAGGTCAATGACCTTTGCTATCTTCTAAGAAGCTCCCGGACACGCAAAATGAGGTCACCAGAGGTCAATGACCTTTGCTATCTTCTAAGAAGCTCCCGGACACGCAAAATGAGGTCACCAGAGGACAATGACATTTGCTATCATCTAAGACGCTCCCGGACACGCAAAATGAGGTCACCAGAGGTCAAAGAACTTTGCTATCTTCTAAGACGGTCCCGGACACGCAAAATGAGGTCACGAGAGGTCAATGACCTTTGCTATACTCTTAGAAGCTCCCGGACACGCAAAATGAGGTCAGCAGAGGTCAATGATCTTTGCAATCTTCTAAGACGCTCCGCACACGCAAAATGAGGTCACCAGAGGTCAATGACCTTTGCTATCTTCTAAGAAGCTCCCGGACACGCAAAATGAGGTCACCAGAGGTCAATGACCTTTGCTATCTGCTAAGAAGCTCCCGGACACGCAAAATGAGGTCACCAGAGGTCAATGACATTTGCTATCTTCTAAGAAGCTCCCGGACACGCAAAATGAGGTCACCAGAGGTCAATGACCATTGCTATTTTCTAAGAAGATCCCGGACACGCAAAATGAGGTCACGAGAGGTCAATGACCTTTGCTATACTCTTAGAAGCTCCCGGACACGAAAAATGAGGTCAGCAGAGGTCAATGACCTTTGCTATCTTCTAAGACGCTCCCGCACACGCAAAATGAGATCACCAGAGGTCAATGACCTTTGCTATCTTCTAAGACGCTCCCGGACACGCAAAATGAGTTCAGCAGAGGTCAATGACATTTGAAATCTTCTAAGACGCTCCCGCACACGCAAAATGAGATCACCAGAGGTCAATGACCTTTGCTATCTTATAAGAAGTTCCCGGACACGCAAAATGAGGTCACCAGAGGTCAATGACCTTTGCTATCTTCTAAGACGATCCCGGACACGCAAAATGAGGTCACCAGAGGTCAATGACCTTTGCTATCTTCTAAGAAGCTCCCGGACACGCAAAATGAGGTCACCAGAGGACAATGACCTTTCCTATCTTCTAAGACGGTCCCAGACACGCAAAATGAGGTCACCAGAGGACAATGACCTTTGCTATCTTCTAAGAAGCTCCCGGACACGCAAAATGAGGTCACCAGAGGTTAATGACCTTTGCTATCTTCTAAGACGCTCCCGGACACGCAAAATGAGGTCACGAGAGGTCAATGACCTTTGCTATACTCTTAGAAGCTCCCGGACACGCAAAATGAGGTCAGCAGAGGTCAATGACCTTTGCTATCTTCTAAGACGCTCCCGCACACGCAAAATGAGATCACCAGAGGTCAATGACATTTGCTATCTTCTAAGACGCTACCGGACACGGAAAATGAGGTTACCAGAAGTCAATGACCTTTGCTATTTTCGAAGACGCTCCCGGACACGCAAAATGAGGTCACGAGTGGTCAATGATCTTTGCTATACTCTTAGAAGCTCCCGGACACGCAAAATGATGTCAGCAGAGGTCAATGACCTTTGCTATCTTCTAAGACGCTCCCGCACACGCAAAATGAGATCACCAGAGGTCAATGACCTTTGCTATCTTCTAAGAAGCATCCGGACACGCAAAATGAGGTCACCAGAGGTCAATGACATTTGCTATCATCTAAGACGCTCCCGGACACGCAAAATGAGGTCACCAGAGGTCAAAGAACTTTGCTATCTTCTAAGACGGTCCCGGACACGCAAAACGAGGTCACCAGAGGTCAATCACCTTTGCTATCATCTACGACGCTCCCGCACACGCAAAATGAGGTCACCAGAGGTCAATGACCTTTGCTATCTTCTAAGAAGCTCCCGGACACGCAAAATGAGGTCACCAGATGTCAATGACCTTTGCTATCTTCTAAGAAGCTCCCGGACACGCAAAATGAGGTCACCAGAGGACAATGACATTTGCTATCATCTAAGACGCTCCCGGACACGCAAAATGAGGTCACCAGAGGTCAAAGAACTTTGCTATCTTCTAAGACGGTCCCGGACACGCAAAATGAGGTCACGAGAGGTCAATGACCTTTGCTATACTCTTAGAAGCTCCCGGACACGCAAAATGAGGTCAGCAGAGGTCAATGATCTTTGCAATCTTCTAAGACGCTCCGCACACGCAAAATGAGGTCACCAGAGGTCAATGACCTTTGCTATCTTCTAAGAAGCTCCCGGACACGCAAAATGAGGTCACCAGAGGTCAATGACCTTTGCTATCTGCTAAGAAGCTCCCGGACACGCAAAATGAGGTCACCAGAGGTCAATGACATTTGCTATCTTCTAAGAAGCTCCCGGACACGCAAAATGAGGTCACCAGAGGTCAATGACCATTGCTATTTTCTAAGAAGATCCCGGACACGCAAAATGAGGTCACGAGAGGTCAATGACCTTTGAAATCTTCTAAGACGCTCCCGCACACGCAAAATGAGATCACCAGAGGTCAATGACCTTTGCTATCTTATAAGAAGTTCCCGGACACGCAAAATGAGGTCACCAGAGGTCAATGACCTTTGCTATCTTCTAAGACGATCCCGGACACGCAAAATGAGGTCACCAGAGGTCAATGACCTTTGCTATCTTCTAAGAAGCTCCCGGACACGCAAAATGAGGTCACCAGAGGACAATGACCTTTCCTATCTTCTAAGACGGTCCCAGACACGCAAAATGAGGTCACCAGAGGACAATGACCTTTGCTATCTTCTAAGAAGCTCCCGGACACGCAAAATGAGGTCACCAGAGGTTAATGACCTTTGCTATCTTCTAAGACGCTCCCGGACACGCAAAATGAGGTCACGAGAGGTCAATGACCTTTGCTATACTCTTAGAAGCTCCCGGACACGCAAAATGAGGTCAGCAGAGGTCAATGACCTTTGCTATCTTCTAAGACGCTCCCGCACACGCAAAATGAGATCACCAGAGGTCAATGACATTTGCTATCTTCTAAGACGCTACCGGACACGGAAAATGAGGTTACCAGAAGTCAATGACCTTTGCTATTTTCGAAGACGCTCCCGGACACGCAAAATGAGGTCACGAGTGGTCAATGATCTTTGCTATACTCTTAGAAGCTCCCGGACACGCAAAATGATGTCAGCAGCGGTCAATGACCTTTGCTATCTTCTAAGACGCTCCCGCACACGCAAAATGAGATCACCAGAGGTCAATGACCTTTGCTATCTTCTAAGAAGCATCCGGACACGCAAAATGAGGTCAGCAGAGGTCAATGACATTTGCTATCATCTAAGACGCTCCCGGACACGCAAAATGAGGTCACCAGAGGTCAAAGAACTTTGCTATCTTCTAAGACGGTCCCGGACACGCAAAACGAGGTCACCAGAGGTCAATCACCTTTGCTATCATCTACGACGCTCCCGCACACGCAAAATGAGGTCACCAGAGGTCAATGACCTTTGCTATCTTCTAAGAAGCTCCCGGACACGCAAAATGAGGTCACCAGATGTCAATGACCTTTGCTATCTTCTAAGACGCTCCCGGACACGCAAAATGAGGTCACGAGAGGTCAATGACCTTTGCTATACTCTTAGAAGCTCCCGGACACGCAATATGAGGTCAGCAGAGGTCAATGATCTTTGCAATCTTCTAAGACGCTCCGCACACGCAAAATGAGGTCACCAGAGGACAATGACCTTTGCTATCTTCTAAGAAGCTCCCGGACAGGCAAAATGAGGTCACCAGAGGTCAATGACCTTTGCTATACGCTTAGAAGCTCCCGGACATGCAGAATGAGGTCAGCAGAGGTCAATGACCTTTGCTATCTTCTAAGACACTCCCGCACACGAAAAATGAGGTCAGCAGAGGTCAATGACCTTTGCTATCTTCTAAGAAGCTCCGGGACACGCAAAATGAGGTCGCCAGAGGTCAATGACCTTAGCTATCTTCTAAGAAGCTACGGGACACGCTAAATGAGTTCACCAGAGGTCAAAGACTTTTGCTATTTTCGAATACGCTCCCGGACACGCAAAATGAGGTCACGAGTGGTCAATGATCTTTGCTATACTCTTAGAACCTCCCGGACACGCAAAATGAGGTCACCAGAGGTCAATGACCTTTGCTATCTTCTAAGACGCTCCCGGACACGGAAAATGAGGTCACCAGAGGTCAATGACCTTTGCTATTTTCGAAGACGCTCCCGGACACGCAAAATGAGGTCTCGAGTGGTCAATGATCTTTGCTATACTCTTAGAAGCTCCCGGACACGCAAAATGAGGTCAGCAGAGGTCAATGACCTTTGCTATCTTCTAAGACGCTCCCGCACACGCAAAATGAGATCACCAGAGGTCAATGACCTTTGCTATCTTCTAAGAAGCACCCGGACACGCAAAATGAGGTCACCAGAGGTCAATGACCTTTGCTATCTTATAAGAAGTCCCCGAAAACGCAAAATGAGGTCACCAGAGGTCAATGACCTTTGCTATCTTCTAAGACGCTCCCGGACACGCAAAATGAGGTCACCAGAGGTCAATGACCTTTGCTATCTTCTAAGAAGCTCCCGGACACGCAAAATGAGATCACCAGAGGTCAATGAAATTTCCTATCTTCTAAGACGGTCCCAGACACGCAAAATGAGGTCACCAGAGGTCAATGACCTTTGCTATCTTCTAAGAAGCTCCCGGACACGCAAAATGAGGTCACCAGACGTCAATGACATTTGCTATCTTCTAAGAAGCTCCTGGACACGCAAAATGAGGTCACCAGAGGTCAATGACCATTGCTATCTTCTAAGAAGATCCCGGACACGCAAAATGAGGTCACCAGAGGTTAATGACCTTTGCTATCTTCTAAGACGCTCCCGGACACGCAAAATGAGGTCACGAGAGGTCAATGACCTTTGCTATACTCTTAGAAGCTCCCGGACACGCAAAATGAGGTCACCAGAGGTCAATGACCTTTGCTACACTCTTAGAAGCTCCCGGACATGCAGAATGAGGTCAGCAGAGGTCAATGACCTTTGCTATCTTCTAAGACACTCCCGCACACGCAAAATGAGGTCACCAGAGGTCAATGACCTTTGCTATACTCTTAGAAGCTCCCGGACACGCAAAATGAGGTCACCAGAGGTCAATGACATTTGCTATCTTCTAAGAAGTTCCCGGACACGCAAAATGAGGTCACCAGAGGTCAATGACCTTTGCTATCTTATAAGAAGTTCCCTGACACGCAAAATGAGGTCACCAGAGGTCAATGACATTTGCTATCTTCTAAGACGCTCCCGGACACGCAAAATGAGGTCACCAGAGGTCAATGACCTTTCCTATCTTCTAAGACGGTCCCGGACACGCAAAATGAGGTCACCAGAGGTCAATGATCTTTGCTATACTCTTAGAAGCTCCCGGACACGCAAAATGAGGTCAGCAGAGGTCAATGACCTTTGCTATCTTCTAAGACGCTCCCGCACACGCAAAATGAGATCACCAGAGGTCAACGACCTTTGCTATCTTCTAAGAAGCATCCGGACACGCAAAATGAGGTCACCAGAGGTCAATGACCTTTGCTATAGTCTTAGAAACTCCCGCACACGCAAAATGAGGTCACCAGAGGTCAATGACCTTTGCTATACTCTTAGAAGCTCCCGGACACGCAAAATGAGGTCACCAGAGGTCAATGACATTTGCTATCTTCTAAGAAGTTCCCGGACACGCAAAATGAGGTCACCAGAGGTCAATGACCTTTGCTATCTTATAAGAAGTTCCCTGACACGCAAAATGAGGTCACCAGAGGTCAATGACATTTGCTATCTTCTAAGACGCTCCCGGACACGCAAAATGAGGTCACCAGAGGTCAATGACCTTTCCTATCTTCTAAGACGGTCCCGGACACGCAAAATGAGGTCACCAGAGGTCAATGACCTTTGCTATCTTATAAGAAGTTCCCTGACACGCAAAATGAGGTCACCAAAGGTCAATGACATTTGCTATCTTCTAAGACGCTCCCGGACACGCAAAATGAGGTCACCAGAGGTCAACGACATTTGCTATCTTCTAAGAAGCATCCGGACACGCAAAATGAGGTCACCAGAGGTCAATGACCTTTGCTATAGTCTTAGAAGCTCCCGGAAACGCAGAATGAGGTCAGCAGAGGTCAATGACCTTTGCTATCTTCTAAGACGCTCCCGCACACGGAAAATGAGGTCACCAGAGGTCAAAGACCTTTGCAATCTTCTAAGACGCTCCCGCACTCGCAAAATGAGGTCAGCAGAGGTCAATGACCTTTGAAATCTTCTAAGACGCTCCCGCACACGCAAAATGAGATCACCAGAGGTCAATGACCTTTGCTATCTTCTAAGAAGCTCCCGGACACGCAAAATGAGGTCACCAGAGGTCAATGACCTTTGCTATCTTCTAAGAAGCTCCCGGACACGCAAAATGAGGTCACCAGAGGTCAATGACCTTTGCTATTTTCGAAGACGCTCCCGGACACGCAAAATGAGGTCTCGAGTGGTCAATGATCTTTGCTATACTCTTAGAAGCTCCCGGACACGCAAAATGAGGTCAGCAGAGGTCAATGACCTTTGCTATCTTCTAAGACGCTCCCGCACACGCAAAATGAGATCACCAGAGGTCAATGACCTTTGCTATCTTCTAAGAAGCACCCGGACACGCAAAATGAGGTCACCAGAGGTCAATGACCTTTGCTATCTTATAAGAAGTCCCCGAAAACGCAAAATGAGGTCACCAGAGGTCAATGACCTTTGCTATCTTCTAAGACGCTCCCGGACACGCAAAATGAGGTCACGAGAGGTCAATGACCTTTGCTATACTCTTAGAACCTCCCGGACACGCAAAATGAGGTCACCAGAGGTCAATGACCTTTGCTATCTTCTAAGACGCTCCCGGACACGGAAAATGAGGTCACCAGAGGTCAATGACCTTTGCTATTTTCGAAGACGCTCCCGGACACGCAAAATGAGGTCTCGAGTGGTCAATGATCTTTGCTATACTCTTAGAAGCTCCCGGACACGCAAAATGAGGTCAGCAGAGGTCAATGACCTTTGCTATCTTCTAAGACGCTCCCGCACACGCAAAATGAGATCACCAGAGGTCAATGACCTTTGCTATCTTCTAAGAAGCACCCGGACACGCAAAATGAGGTCACCAGAGGTCAATGACCTTTGCTATCTTATAAGAAGTCCCCGAAAACGCAAAATGAGGTCACCAGAGGTCAATGACCTTTGCTATCTTCTAAGACGCTCCCGGACACGCAAAATGAGGTCACCAGAGGTCAATGACCTTTGCTATCTTCTAAGAAGCTCCCGGACACGCAAAATGAGATCACCAGAGGTCAATGAAATTTCCTATCTTCTAAGACGGTCCCAGACACGCAAAATGAGGTCACCAGAGGTCAATGACCTTTGCTATCTTCTAAGAAGCTCCCGGACACGCAAAATGAGGTCACCAGACGTCAATGACATTTGCTATCTTCTAAGAAGCTCCTGGACACGCAAAATGAGGTCACCAGAGGTCAATGACCATTGCTATCTTCTAAGAAGATCCCGGACACGCAAAATGAGGTCACCAGAGGTTAATGACCTTTGCTATCTTCTAAGACGCTCCCGGACACGCAAAATGAGGTCACGAGAGGTCAATGACCTTTGCTATACTCTTAGAAGCTCCCGGACACGCAAAATGAGGTCACCAGAGGTCAATGACCTTTGCTACACTCTTAGAAGCTCCCGGACATGCAGAATGAGGTCAGCAGAGGTCAATGACCTTTGCTATCTTCTAAGACACTCCCGCACACGCAAAATGAGGTCACCAGAGGTCAATGACCTTTGCTATACTCTTAGAAGCTCCCGGACACGCAAAATGAGGTCACCAGAGGTCAATGACATTTGCTATCTTCTAAGAAGTTCCCGGACACGCAAAATGAGGTCACCAGAGGTCAATGACCTTTGCTATCTTATAAGAAGTTCCCTGACACGCAAAATGAGGTCACCAGAGGTCAATGACATTTGCTATCTTCTAAGACGCTCCCGGACACGCAAAATGAGGTCACCAGAGGTCAATGACCTTTCCTATCTTCTAAGACGGTCCCGGACACGCAAAATGAGGTCACCAGAGGTCAATGATCTTTGCTATACTCTTAGAAGCTCCCGGACACGCAAAATGAGGTCAGCAGAGGTCAATGACCTTTGCTATCTTCTAAGACGCTCCCGCACACGCAAAATGAGATCACCAGAGGTCAACGACCTTTGCTATCTTCTAAGAAGCATCCGGACAAGCAAAATGAGGTCACCAGAGGTCAATGACCTTTGCTATAGTCTTAGAAACTCCCGGAAACGCAGAATGAGGTCAGCAGAGGTCAATGACCTTTGCTATCTTCTAAGAAGCACCCGGACACGCAAAATGAGGTCACCAGAGGGCAATGACCTTTGCTATACTCTTAGAAGCTCCCGGACACGCAAAATGAGGTCATCAGAGGTCAATGACCTTTGCTATCTTCTAAGACGCTCCCGGACACGGAAAATGAGGTCACCAGAAATCTATGACCTTTGCTATTTTCGAAGACGCTCCCGGATACGCAAAATGAGGTCACGAGAGGTCAATGATCTTTGCTATCTTCTAAGACGCTCCCGGACACGCAAAATGAGGTCACCAGAGGTCAATGACCTTTGCTATCTTATAAGAAGTTCCCTGACACGCAAAATGAGGTCACCAAAGGTCAATGACATTTGCTATCTTCTAAGACGCTCCCGGACACGCAAAATGAGGTCACCAGAGGTCAACGACATTTGCTATCTTCTAAGAAGCATCCGGACACGCAAAATGAGGTCACCAGAGGTCAATGACCTTTGCTATAGTCTTAGAAGCTCCCGGAAACGCAGAATGAGGTCAGCAGAGGTCAATGACCTTTGCTATCTTCTAAGACGCTCCCGCACACGGAAAATGAGGTCACCAGAGGTCAAAGACCTTTGCAATCTTCTAAGACGCTCCCGCACTCGCAAAATGAGGTCAGCAGAGGTCAATGACCTTTGAAATCTTCTAAGACGCTCCCGCACACGCAAAATGAGATCACCAGAGGTCAATGACCTTTGCTATCTTCTAAGAAGCTCCCGGACACGCAAAATGAGGTCACCAGAGGTCAATGACCTTTGCTATCTTCTAAGAAGCTCCCGGACACGCAAAATGAGGTCACCAGAGGTCAATGACCTTTGCTATTTTCGAAGACGCTCCCGGACACGCAAAATGAGGTCTCGAGTGGTCAATGATCTTTGCTATACTCTTAGAAGCTCCCGGACACGCAAAATGAGGTCAGCAGAGGTCAATGACCTTTGCTATCTTCTAAGACGCTCCCGCACACGCAAAATGAGATCACCAGAGGTCAATGACCTTTGCTATCTTCTAAGAAGCACCCGGACACGCAAAATGAGGTCACCAGAGGTCAATGACCTTTGCTATCTTATAAGAAGTCCCCGAAAACGCAAAATGAGGTCACCAGAGGTCAATGACCTTTGCTATCTTCTAAGACGCTCCCGGACACGCAAAATGAGGTCACGAGAGGTCAATGACCTTTGCTATACTCTTAGAACCTCCCGGACACGCAAAATGAGGTCACCAGAGGTCAATGACCTTTGCTATCTTCTAAGACGCTCCCGGACACGGAAAATGAGGTCACCAGAGGTCAATGACCTTTGCTATTTTCGAAGACGCTCCCGGACACGCAAAATGAGGTCTCGAGTGGTCAATGATCTTTGCTATACTCTTAGAAGCTCCCGGACACGCAAAATGAGGTCAGCAGAGGTCAATGACCTTTGCTATCTTCTAAGACGCTCCCGCACACGCAAAATGAGATCACCAGAGGTCAATGACCTTTGCTATCTTCTAAGAAGCACCCGGACACGCAAAATGAGGTCACCAGAGGTCAATGACCTTTGCTATCTTATAAGAAGTCCCCGAAAACGCAAAATGAGGTCACCAGAGGTCAATGACCTTTGCTATCTTCTAAGACGCTCCCGGACACGCAAAATGAGGTCACCAGAGGTCAATGACCTTTGCTATCTTCTAAGAAGCTCCCGGACACGCAAAATGAGATCACCAGAGGTCAATGAAATTTCCTATCTTCTAAGACGGTCCCAGACACGCAAAATGAGGTCACCAGAGGTCAATGACCTTTGCTATCTTCTAAGAAGCTCCCGGACACGCAAAATGAGGTCACCAGACGTCAATGACATTTGCTATCTTCTAAGAAGCTCCTGGACACGCAAAATGAGGTCACCAGAGGTCAATGACCATTGCTATCTTCTAAGAAGATCCCGGACACGCAAAATGAGGTCACCAGAGGTTAATGACCTTTGCTATCTTCTAAGACGCTCCCGGACACGCAAAATGAGGTCACGAGAGGTCAATGACCTTTGCTATACTCTTAGAAGCTCCCGGACACGCAAAATGAGGTCACCAGAGGTCAATGACCTTTGCTACACTCTTAGAAGCTCCCGGACATGCAGAATGAGGTCAGCAGAGGTCAATGACCTTTGCTATCTTCTAAGACACTCCCGCACACGCAAAATGAGGTCACCAGAGGTCAATGACCTTTGCTATACTCTTAGAAGCTCCCGGACACGCAAAATGAGGTCACCAGAGGTCAATGACATTTGCTATCTTCTAAGAAGTTCCCGGACACGCAAAATGAGGTCACCAGAGGTCAATGACCTTTGCTATCTTATAGGAAGTTCCCTGACACGCAAAATGAGGTCACCAGAGGTCAATGACATTTGCTATCTTCTAAGACGCTCCCGGACACGCAAAATGAGGTCACCAGAGGTCAATGACCTTTCCTATCTTCTAAGACGGTCCCGGACACGCAAAATGAGGTCACCAGAGGTCAATGATCTTTGCTATACTCTTAGAAGCTCCCGGACACGCAAAATGAGGTCAGCAGAGGTCAATGACCTTTGCTATCTTCTAAGACGCACCCGCACACGCAAAATGAGATCACCAGAGGTCAACGACCTTTGCTATCTTCTAAGAAGCATCCGGACAAGCAAAATGAGGTCACCAGAGGTCAATGACCTTTGCTATAGTCTTAGAAACTCCCGGAAACGCAGAATGAGGTCAGCAGAGGTCAATGACCTTTGCTATCTTCTAAGAAGCACCCGGACACGCAAAATGAGGTCACCAGAGGGCAATGACCTTTGCTATACTCTTAGAAGCTCCCGGACACGCAAAATGAGGTCATCAGAGGTCAATGACCTTTGCTATCTTCTAAGACGCTCCCGGACACGGAAAATGAGGTCACCAGAAATCTATGACCTTTGCTATTTTCGAAGACGCTCCCGGATACGCAAAATGAGGTCACGAGAGGTCAATGATCTTTGCTATCTTCTAAGACGCTCCCGGACACGCAAAATGAGGTCACCAGAGGTCAATGACCTTTGCTATCTTATAAGAAGTTCCCTGACACGCAAAATGAGGTCACCAAAGGTCAATGACATTTGCTATCTTCTAAGACGCTCCCGGACACGCAAAATGAGGTCACCAGAGGTCAACGACATTTGCTATCTTCTAAGAAGCATCCGGACACGCAAAATGAGGTCACCAGAGGTCAATGACCTTTGCTATAGTCTTAGAAGCTCCCGGAAACGCAGAATGAGGTCAGCAGAGGTCAATGACCTTTGCTATCTTCTAAGACGCTCCCGCACACGGAAAATGAGGTCACCAGAGGTCAAAGACCTTTGCAATCTTCTAAGACGCTCCCGCACTCGCAAAATGAGGTCAGCAGAGGTCAATGACCTTTGAAATCTTCTAAGACGCTCCCGCACACGCAAAATGAGATCACCAGAGGTCAATGACCTTTGCTATCTTCTAAGAAGCTCCCGGACACGCAAAATGAGGTCACCAGAGGTCAATGACCTTTGCTATCTTCTAAGAAGCTCCGGGACACGCTAAATGAGTTCACCAGAGGTCAATGACCTTTGCTATAGTCTTAGAAGCTCCCGGAAACGCAGAATGAGGTCAGCAGAGGTCAATGACCTTTGCTATCTTCTAAGACGCTCCCGCACACGGAAAATGAGGTCACCAGAGGTCAAAGACCTTTGCAATCTTCTAAGACGCTCCCGCACTCGCAAAATGAGGTCAGCAGAGGTCAATGACCTTTGAAATCTTCTAAGACGCTCCCGCACACGCAAAATGAGATCACCAGAGGTCAATGACCTTTGCTATCTTCTAAGAAGCTCCCGGACACGCAAAATGAGGTCACCAGAAGTCAATGACCTTTACTATCTTCTAAGAAGATCCCGGACACGCAAAGTGAGGTCACCAGAGGTCAATGACCTTTGCTATCTTCTAAGACGCTCCCGGACACGCAAAATGAGGTCACGAGAGGTCAATGACCTTTGCTATACTCTTAGAAGCTCCCGGACACGCAAAATGAGGTCACCAGAGATCAATGACCTTTGCTATCTTCTAAGAAGTTCCCGGACACGCAAAATGAGGTCACCAGAGGTCAATGACCTTTGCTATCTTCTAAGACGCTACCGGACACGGAAAATGAGGTCACCAGAGGTCAATGACCTTTGCTATTTTCGAAGACGCTCCCGGACACGCAAAATGAGGTCACGAGTGGTCAATGATCTTTGCTATACTCTTAGAAGCTCCCGGACACGCAAAATGAGGTCAACAGAGGTCAATGACCTTTGCTATCTTCTAAGACGCTCCCGCACACGCAAAATGAGATCACCAGAGGTCAATGACCTTTGCTATCTTCTAAGAAGCACCCGGACACGCAAAATGAGGTCACCAGAGGTCAATGACATTTGCTATCTTCTAAGACGCTCCCGGACACGCAAAATGAGGTCACCAGAGGTCAATGACCTTTCCTATCTTCTAAGACGGTCCCGGACACGCAAAATGAGGTCACCAGAGGTCAATGACCTTTGCTATCTTCTAAGAAGCTCCCGGACACGCAAAATGAGGTCACCAGAGGTCAATGAACTTTGCTATCTTCTAAGAAGCTCCCGGACACGCAAAATGAGGTCACCAGAGGTCAATGACCTTTCCTATCTTATAAGAAGTTCCCGGACACGCAAAATGAGGTCACCAGAGGTCAATGACCTTTGCTATACTCTTAGAAGCTCCCGGACACGCGAAATGAGGTCAGCAGAGGTCAATGACCTTTGCTATCTTCTAAGACGCTCCCGCACACGCAAAATGAGATCACCAGAGGTCAACGACCTTTGCTATCTTCTAAGAAGCATCCGGACACGCAAAATGAGGTCACCAGAGGTCAATGACATTTGCTATAGTCTTAGAAGCTCCCGGAAACGCAGAATGAGGTCAGCAGAGGTCAATGACCTTTGCTATCTTCTAAGAAGCACCCGGACACGCAAAATGAGGTCACCAGAGGGCAATGACCTTTGCTATACTCTTAGAAGCTCCCGGACACGCAAAATGAGGTCATCAGAGGTCAATGACCTTTGCTATCTTCTAAGACGCTCCCGGACACGGAAAATGAGGTCACCAGAAATCTATGACCTTTGCTATTTTCGAAGACGCTCCCGGATACGCAAAATGAGGTCACGAGAGGTCAATGATCTTTGCTATCTTCTAAGAAGCATCCGGACACGCAAAATGAGGTCACCAGAGGTCAATGACCTTTGCTATAGTCTTAGAAGCTCCCGGAAACGCAGAATGAGGTCAGCAGAGGTCAATGACCTTTGCTATCTTCTAAGAAGCACCCGGACACGCAAAATGAGGTCACCAGAGGGCAATGACCTTTGCTATACTCTTAGAAGCTCCCGGACGCAAAATGAGGTCACCAGAGGTCAATGACCTTTGCTATCTTATAAGAAGTTCCCTGACACGCAAAATGAGGTCACCAAAGGTCAATGACATTTGCTATCTTCTAAGACGCTCCCGGACACGCAAAATGAGGTCACCAGAGGTCAACGACATTTGCTATCTTCTAAGAAGCATCCGGACACGCAAAATGAGGTCACCAGAGGTCAATGACCTTTGCTATAGTCTTAGAAGCACCCGGACACGCAAAATGAGGTCACCAGAGGGCAATGACCTTTGCTATACTCTTAGAAGCTCCCGGACACGCAAAATGAGGTCATCAGAGGTCAATGACCTTTGCTATCTTCTAAGACGCTCCCGGACACGGAAAATGAGGTCACCAGAAATCTATGACCTTTGCTATTTTCGAAGACGCTCCCGGATACGCAAAATGAGGTCACGAGAGGTCAATGATCTTTGCTATCTTCTAAGAAGCATCCGGACACGCAAAATGAGGTCACCAGAGGTCAATGACCTTTGCTATAGCCTTAGAAGCTCCCGGAAACGCAGAATGAGGTCAGCAGAGGTCAATGACCTTTGCTATCTTCTAAGAAGCACCCGGACACGCAAAATGAGGTCACCAGAGGGCAATGACCTTTGCTATACTCTTAGAAGCTCCCGGACACGCAAAATGAGGTCACCAGAGGTCAATGACCTTTGCTATCTTATAAGAAGTTCCCTGACACGCAAAATGAGGTCACCAAAGGTCAATGACATTTGCTATCTTCTAAGACGCTCCCGGACACGCAAAATGAGGTCACCAGAGGTCAACGACATTTGCTATCTTCTAAGAAGCATCCGGACACGCAAAATGAGGTCACCAGAGGTCAATGACCTTTGCTATAGTCTTAGAAGCTCCCGGAAACGCAGAATGAGGTCAGCAGAGGTCAATGAACTTTGCTATCTTCTAAGACCCACCCGCACACGGAAAATGAGGTCACCAGAGGTCAAAGACCTTTGCAATCTTCTAAGACGCTCCCGGACCCGCAAAATGAGGTCAGCAGAGGTCAATGACCTTTGAAATCTTCTAAGACGCTCCCGCACACGCAAAATGAGATCACCAGAGGTCAATGACCTTTGCTATCTTCTAAGAAGCTCCCGGACACGCAAAATGAGGTCACCAGAAGTCAATGACCTTTACTATCTTCTAAGAAGCTCCCGGACACGCAAAATGAGGTCACCAGAGGTCAATGACCTATGCTATCTTCTAAGACGCTCCCGGACACAGAAAATGAGGTCACTAGTAGTCAATGACCTTTGCTATCTTCTAAGACGCTCCCGGACACGCAAAATGAGGTCACGAGAGGTCAATGACCTTTGCTATACTCTTAGAAGCTCCCGGACACGCAAAATGAGGTCACCAGAGATCAATGACCTTTGCTATCTTCTAAGAAGTTCCCGGACACGCAAAATGAGTTCACCAGATGTCAATGACCTTTGCTATCTTCTAAGACGCTACCGGACACGGAAAATGAGGTCACCAGAGGTCAATGACCTTTGCTATTTTCGAAGACGCTCCCGGACACGCAAAATGAGGTCACGAGTGGTCAATGATCTTTGCTATACTCTTAGAAGCTCCCGGACACGCAAAATGAGGTCAACAGAGGTCAATGACCTTTGCGATCTTCTAAGACGCTCCCGCACACGCAAAATGAGATCACCAGAGGTCAATGACCTTTGCTATCTTCTAAGAAGCACCCGGACACGCAAAATGAGGTCACCAGAGGTCAATGACATTTGCTATCTTCTAAGAAGCTCCTGGACACGCAAAATGAGGTCACCAGAGGTCAATGACCAATGCTATCTTCTAAGAAGATCCCGGACACGCAAAATGAGGTCACCAGAGGTTAATGACCTTTGCTATCTTCTAAGACGCTCCCGGACACGCAAAATGAGGTCACGAGAGGTCAATGACCTTTGCTATACTCTTAGAAGCTCACGGACACGCAAAATGAGGTCAGCAGAGGTCAATGACCTTTGCTATCTTCTAAGACGGTCCCGCACACGCAAAATGAGATCACCAGAGGTCAATGACCTTTGCTATCTTCTAAGAAGCACCCGGACACGCAAAATGAGGTCACCAGAGGTCAATGACCTTTGCTATACTCTTAGAAGCTCCCGGACACGCAAAATGAGGTCACCAGAGGTCAATGACATTTGCTATCTTCTAAGAAGTTCCCGGACACGCAAAATGAGGTCACCAGAGGTCAATGACCTTTGCCATATGCTAAGAAGCTCCCGGACACGCAAAATGAGGTCACCAGAGGTCAGTGACATTTGCTATCTTATAAGAAGCTCCCGGACACGCAAAATGAGGTCACCAGAGGTCAATGACCTTTGCTATCTTCTAAGAAGATCCCGGACACGCAAAATGAGGTCACCAGAGGTTAATGACCTTTGCTATCTTCTAAGACGCTCCCGGACACGCAAAATGAGGTCACGAGAGGTCAATGACCTTTGCTATACTCTTAGAAGCTCCCGGACACGCAAAATGAGGTCAGCAGAGGTCAATGACCTTTGCTATCTTCTAAGACGCTCCCGGACACGCAAAATGAGGTCACCAGAGGTCAATGACCTTTGCTATCTTATAAGAAGTTCCCTGACACGCAAAATGAGGTCACCAGAGGTCAATGACCTTTGCTATCTTCTAAGACGCTCCCGGACACGGAAAATGAGGTCACCAGAAGTCTATGACCTTTGCTATTTTCGAAGACGCTCCCGGACACGCAAAATGAGGTCACGAGAGGTCAATGTTCTTTGCTATCTTCTAAGACGGTCCCGGAAACGCAAAATGAGGTCACCAGAGGTCAATGACCTTTGCTATCTTATAAGAAGTTCCCTGACACGCAAAATGAGGTCACCAGAGGTCAATGACAATTGCTATCTTCTAAGACGCTCCCGGACACGCAAAATGAGGTCACCAGAGGTCAACGACCTTTGCTATCTTCTAAGAAGCATCCGGACACGCAAAATGAGGTCACCAGAGGTCAATGACCTTTGCTATAGTCTTAGAAGCTCCCGGAAACGCAGAATGAGGTCAGCAGAGGTCAATGACCTTTGCTATCTTCTAAGACGCACCGGACACGCAAAATGAGGTCACCAGAGGTCAATGACATTTGCTATCTTCTAAGACGCTCCCGGACACGCAAAATGAGGTCACCAGAGATCAATGACCTTTGCTATCTTCTAAGAAGTTCCCGGACACGCAAAATGAGTTCACCAGATGTCAATGACCTTTGCTATCTTCTAAGACGCTACCGGACACGGAAAATGAAGTCACCAGAGGTCAATGACCTTTGCTATTTTCGAAGACGCTCCCGGACACGCAAAATGAGGTCACGAGTGGTCAATGATCTTTGCTATACTCTTAGAAGCTCCCGGACACGCAAAATGAGGTCAACACAGGTCAATGACCTTTGCGATCTTCTAAGACGCTCCCGCACACGCAAAATGAGATCACCAGAGGTCAATGACCTTTGCTATACTCTTAGAAGCTCACGGACACGCAAAATGAGGTCAGCAGAGGTCAATGACCTTTGCTATCTTCTAAGACGGTCCCGCACACGCAAAATGAGATCACCAGAGGTCAATGACCTTTGCTATCTTCTAAGAAGCACCCGGACACGCAAAATGAGGTCACCAAAGGTCAATGACCTTTGCTATACTCTTAGAAGCTCCCGGACACGCAAAATGAGGTCACCAGAGGTCAATGACCTTTGCTATCTTCTAAGAAGTTCCCGGACACGCAAAATGAGGTCACCAGAGGTCAATGACCTTTGCCATATGCTAAGAAGCTCCCGGACACGCAAAATGAGGTCACCAGAGGTCAGTGACATTTGCTATCTTATAAGAAGCTCCCGGACACGCAAAATGAGGTCACCAGAGGTCAATGACCTTTGCTATCTTCTAAGAAGATCCCGGACACGCAAAATGAGGTCACCAGAGGTTAATGACCTTTGCTATCTTCTAAGACGCTCCCGGACACGCAAAATGAGGTCACGAGAGGTCAATGACCTTTGCTATACTCTTAGAAGCTCCCGGACACGCAAAATGAGGTCAGCAGAGGTCAATGACCTTTGCTATCTTCTAAGACGCTCCCGGACACGCAAAATGAGGTCACCAGAGGTCAATGACCTTTGCTATGTTATAAGAAGTTCCCTGACACGCAAAATGAGGTCACCAGAGGTCAATGACCTTTGCTATCTTCTAAGACGCTCCCGGACACGGAAAATGAGGTCACCAGAAGTCTATGACCTTTGCTATTTTCGAAGACGCTCCCGGACACGCAAAATGAGGTCACGAGAGGTCAATGTTCTTTGCTATCTTCTAAGACGGTCCCGGAAACGCAAAATGAGGTCACCAGAGGTCAATGACCTTTGCTATCTTATAAGAAGTTCCCTGACACGCAAAATGAGGTCACCAGAGGTCAATGACATTTGCTATCTTCTAAGACGCTCCCGGACACGCAAAATGAGGTCACCAGAGGTCAACGACCTTTGCTATCTTCTAAGAAGCATCCGGACACGCAAAATGAGGTCACCAGAGGTCAATGACCTTTGCAATCTTCTAAGACGCTCCCGGACCCGCAAAATGAGGTCAGCAGAGGTCAATGACCTTTGAAATCTTCTAAGACGCTCCCGCACACGCAAAATGAGATCACCAGAGGTCAATGACCTTTGCTATCTTCTAAGAAGCTCCCGGACACGCAAAATGAGGTCACCAGAAGTCAATGACCTTTGCTATCTTCTAAGAAGCTCCCGGACACGCAAAATGAGGTCACCAGAGGTCAATGACCTTTGCTATCTTCTAAGACGCTCCCGGACACAGAAAATGAGGTCACTAGTAGTCAATGACCTTTGCAATCTTCTAAGACGCTCCCGGACACGCAAAATGAGGTCACGAGAGGTCAATGACCTTTGCTATACTCTTAGAAGCTCCCGGACACGCAAAATGAGGTCACCAGAGATCAATGACCTTTGCTATCTTCTAAGAAGTTCCCGGACACGCAAAATGAGGTCACCAGGGGTCAATGACCTTTGCTATCTTCTAAGACGCTCCCGGACACGGAAAATGAGGTCACCAGAGGTCAATGACCTTTGCTATTTTCGAAGACGCTCCCGGACACGCAAAATGAGGTCACGAGAGGTCAATGACCTTTGCTATACTCTTAGAAGCTCCCGGACACGCAAAATGAGGTCACCAGAGATCAATGACCTTTGCTATCTTCTAAGAAGATCCCGGACACGCAAAATGAGGTCACCAGAGGTCAATGACCTTTGCTATCTTCTAAGACGCTCCCGGACACGGAAAATGAGGTCACCAGAGGTCAATGACCTTTGCTATTTTCGAAGACGCTCCCGGACACGCAAAATGAGGTCACGAGTGGTCAATGATCTTTGCTATACTCTTAGAAGCTCCCGGACACGCAAAATGAGGTCAGCAGAGGTCAATGACCTTTGCTATCTTCTAAGACGCTCCCGCACACGCAAAATGAGATCACCAGAGGTCAATGACCTTTGCTATCTTCTAAGAAGCACCCGGACACGCAAAATGAGGTCACCAGAGGTCAATGACCTTTGCTATCTTATAAGAAGTCCCCGAACACGCAAAATGAGGTCACCAGAGGTCAATGACCTTTGCTATCTTCTAAGACGCTCCCGGACATGCAAAATGAAGTCACCAGAGGTCAATGACATTTGCTATCTTCTAAGACGCTCCCGGACACGCAAAATGAGGTCACCAGAGGTCAATGAACTTTGCTATCTTCTAAGAAGCTCCCGGACACGCAAAATGAGGTCACCAGAGGTCAATGACCATTCCTATCTTCTAAGACGGTCCCGGACACGCAAAATGAGGTCACCAGAGGTCAATGACCTTTGCTATCTTCTAAGAAGCTCCCGGACACGCAAAATGAGGTCACCAGAGGTCAATGAACTTTGCTATCTGCTAAGAAGCTCCCGGACACGCAAAATGAGGTCACCAGAGGTCAGTGACATTTGCTATCTTATAAGAAGCTCCCGGACACGCAAAATGAGGTCACCAGAGGTCAATGACCTTTGCTAACTTCTAAGAAGATCCCGGACACGCAAAATGAGGTCACCAGAGGTTAATGACCTTTGCTATCTTCTAAGACGCTCCCGCACACGCAAAATGAGGTCACGAGAGGTCAATGACCTTTGCTATACTCTTAGAAGCTCCCGGACACGCAAAATGAGGTCAGCAGAGGTCAATGACCTTTGCTATCTTCTAAGACGCTCCCGCACACGCAAAATGAGATCACCAGAGGTCAACGACCTTTGCTATCTTCTAAGAAGCATCCGGACACGCAAAATGAGGTCACCAGAGGTCAATGACCTTTGCTATAGTCTTAGAAGCTCCCGGAAACGCAGAATGAGGTCAGCAGAGGTCAATGACCTTTGCTATAGTCTTAGAAGCTCCCGGAAACGCAGAATGAGGTCAGCAGAGGTCAATGACCTTTGCTATACTCTTAGAAGCTCCCGGAGACGCAAAATGAGGTCAGCAGAGGACAATGACCTTTGCTATCTTCTAAGACGCTCCCGCACACGCAAAATGAGATCACCAGAGGTCAACGACCTTTGATATCTTCTAAGAAGCATCCGGACACGCAAAATGAGGTCACCAGAGGTCAATGACCTTTGCTATACTCTTAGAAGCTCCCGGACACGCAAAATGAGGTCAGCAGAGGTCAATGACCTTTGCTATCTTCTAAGACGGTCCCGCACACGCAAAATGAGATCACCAGAGGTCAATGACCTTTGCTATATTCTAAGAAGTTCCCGGACACGCAAAATGAGGTCACCAGAGATCAATGACCTTTGCTATCTTCTAAGACGCTCCCGGACACGGAAAATGAGGTCACCAGAGGTCAATGACCTTTGCTATTTTCGAAGACGCTCCCGGACACGCAAAATGAGGTCACGAGTGGTGAATGATCTTTGCTATACTCTTAGAAGCTCCCGGACACGCAAAATGAGGTCAGCAGAGGTCAATGACCTTTGCTATCTTCTAAGACGCTCCCGCACACGCAAAATGAGATAACCAGAGGTCAATGACCTTTGCTATCTTCTAAGAAGCACCCGGACACGCAAAATGAGGTCACCAGAGGTCAATGACCTTTGCTATCTTATAAGAAGTCCCCGAACACGCAAAATGAGGTCACCAGAGGTCAATGACCTTTGCTATCTTCTAAGACGCTCCCGGACATGCAAAATGAAGTCACCAGAGGTCAATGACCTTTGCTATCTTCTAAGACGCTCCCGGACACGCAAAATGAGGTCACCAGAGGTCAATGACCTTTGCTATCTTCTAGGAAGCTCCCGGACACGCAAAATGAGGTCACCAGAGGTCAATGACCTTTCCTATCTTCTAAGACGGTCCCAGACACGCAAAATGAGGTCACCAGAGGTCAATGACCTTTGCTATCTTCTAAGAAGCTCCCGGACACGCAAAATGAGGTCACCAGAGGTCAATGACATTTGCTATCTTCTAAGAAGCTCCTGGACACGCAAAATGAGGTCACCAGAGTTCAATGACCATTGCTATCTTCTAAGAAGATCCCGGACACGCAAAATGAGGTCACCAGAGGTTAATGACCTTTGCTATCTTCTAAGACGCTCCCGGACACGCAAAATGAGGTCACGAGAGGTCAATGACCTTTGCTATCTTCTAAGAAGTTCCCGGACACGCAAAATGACGTCACCAGAGGTCAATGACCTTTGCTATCTTCTAAGACGCTCCCGGACACGGAAAATGAGGTCACCAGAAGTCTATGACCTTTGCTATTTTCGAAGACGCTCCCGGACACGCAAAATGAGGTCACGAGAGGTCAATGATCTTTGCTATCTTCTAAGACGCTCCCGGACACGCAAAATGAGGTCACCAGAGGTCAATGACCTTTGCTATCTTATAAGAAGTTCCCTGACAAGCAAAATGAGGTCACCAGAGGTCAATGACATTTGCTATCTTCTCAGACGCTCCCGGACACGCAAAATGACGTCACCAGAGGTCAATGAACTTTGCTATCTTCTAAGAAGCTCCCGGACACGCAAAATGAGGTCACCAGAGGTCAATGACCTTTCCTATCTTCTAAGACGGTCCCGGACACGCAAAATGAGGTCACCAGAGGTCAATGACCTTTGCTATCTTCTAAGAAGCTCCCGGACACGCAAAATGAGGTCACCAGAGGTCAATGACCTTTGCTATACTCTTAGAAGCTCCCGGACACGAAAAATGAGGTCAGCAGAGGTCAATGACCTTTGCTATCTTCTAAGACGCTCCCGGACACGCAAAATGAGGTCACCAGAGGTCAATGACCTTTGCTATCTTATAAGAAGTTCCCTGACACGCAAAATGAGGTCACCAGAGGTCAATGACATTTGCTATCTTCTAAGACGCTCCCGGACACGCCAAATGAGGTCACCAGAGGTCAATGACCTTTGCTATCTTCTAAGAAGCTCCCGGACACGCAAAATGAGGTCACCAGAGGTCAATGAACTTTGCTATCTGCTAAGAAGCTCCCGGACACGCAAAATGAGGTCACCAGAGGTCAGTGACATTTGCTATCTTATAAGAAGCTCCCGGACACGCAAAATGAGGTCACCAGAGGTCAATGACCTTTGCTAACTTCTAAGAAGATCCCGGACACGCAAAATGAGGTCACCAGAGGTTAATGACCTTTGCTATCTTCTAAGACGCTCCCGCACACGCAAAATGAGGTCACGAGAGGTCAATGACCTTTGCTATACTCTTAGAAGCTCCCGGACACGCAAAATGAGGTCAGCAGAGGACAATGACCTTTGCTATCTTCTAAGACGCTCCCGCACACGCAAAATGAGATCACCAGAGGTCAACGACCTTTGCTATCTTCTAAGAAGCATCCGGACACGCAAAATGAGGTCACCAGAGGTCAATGACCTTTGCTATAGTCTTAGAAGCTCCCGGAAACGCAGAATGAGGTCAGCAGAGGTCAATGACCTTTGCTATAGTCTTAGAAGCTCCCGGAAACGCAGAATGAGGTCAGCAGAGGTCAATGACCTTTGCTATCTTCTAAGACGCTCCCGCACACGGAAAATGAGGTCACCAGAGTTCAATGACCTTTGCTATCTTCTAAGAAGCACCCGGACACGCAAAATGAGGTCACCAGAGGTCAATGACCTTTGCTATACTCTTAGAAGCTCCCGGACACGCAAAATGAGGTCACCAGAGGTCAATGACCTTTGCTATCTTCTAGGAAGCTCCCGGACACGCAAAATGAGGTCACCAGAGGTCAATGACCTTTCCTATCTTCTAAGACGGTCCCAGACACGCAAAATGAGGTCACCAGAGGTCAATGACCTTTGCTATCTTCTAAGAAGCTCCCGGACACGCAAAATGAGGTCACCAGAGGTCAATGACATTTGCTATCTTCTAAGAAGCTCCTGGACACGCAAAATGAGGTCACCAGAGGTCAATGACCATTGCTATCTTCTAAGAAGATCCCGGACACGCAAAATGAGGTCACCAGAGGTTAATGACCTTTGCTATCTTCTAAGACGCTCCCGGACACGCAAAATGAGGTCACGAGAGGTCAATGACCTTTGCTATCTTCTAAGAAGTTCCCGGACACGCAAAATGACGTCACCAGAGGTCAATGACCTTTGCTATCTTCTAAGACGCTCCCGGACACGGAAAATGAGGTCACCAGAAGTCTATGACCTTTGCTATTTTCGAAGACGCTCCCGGACACGCAAAATGAGGTCACGAGAGGTCAATGATCTTTGCTATCTTCTAAGACGCTCCCGGACACGCAAAATGAGGTCACCAGAGGTCAATGACCTTTGCTATCTTATAAGAAGTTCCCTGACAAGCAAAATGAGGTCACCAGAGGTCAATGACATTTGCTATCTTCTCAGACGCTCCCGGACACGCAAAATGACGTCACCAGAGGTCAATGAACTTTGCTATCTTCTAAGAAGCTCCCGGACACGCAAAATGAGGTCACCAGAGGTCAATGACCTTTCCTATCTTCTAAGACGGTCCCGGACACGCAAAATGAGGTCACCAGAGGTCAATGACCTTTGCTATCTTCTAAGAAGCTCCCGGACACGCAAAATGAGGTCACCAGAGGTCAATGACCTTTGCTATACTCTTAGAAGCTCCCGGACACGAAAAATGAGGTCAGCAGAGGTCAATGACCTTTGCTATCTTCTAAGACGCTCCCGGACACGCAAAATGAGGTCACCAGAGGTCAATGACCTTTGCTATCTTCTAAGAAGCTCCCGGACACGCAAAATGAGGTCACCAGAGGTCAATGAACTTTGCTATCTGCTAAGAAGCTCCCGGACACGCAAAATGAGGTCACCAGAGGTCAGTGACATTTGCTATCTTATAAGAAGCTCCCGGACACGCAAAATGAGGTCACCAGAGGTCAATGACCTTTGCTAACTTCTAAGAAGATCCCGGACACGCAAAATGAGGTCACCAGAGGTTAATGACCTTTGCTATCTTCTAAGACGCTCCCGCACACGCAAAATGAGGTCACGAGAGGTCAATGACCTTTGCTATACTCTTAGAAGCTCCCGGACACGCAAAATGAGGTCAGCAGAGGACAATGACCTTTGCTATCTTCTAAGACGCTCCCGCACACGCAAAATGAGATCACCAGAGGTCAACGACCTTTGCTATCTTCTAAGAAGCATCCGGACACGCAAAATGAGGTCACCAGAGGTCAATGACCTTTGCTATAGTCTTAGAAGCTCCCGGAAACGCAGAATGAGGTCAGCAGAGGTCAATGACCTTTGCTATAGTCTTAGAAGCTCCCGGAAACGCAGAATGAGGTCAGCAGAGGTCAATGACCTTTGCTATCTTCTAAGACGCTCCCGCACACGGAAAATGAGGTCACCAGAGTTCAATGACCTTTGCTATCTTCTAAGAAGCACCCGGACACGCAAAATGAGGTCACCAGAGGTCAATGACCTTTGCTATACTCTTAGAAGCTCCCGGACACGCAAAATGAGGTCAGCAGAGGTCAATGACCTTTGCTATCTTCTAAGACGGTCCCGCACACGCAAAATGAGATCACCAGAGGTCAATGACCTTTGCTATCTTCTAAGAAGCACCCGGACACGCAAAATGAGGTCACCAGTGGTCAATGACCTTTGCTATACTCTTAGAAGCTCCCGGACACGCAAAATGAGGTCACCAGAGGTCAATGACCTTTGCTATCTTCTAAGAAGTTCCCGGACACGCAAAATGACGTCACTAGAGGTCAATGACCTTTGCTATCTTCTAAGACGCTCCCGGACACGGAAAATGAGGTCACCAGAAGTCTATGACCTTTGCTATTTTCGAAGACGCTCCCGGACACGCAAAATGAGGTCACGAGAGGCCAATGATCTTTGCTATCTTCTAAGACGCTCCCGGACACGCAAAATGAGGTCACCAGAGGTCAATGACCTTTGCTATCTTATAAGAAGTTCCCTGACACGCAAAATGAGGTCACCAGAGGTCAATGACATTTGCTATCTTCTAAGACGCTCCCGGACACGCAAAATGAGGTCACCAGAGGTCAATGAACTTTGCTATCTTCTAAGAAGCTCCCGGACACGCAAAATGAGGTCACCAGAGGTCAATGACCTTTGCTATCTTCTAAGACGCTCCCGGACACGCAAAATGAGGTCACCAGAGGTCAATGACCTTTGCTATCTTATAAGAAGTTCCCTGACACGCAAAATGAGGTCACCAGAGGTCAATGACATTTGCTATCTTCTAAGACGCTCCCGGACACGCAAAATGAGGTCACCAGAGGTCAATGACCTTTCCTATCTTCTAAGACGGTCCCGGACACGCAAAATGATGTCACCAGAGGTCAATGACCTTTGCTATCTTCTAAGAAGCTCCCGGACACGCAAAATGAGGTCACCAGAGGTCAATGACCTTTGCTATCTGCTAAGAAGCTCCCGGACACGCAAAATGAGGTCACCAGAGGTCAGTGACATTTGCTATCTTATAAGAAGCTCCCGGACACGCAAAATGAGGTCACCAGATGTCAATGACCTTTGCTAACTTCTAAGAAGATCCCGGACACGCAAAATGAGGTCACCAGAGGTTAATGACCTTTGCTATCTTCTAAGACGCTCCCGCACACGCAAAATGAGGTCACGAGAGGTCAATGACCTTTGCTATACTCTTAGAAGCTCCCGGACACGCAAAATGAGGTCAGCAGAGGTCAATGACCTTTGCTATCTTCTAAGACGCTCCCGCACACGCAAAATGAGATCACAAGAGGTCAACGACCTTTGCTATCTTCTAAGAAGCATCCGGACACGCAAAATGAGGTCACCAGAGGTCAATGACCTTTGCTATCTGCTAAGAAGCTCCCGGACACGCAAAATGAGGTCACCAGAGGTCAGTGACATTTGCTATCTTATAAGAAGCACCCGGACACGCAAAATGAGGTCACCAGAGGTCAATGACCTTTGCTAACTTCTAAGAAGATCCCGGACACGCAAAATGAGGTCACCAGAGGTTAATGACCTTTGCTATCTTCTAAGACGCTCCCGCACACGCAAAATGAGGTCACGAGAGGTCAATGACCTTTGCTATACTCTTAGAAGCTCCCGGACACGCAAAATGAGGTCAGCAGAGGTCAATGACCAATGCTATCTTCTAAGAAGATCCCGGACACGCAAAATGAGGTCACCAGAGGTTAATGACCTTTGCTATCTTCTAAGACGCTCCCGGACACGCAAAATGAGTTGACGAGAGGTCAATGACCTTTGCTATACTCTTAGAAGCTCACGGATACGCAAAATGACGTCAGCAGAGGTCAATGACCTTTGCTATCTTCTAAGACGGTCCCGCACACGCAAAATGAGATCACCAGAGGTCAATGACATTTGCTATCTTCTAAGATGCACCCGGACACGCAAAATGAGGTCACCAGAGGTCAATGACCTTTGCTATACTCTTAGAAGCTCCCGGACACGCAAAATGAGGTCACCAGAGGTCAATGACCTTTGCTATCTTCTAAGAAGTTCCCGGACACGCAAAATGAGGTCACCAGAGGTCAATGACCTTTGCCATATGCTAAGAAGCTCCCGGACACGCAAAATGAGGTCACCAGAGGTCAGTGACATTTGCTATCTTATAAGAAGCTCCCGGACACGCAAAATGAGGTCACCAGAGGTCAATGACCTTTGCTATCTTCTAAGAAGATCCCGGACACGCAAAATGAGGTCACGAGAGGTCAATGACCTTTGCTATACTCTTAGAAGCTCCCGGACACGCAAAATGATGTCAGCAGAGGTCAATGACCTTTGCTATCTTCTAAGACGCTCCCGGACACGCAAAATGAGGTCACCAGAGGTCAGTGACATTTGCTATCTTATAAGAAGCTCCCGGACACGCAAAATGAGGTCACCAGAGGTCAATGACCTTTGCTATCTTCTAAGAAGATCCCGGACACGCAAAATGACGTCACCAGAGGTTAATGACCTTTGCTATCTTCTAAGACGCTCCCGGAAACGCAAAATGAGGTCACGAGAGGTCAATGACCTTTGCTATACTCTTAGAAGCTCCCGGACCCGCAAAATGAGGTCAGCAGAGGTCAATGACCTTTGCTATCTTCTAAGACGCTCCCGCACACGCAAAATGAGATCACCAGAGGTCAACGACCTTTGCTATCTTCTAAGAAGCATCCGGACACGCAAAATGAGGTCACCAGAGGTCAATGACCTTTGCTATCTGCTAAGAAGCTCCCGGACACGTAAAATGAGGTCACCAGAGGTCAGTGACATTTGCTATCTTATAAGAAGCTCCCGGACACGCAAAATGAGGTCACCAGAGGTCAATGACCTTTGCTAACTTCTAAGAAGATCCCGGACACGCAAAATGAGGTCACCAGAGGTTAATGACCTTTGCTATCTTCTAAGACGCTCCCGCACACGCAAAATGAGGTCACGAGAGGTCAATGACCTTTGCTATACTCTTAGAAGCTCCCGGACATGCAAAATGAGGTCAGCAGAGGTCAATGACCTTTGCTATCTTCTAAGACGCTCCCGCACACGCAAAATGAGATCACCAGAGGTCAACGACCTTTGCTATCTTCTAAGAAGTTCCCTGACACGCAAAATGAGGTCACCAGAGGTCAATGACATTTGCTATCTTCTAAGACGCTCCCGGACACGCAAAATGAGGTCACCAGAGGTCAATGAACTTTGCTATCTTCTAAGAAGCTCCCGGACACGCAAAATGAGGTCACCAGAGGTCAATGACCTTTGCTAACTTCTAAGAAGATCCCGGACACGCATAATGAGGTCACCAGAGGTTAATGACCTTTGCTATCTTCTAAGACGCTCCCGCACACGCAAAATGAGGTCACGAGAGGTCAATGACCTTTGCTATACTCTTAGAAGCTCCCGGACACGCAAAATGAGGTCAGCAGAGGTCAATGACCAATGCTATCTTCTAAGAAGATCCCGGACACGCAAAATGAGGTCACCAGAGGTTAATGACCTTTGCTATCTTCTAAGACGCTCCCGGACACGCAAAATGAGGTCACGAGAGGTCAATGACCTTTGCTATACTCTTAGAAGCTCACGGACACGCAAAATGAGGTCAGCAGAGGTCAATGACCTTTGCTATCTTCTAAGACGGTCCCGCACACGCAAAATGAGATCACCAGAGGTCAATGACATTTGCTATCTTCTAAGAAGCACCCGGACACGCAAAATGAGGTCACCAGAGGTCAATGACCTTTGCTATACTCTTAGAAGCTCCCGGACACGCAAAATGAGGTCACCAGAGGTCAATGACCTTTGCTATCTTCTAAGAAGTTCCCGGACACGCAAAATGAGGTCACCAGAGGTCAATGACCTTTGCCATATGCTAAGAAGCTCCCGGACACGCAAAATGAGGTCAGCAGAGGTCAATGACCTTTGCTATCTTCTAAGACGCTCCCGGACACGCAAAATGAGGTCACCAGAGGTCAGTGACATTTGCTATCTTATAAGAAGCTCCCGGACACGCAAAATGAGGTCACCAGAGGTCAATGACCTTTGCTATCTTCTAAGAAGATCCCGGACACGCAAAATGACGTCACCAGAGGTTAATGACCTTTGCTATCTTCTAAGACGCTCCCGGAAACGCAAAATGAGGTCACGAGATGTCAATGACCTTTGCTATACTCTTAGAAGCTCCCGGACCCGCAAAATGAGGTCAGCAGAGGTCAATGACCTTTGCTATCTTCTAAGACGCTCCCGCACACGCAAAATGAGATCACCAGAGGTCAACGACCTTTGCTATCTTCTAAGAAGCATCCGGACACGCAAAATGAGGTCACCAGAGGTCAATGACCTTTGCTATCTGCTAAGAAGCTCCCGGACACGTAAAATGAGGTCACCAGAGGTCAGTGACATTTGCTATCTTATAAGAAGCTCCCGGACACGCAAAATGAGGTCACCAGAGGTCAATGACCTTTGCTAACTTCTAAGAAGATCCCGGACACGCAAAATGAGGTCACCAGAGGTTAATGACCTTTGCTATCTTCTAAGACGCTCCCGCACACGCAAAATGAGGTCACGAGAGGTCAATGACCTTTGCTATACTCTTAGAAGCTCCCGGACATGCAAAATGAGGTCAGCAGAGGTCAATGACCTTTGCTATCTTCTAAGACGCTCCCGCACACGCAAAATGAGATCACCAGAGGTCAACGACCTTTGCTATCTTCTAAGAAGTTCCCTGACACGCAAAATGAGGTCACCAGAGGTCAATGACATTTGCTATCTTCTAAGACGCTCCCGGACACGCAAAATGAGGTCACCAGAGGTCAATGAACTTTGCTATCTTCTAAGAAGCTCCCGGACACGCAAAATGAGGTCACCAGAGGTCAATGACCTTTCCTATCTTCTAAGACGGTCCCGGACACGCAAAATGAGGTCACCAGAGGTCAATGACCTTTGCTATCTTCTAAGAAGCTCCCGGACACGCAAAATGAGGTCACCAGAGGTCAATGACCTTTGCTATCTTCTCAGAAGCTCCCGGACACGCAAAATGAGGTCACCAGAGGTCAGTGACATTTGCTATCTTATAAGAAGCTCCCGGACACGCAAAATGAGGTCACCAGAGGTCAATGACCTTTGCTATCTTCTAAGAAGATCCCGGACACGCAAAATGACGTCACCAGAGGTTAATGACCTTTGCTATCTTCTAAGACGCTCCCGGACACGCAAAATGAGGTCACCAGAGGTCAATGACCTTTGCTATCTTATAAGAAGTTCCCTGACACGCAAAATGAGGTCACCAGAGGTCAGTGACATTTGCTATCTTATAAGAAGCTCCCGGACACGCAAAATGAGGTCACCAGAGGTCAATGAACTTTGCTATCTTCTAAGAAGCTCCCGGACACGCAAAATGAGGTCACCAGAGGTCAATGACCTTTCCTATCTTCTAAGACGGTCCCGGACACGCAAAATGAGGTCACCAGAGGTCAATGACCTTTGCTATCTTCTAAGAAGCTCCCGGACACGCAAAATGAGGTCACCAGAGGTCAATGACCTTTGCTATCTGCTAAGAAGCTCCCGGACACGCAAAATGAGGTCACCAGAGGTCAGTGACATTTGCTATCTTATAAGAAGCTCCCGGACACGCAAAATGAGGTCACCAGAGGTCAATGACCTTTGCTAACTTCTAAGAAGATCCCGGACACGCAAAATGAGGTCACCAGAGGTTAATGACCTTTGCTATCTTCTAAGACGCTCCCGCACACGCAAAATGAGGTCACGAGAGGTCAATGACCTTTGCTATACTCTTAGAAGCACCCGGACACGCAAAATGAGGTCAGCAGAGGTCAATGACCTTTGCTATCTTCTAAGACGCTCCCGCACACGCAAAATGAGGTCACCAGAGGTCAATGACCTTTGCTATAGTCTTAGAAGCTCCCGGAAACGCAGAATGAGGTCAGCAGAGGTCAATGACCTTTGCTATCTTCTAAGAAGCTCCCGGACACGCAAAATGAGGTCACCAGAGGTGAATGACATTTGCTATCTTCTAAGACGCTCTCGCACACGCAAAATGAGATCTCCAGAGGTCAATGACATTTGCTATCTTCTAAGACGCTCCCGGACACGCAAAATGAGGTCACCAGAGGTCAATGAACTTTGCTATCTTCTAAGAAGCTCCCGGACACGCAAAATGAGGTCACCAGAGGTCAATGACCTTTCCTATCTTCTAAGACGGTCCCAGACACGCAAAATGAGGTCACCAGAGGTCAATGACCTTTGCTATCTTCTAAGAAGCTCCCGGACACGCAAAATGAGGTCACCAGAGGTCAATGACCTTTGCTATACTCTTAGAAGCTCCCGGACACGCAAAATGAGGTCACCAGAGGTCAATGACCTTTGCTATCTTCTAAGAAGTTCCCGGACACGCAAAATGAGGTCACCAGAGGTCAATGACCTTTGCCATATGCTAAGAAGCTCCCGGACACGCAAAATGAGGTCACCAGAGGTCAGTGACATTTGCTATCTTATAAGAAGCTCCCGGACACGCAAAATGAGGTCACCAGAGGTCAATGACCTTTGCTATCTTCTAAGAAGATCCCGGACACGCAAAATGAGGTCACGAGAGGTCAATGACCTTTGCTATACTCTTAGAAGCTCCCGGACACGCAAAATGAGGTCAGCAGAGGTCAATGACCTTTGCTATCTTCTAAGACGCTCCCGGACACGCAAAATGAGGTCACCAGAGGTCAGTGACATTTGCTATCTTATAAGAAGCTCCCGGACACGCAAAATGAGGTCACCAGAGGTCAATGACCTTTGCTATCTTCTAAGAAGATCCCGGACACGCAAAATGACGTCACCAGAGGTTAATGACCTTTGCTATCTTCTAAGACGCTCCCGGAAAAGCAAAATGAGGTCACGAGAGGTCAATGACCTTTGCTATACTCTTAGAAGCTCCCGGACCCGCAAAATGAGGTCAGCAGAGGTTAATGACCTTTGCTATCTTCTAAGACGCTCCCGCACACGCAAAATGAGATCACCAGAGGTCAACGACCTTTGCTATCTTCTAAGAAGCATCCGGACACGCAAAATGAGGTCACCAGAAGTCAATGACCTTTGCTATCTGCTAAGAAGCTCCCGGACACGTAAAATGAGGTCACCAGAGGTCAGTGACATTTGCTATCTTATAAGAAGCTCCCGGACACGCAAAATGAGGTCACCAGAGGTCAATGACCTTTGCTAACTTCTAAGAAGATCCCGGACACGCAAAATGAGGTCACCAGAGGTTAATGACCTTTGCTATCTTCTAAGACGCTCCCGCACACGCAAAATGAGGTCACGAGAGGTCAATGACCTTTGCTATACTCTTAGAAGCTCCCGGACATGCAAAATGAGGTCAGCAGAGGTCAATGACCTTTGCTATCTTCTAAGACGCTCCCGCACACGCAAAATGAGATCACCAGAGGTCAACGACCTTTGCTATCTTCTAAGAAGTTCCCTGACACGCAAAATGAGGTCACCAGAGGTCAATGACATTTGCTATCTTCTAAGACGCTCCCGGACACGCAAAATGAGGTCACCAGAGGTCAATGAACTTTGCTATCTTCTAAGAAGCTCCCGGACACGCAAAATGAGGTCACCAGAGGTCAATGACCTTTGCTATCTTCTATGAAGATCCCGGACACGCAAAATGACGTCACCAGAGGTTAATGACCTTTGCTATCTTCTAAGACGCTCCCGGACACGCAAAATGAGGTCACCAGAGGTCAATGACCTTTGCTATCTTATAAGAAGTTCCCTGACACGCAAAATGAGGTCACCAGAGGTCAATGACATTTGCTATCTTCTAAGACGCTCCCGGACACGCAAAATGAGGTCACCAGAGGTCAATGAACTTTGCTATCTTCTAAGAAGCTCCCGGACACGCAAAATGAGGTCACCAGAGGTCAATGACCTTTCCTATCTTCTAAGACGGTCCCGGACACGCAAAATGAGGTCACCAGAGGTCAATGACCTTTGCTATCTTCTAAGAAGCTCCCGGACACGCAAAATGAGGTCACCAGAGGTCAATGACCTTTGCTATCTGCTAAGAAGCTCCCGGACACGCAAAATGAGGTCACCAGAGGTCAGTGACCTTTGCTACCTTCTAAGACGCCCCGGACACGCAAAATGAGGTCACCAGAGGTCAATGACCTTTGCTAACTTCTAAGAAGATCCCAGACACGCAAAATGAGGTCACCAGAGGTTAATGACCTTTGCTATCTTCTAAGACGCTCCCGCACACGCAAAATGAGGTCACGAGAGGTCAATGACCTTTGCTATACTCTTAGAAGCTCCCGGACACGCAAAATGAGGTCAGCAGAGGTCAATGACCTTTGCTATCTTCTAAGACGCTCCCGCACACTCAAAATGAAGTCACCAGAGGTCAATGACCTTTGCTATAGTCTTAGAAGCTCCCGGAAACGCAGAATGAGGTCAGCAGAGGTCAATGACCTTTGCTATCTTCTAAGAAGCTCCCGGACACGCAAAATGAGGTCACCAGAGGTTAATGACATTTGCTATCTTCTAAGACGCTCTCGCACACGCAAAATGAGATCACCAGAGGTCAATGACATTTGCTATCTTCTAAGACGCTCCCGGACACGCAAAATGAGGTCACCAGAGGTCAATGAACTTTGCTATCTTCTAAGAAGATCCCGGACACGCAAAATGAGGTCACCAGAGGTCAATGACCTTTCCTATCTTCTAAGACGGTCCCGGACACGCAAAATGAGGTCACCAGAGGTCAATGACCTTTGCTATCTTCTAAGAAGCTCCCGGACACGCAAAATGAGGTCACCAGAGGTCAGTGACATTTGCTATCTTATAAGAAGCTCCCGGACACGCAAAATGAGGTCACCAGAGGTCAATGACCTTTGCTATCTTCTAAGAAGATCCCGGACCCGCAAAATGACGTCACCAGAGGTTAATGACCTTTGCTATCTTCTAAGACGCTCCCGGAAACGCAAAATGAGGTCACGAGAGGTCAATGACCTTTGCTATACTCTTAGAAGCTCCCGGACACGCAAAATGAGGTCAGCAGAGGTCAATGACGTTTGCTATCTTCTAAGACGCTCCCGGACACGCAAAATGAGGTCACCAGATGTCAATGACCTTTGCTATCTTATAAGAAGTTCCCTGACACGCAAAATGAGGTCACCAGAGGTCAATGACCTTTCCTATCTTCTAAGACGGTCCCGGACACGCAAAATGAGGTCACCAGAGGTCAATGACCTTTGCTATCTACTAAGAAGCTCCCGGACACGCAAAATGAGGTCACCAGAGGTCAATGACCTTTGCTATCTGCTAAGAAGCTCCCGGACACGCAAAATGAGGTCACCAGAGGTCAGTGACATTTGCTATCTTATAAGAAGCTCCCGGACACGCAAAATGAGGTCACCAGAGGTCAATGACCTTTGCTAACTTCTAAGAAGATCCCGGACACGCAAAATGAGGTCACCAGAGGTTAATGACCTTTGCTATCTTCTAAGACGCTCCCGCACACGCAAAATGAGGTCACGAGAGGTCAATGACCTTTGCTATACTCTTAGAAGCTCCCGGACACGCAAAATGAGGTCAGCAGAGGTCAATGACCTTTGCTATCTTCTAAGACGCTCCCGCACACGCAAAATGAGGTCACCAGAGGTCAATGACCTTTGCTATAGTCTTAGAAGCTCCCGGAAACGCAGAATGAGGTCAGCAGAGGTCAATGACCTTTGCTATCTTCTAAGAAGCTCCCGGACACGCAAAATGAGGTCACCAGAGGTTAATGACATTTGCTATCTTCTAAGACGCTCTCGCACACGCAAAATGAGATCACCAGAGGTCAACGACCTTTGCTATCTTCTAAGAAGCATCCGGACACGCAAAATGAAGTCACCAGATGTCAATGACCTTTGCTATAGTCTTAGAAGATCCCGGACACGCAAAATGAGGTCACCAGAGGTTAATGACCTTTGCTATCTTCTAAGACGCTCCCGCACACGCAAAATGAGGTCACGAGAGGTCAATGACCTTTGCTATACTCTTAGAAGCTCCCGGACACGCAAAATGAGGTCAGCAGAGGTCAATGAACTTTGCTATCTTCTCAGAAGCTCCCGGACACGCAAAATGAGGTCACCAGAGTTCAATGACCTTTCCTATCTTCTAAGACGGTCCCGGACACGCAAAATGAGGTCACCAGAGGTCAATGACCTTTGATATCTTCTAAGAAGCTCCCGGACACGCAAAATGAGGTCACCAGAGGTCAATGACCTTTGCTATCTTCTCAGAAGCTCCCGGACACGCAAAATGAGGTCACCAGAGGTCAGTGACATTTGCTATCTTATAAGAAGCTCCCGGACACGCAAAATGAGGTCACCAGAGGTCAATGACCTTTGCTATCTTCTAAGAAGATCCCGGACACGCAAAATGACGTCACCAGAGGTTAATGACCTTTGCTATCTTCTAAGACGCTCCCGGAAACGCAAAATGAGGTCACGAGAGGTCAATGACCTTTGCTATACTCTTAGAAGCTCCCGGACACGCAAAATGAGGTCAGCAGAGGTCAATGACCTTTGCTATCTTCTAAGACGCTCCCGGACACGCAAAATGAGGTCACCAGAGGTCAATGACCTTTGCTATCTTATAAGAAGTTCCCTGACACGCAAAATGAGGTCACCAGAGGTCAATGACATTTGCTATCTTCTAAGACGCTCCCGGACACGCAAAATGAGGTCACCAGAGGTCAATGAACTTTGCTATCTTCTAAGAAGCTCCCGGACACGCAAAATGAGGTCACCAGAGGTCAATGACCTTTCCTATCTTCTAAGACGGTCCCGGACACGCAAAATGAGGTCACCAGAGGCCAATGACCTTTGCTATCTACTAAGAAGCTCCCGGACACGCAAAATGAGGTCACCAGAGGTCAATGACCTTTGCTATCTGCTAAGAAGCTCCCGGACACGCAAAATGAGGTCACCAGAGGTCAGTGACATTTGCTATCTTATAAGAAGCTCCCGGACACGCAAAATGAGGTCACCAGAGGTCAATGACCTTTGCTAACTTCTTAGAAGATCCCGGACACGCAAAATGAGGTCACCAGAGGTTAATGACCTTTGCTATCTTCTAAGACGCTCCCGCACACGCAAAATGAGGTCACGAGAGGTCAATGACCTTTGCTATACTCTTAGAAGCTCCCGGACACGCAAAATGAGGTCAGCAGAGGTCAATGAACTTTGCTATCTTCTCAGAAGCTCCCGGACACGCAAAATGAGGTCACCAGAGGTCAATGACCTTTCCTATCTTCTAAGACGGTCCCGGACACGCAAAATGAGGTCACCAGAGGTCAATGACCTTTGCTATCTTCTAAGAAGCTCCCGGACACGCAAAATGAGGTCACCAGAGGTCAATGACCTTTGCTATCTTCTCAGAAGCTCCCGGACACGCAAAATGAGGTCACCAGAGGTCAGTGACATTTGCTATCTTATAAGAAGCTCCCGGACACGCAAAATGAGGTCACCAGAGGTCAATGACCTTTGCTATCTTCTAAGAAGATCCCGGACACGCAAAATGACGTCACCAGAGGTTAATGACCTTTGCTATCTTCTAAGACGCTCCCGGAAACGCAAAATGAGGTCACGAGAGGTCAATGACCTTTGCTATACTCTTAGAAGCTCCCGGACACGCAAAATGAGGTCAGCAGAGGTCAATGACCTTTGCTATCTTCTAAGACGCTCCCGCACACGCAAAATGAGGTCACCAGAGGTCAATGACCTTTGCTATCTTATAAGAAGTTCCCTGACACGCAAAATGAGGTCACCAGAGGTCAATGACATTTGCTATCTTCTAAGACGCTCCCGGACACGCAAAATGAGGTCACCAGAGGTCAATGAACTTTGCTATCTTCTAAGAAGCTCCCGGACACGCAAAATGAGGTCACCAGAGGTCAATGACCTTTCCTATCTTCTAAGACGGTCCCGGACACGCAAAATGAGGTCACCAGAGGCCAATGACCTTTGCTATCTACTAAGAAGCTCCCGGACACGCAAAATGAGGTCACCAGAGGTCAATGACCTTTGCTATCTGCTAAGAAGCTCCCGGACACGCAAAATGAGGTCACCAGAGGTCAGTGACATTTGCTATCTTATAAGAAGCTCCCGGACACGCAAAATGAGGTCACCAGAGGTCAATGACCTTTGCTAACTTCTAAGAAGATCCCGGACACGCAAAATGAGGTCACCAGAGGTTAATGACCTTTGCTATCTTCTAAGACGCTCCCGCACACGCAAAATGAGGTCACGAGAGGTCAATGACCTTTGCTATACTCTTAGAAGCTCCCGGACACGCAAAATGAGGTCAGCAGAGGTCAATGACCTTTGCTATCTTCTAAGACGCTCCCGCACACGCAAAATGAGGTCACCAGAGGTCAATGACCTTTGCTATAGTCTTAGAAGCTCCCGGAAACGCAGAATGAGGTCAGCAGAGGTCAATGACCTTTGCTATCTTCTAAGAAGCTCCCGGACACGCAAAATGAGGTCACCAGAGGTTAATGACATTTGCTATCTTCTAAGACGCTCTCGCACACGCAAAATGAGATCACCAGAGGTCAACGACCTTTGCTATCTTCTAAGAAGCATCCGGACACGCAAAATGAAGTCACCAGAGGTCAATGACCTTTGCTATAGTCTTAGAAGATCCCGGACACGCAAAATGAGGTCACCAGAGGTTAATGACCTTTGCTATCTTCTAATACGCTCCCGCACACGCAAAATGAGGTCACGAGAGGTCAATGACCTTTGCTATACTCTTAGAAGCTCCCGGACACGCAAAATGAGGTCAGCAGAGGTCAATGACCTTTGCTATCTTCTAAGACGCTCCCGCACACGCAAAATGAGATCACCAGAGGTCAACGACCTTTGCTATCTTCTAAGAAGTTCCCTGACACGCAAAATGAGGTCACCAGAGGTCAATGACATTTGCTATCTTCTAAGACGCTCCCGGACACGCAAAATGAGGTCACCAGAGGTCAATGAACTTTGCTATCTTCTAAGAAGCTCCCGGACACGCAAAATGAGGTCACCAGAGGTCAATGACCTTTCCTATCTTCTAAGACGGTCCCGGACACGCAAAATGAGGTCACCAGAGGTCAATGACCTTTGCTATCTTCTAAGAAGCTCCCGGACATGCAAAATGAGGTCACCAGAGGTCAATGACCTTTGCTATCTTCTCAGAAGCTCCCGGACACGCAAAATGAGGTCACCAGAGGTCAGTGACATTTGCTATCTTATAAGAAGCTTCCGGACACGCAAAATGAGGTCACCAGAGGTCAATGACCTTTGCTATCTTCTAAGAAGATCCCGGACACGCAAAATGACGTCACCAGAGGTTAATGACCTTTGCTATCTTCTAAGACGCTCCCGGAAACGCAAAATGAGGTCACGAGAGGTCAATGACCTTTGCTACACTCTTAGAAGCTCCCGGACACGCAAAATGAGGTCAGCAGAGGTCAATGACCTTTGCTATCTTCTAAGAAGCTCCCGGACAAGCAAAATGAGGTCACCAGAGGTCAATGACCTTTGCTATCTGCTAAGAAGCTCCCGGACACGCAAAATGAAGTCACCAGAGGTCAGTGACATTTGCTATCTTATAAGAAGCTCCCGGACACGCAAAATGAGGTCACCAGAGGTCAATGACCTTTGCTAACTTCTAAGAAGATCCCGGACACGCAAAATGAGGTCACCAGAGGTTAATGACCTTTGCTATCTTCTAAGACGCTCCCGCACACGCAAAATGAGGTCACGAGAGGTCAATGAACTTTGCTATACTCTTAGAAGCTCCCGGACACGCAAAATGAGGTCAGCAGAGGTCAATGACCATTGCTATCTTCTAAGGCGCTCCCTCACACGCAAAATGAGATCACCAGAGGTCAACGACCTTTGCTATCTTCTAAGAAGTTCCCTGACACGCAAAATGAGGTCACCAGAGGACAATGACATTTGCTATCTTCTAAGACGCTCCCGGACACGCAAAATGAGGTCACCAGAGGTCAATGAACTTTGCTATCTTCTAAGAAGCTCCCGGACACGCAAAATGAGGTCACCAGAGGTCAATGACCTTTCCTATCTTCTAAGACGGTCCCGGACACGCAAAATGAGGTCACCAGAGGTCAATGACCTTTGCTATCTTCTAAGAAGCTCCCGGACACGCAAAATGAGGTCACCAGAGGTCAATGACCTTTGCTATCTTCTCAGAAGCTCCCGGACACGCAAAATGAGGTCACCAGAGGTCAGTGACATTTGCTATCTTATAAGAAGCTCCCGGACACGCAAAATGAGGTCACCAGAGGTCAATGACCTTTGCTATCTTCTAAGAAGATCCCGGACACGCAAAATGACGTCACCAGAGGTTAATGACCTTTGCTATCTTCTAAGACGCTCCCGGAAACGCAAAATGAGGTCACGAGAGGTCAATGACCTTTGCTATACTCTTAGAAGCTCCCGGACACGCAAAATGAGGTCAGCAGAGGTCAATGACCTTTGCTATCTTCTAAGACGCTCCCGGACACGCAAAATGAGGTCACCAGAGGTCAATGACCTTTGCTATCTTATAAGAAGTTCCCTGACACGCAAAATGAGGTCACCAGAGGTCAATGACATTTGCTATCTTCTAAGACGCTCCCGGACACGCAAAATGAGGTCACCAGAGGTCAATGAACTTTGCTATCTTCTAAGAAGCTCCCGGACACGCAAAATGAGGTCACCAGAGGTCAATGACCTTTCCTATCTTCTAAGACGGTCCCGGACACGCAAAATGAGGTCACCAGAGGTCAATGACCTTTGCTATCTTCTAAGAAGCTCCCGGACACGCAAAATGAGGTCACCAGAGGTCAATGACCTTTGCTATCTGCTAAGAAGCTCCCGGACACGCAAAATGAGGTCACCAGAGGTCAGTGACATTTGCTATCTTATAAGAAGCTCCCGGACACGCAAAATGAGGTCACCAGAGGTCAATGACCTTTGCTAACTTCTAAGAAGATCCCGGACACGCAAAATGAGGTCACCAGAGGTTAATGACCTTTGCTATCTTCTAAGACGCTCCCGCACACGCAAAATGAGGTCACCATAGGTCAATGACCTTTGCTATAGTCTTAGAAGCTCCCGGAAACGCAGAATGAGGTCAGCAGAGGTCAATGACCTTTGCTATCTTCTAAGAAGCTCCCGGACACGCAAAATGATGTCACCAGAGGTTAATGACATTTGCTATCTTCTAAGACGCTCTCGCACACGCAAAATGAGATCACCAGAGGTCAACGACCTTTGCTATCTTCTAAGAAGCATCCGGACACGCAAAATGAAGTCACCAGAGGTCAATGACCTTTGCTAACTTCTTAGAAGATCCCGGACACGCAAAATGAGGTCACCAGAGGTTAATGACCTTTGCTATCTTCTAAGACGCTCCCGCACACGCAAAATGAGGTCACGAGAGGTCAATGACCTTTGCTATACTATTAGAAGCTCCCGGACACGCAAAATGAGGTCAGCAGAGGTCAATGAACTTTGCTATCTTCTCAGAAGCTCCCGGACACGCAAAATGAGGTCACCAGAGGTCAATGACCTTTCCTATCTTCTAAGACGGTCCCGGACACGCAAAATGAGGTCACCACTGGTCAATGACCTTTGCTATCTTCTAAGAAGCTCCCGGACACGCAAAATGAGGTCACCAGAGGTCAATGACCTTTGCTATCTTCTCAGAAGCTCCCGGACACGCAAAATGAGGTCACCAGAGGTCAGTGACATTTGCTATCTTATAAGAAGCTCCCGGACACGCAAAATGAGGTCACCAGAGGTCAATGACCTTTGCTATCTTCTAAGAAGATCCCGGACACGCAAAATGACGTCACCAGAGGTTAATGACCTTTGCTATCTTCTAAGACGCTCCCGGAAACGCAAAATGAGGTCACGAGAGGTCAATGACCTTTGCTATACTCTTAGAAGCTCCCGGACACGCAAAATGAGGTCAGCAGAGGTCAATGACCTTTGCTATCTTCTAAGACGCTCCCGGACACGCAAAATGAGGTCACCAGAGGTCAATGACCTTTGCTATCTTATAAGAAGTTCCCTGACACGCAAAATGAGGTCACCAGAGGTCAATGACATTTGCTATCTTCTAAGACGCTCCAGGACACGCAAAATGAGGTCACCAGAGGTCAATGAACTTTGCTATCTTCTAAGAAGCTCCCGGACACGCAAAATGAGGTCACCAGAGGTCAATGACCTTTCCTATCTTCTAAGACGGTCCCGGACACGCAAAATGAGGTCACCAGAGGTCAATGACCTTTGCTATCTACTAAGAAGCTCCCGGACACGCAAAATGAGGTCACCAGAGGTCAATGACCTTTGCTATCTGCTAAGAAGCTCCCGGACACGCAAAATGAGGTCACCAGAGGTCAGTGACATTTGCTATCTTATAAGAAGCTCCCGGACACGCAAAATGAGGTCACCAGAGGTCAATGACCTTTGCTAACTTCTAAGAAGATCCCGGACACGCAAAATGAGGTCACCAGAGGTTAATGACCTTTGCTATCTTCTAAGACGCTCCCGCACACGCAAAATGAGGTCACGAGAGGTCAATGACCTTTGCTATACTCTTAGAAGCTCCCGGACACGCAAAATGAGGTCAGCAGAGGTCAATGACCTTTGCTATCTTCTAAGACGCTCCCGCACACGCAAAATGAGGTCACCAGAGGTCAATGACCTTTGCTATAGTCTTAGAAGCTCCCGGAAACGCAGAATGAGGTCAGCAGAGGTCAATGACCTTTGCTATCTTCTAAGAAGCTCCCGGACACGCAAAATGAGGTCACCAGAGGTTAATGACATTTGCTATCTTCTAAGACGCTCTCGCACACGCAAAATGAGATCACCAGAGGTCAACGACCTTTGCTATCTTCTAAGAAGCATCCGGACACGCAAAATGAAGTCACCAGAGGTCAATGACCTTTGCTATAGTCTTAGAAGATCCCGGACACGCAAAATGAGGTCACCAGAGGTTAATGACCTTTGCTATCTTCTAAGACGCTCCCGCACACGCAAAATGAGGTCACGAGAGGTCAATGACCTTTGCTATACTCTTAGAAGCTCCCGAACACGCAAAATGAGGTCAGCAGAGGTCAATGACCTTTGCTATCTTCTAAGACGCTCCCGCACACGCAAAATGAGATCACCAGAGGTCAACGACCTTTGCTATCTTCTAAGAAGTTCCCTGACACGCAAAATGAGGTCACCAGAGGTCAATGACATTTGCTATCTTCTAAGACGCTCCCGGACACGCAAAATGAGGTCACCAGAGGTCAATGAACTTTGCTATCTTCTAAGAAGCTCCCGGACACGCAAAATGATGTCACCAGAGGTCAATGACCTTTCCTATCTTCTAAGACGGTCCCGGACACGCAAAATGAGGTCACCAGAGGTCAATGACCTTTGCTATCTTCTAAGAAGCTCCCGGACACGCAAAATGAGGTCACCAGAGGTCAATGACCTTTGCTATCTTCTCAGAAGCTCCCGGACACGCAAAATGAGGTCACCAGAGGTCAGTGACATTTGCTATCTTATAAGAAGCTCCCGGACACGCAAAATGAGGTCACCAGAGGTCAATGACCTTTGCTATCTTCTAAGAAGATCCCGGACACGCAAAATGACGTCACCAGAGGTTAATGACCTTTGCTATCTTCTAAGACGCTCCCGGAAACGCAAAATGAGGTCACGAGAGGTCAATGACCTTTGCTATACTCTTAGAAGCTCCCGGACACGCAAAATGAGGTCAGCAGAGGTCAATGACCTTTGCTATCTTCTAAGACGCTCCCTCACACGCAAAATGAGATCACCAGAGGTCAACGACCTTTGCTATCTTCTAAGAAGTTCCCTGACACGCAAAATGAGGTCACCAGAGGACAATGACATTTGCTATCTTCTAAGACGCTCCCGGACACGCAAAATGAGGTCACCAGAGGTCAATGAACTTTGCTATCTTCTAAGAAGCTCCCGGACACGCAAAATCAGGTCACCAGAGGTCAATGACCTTTCCTATCTTCTAAGACGGTCCCGGACACGCAAAATGAGGTCACCAGAGGTCAATGACCTTTGCTATCTTCTAAGAAGCTCCCGGACACGCAAAATGAGGTCACCAGAGGTCAATGACCTTTGCTATCTTCTCAGAAGCTCCCGGACACGCAAAATGAGGTCACCAGAGGTCAGTGACATTTGCTATCTTATAAGAAGCTCCCGGACACGCAAAATGAGGTCACCAGAGGTCAATGACCTTTGCTATCTTCTAAGAAGATCCCGGACACGCAAAATGACGTCACCAGAGGTTAATGACCTTTGCTATCTTCTAAGACGCTCCCGGAAACGCAAAATGAGGTCACGAGAGGTCAATGACCTTTGCTATACACTTAGAAGCTCCCGGACACGCAAAATGAGGTCAGCAGAGGTCAATGACCTTTGCTATCTTCTAAGACGCTCCCGGACACGCAAAATGAGGTCACCAGAGGTCAATGACATTTGCTATCTTCTAAGACGCTCTCGCACACGCAAAATGAGATCACCAGAGGTCAACGACCTTTGCTATCTTCTAAGAAGCATCCGGACACGCAAAATGAAGTCACCAGAGGTCAATGACCTTTGCTATAGTCTTAGAAGCTCCCGGAAACGCAGAATGAGGTCAGCAGAGGTCAATGACCTTTGCTATCTTCTAAGACGCTCCCGCACACGGAAAATGAGGTCACCAGAGGTCAAAGACCTTTGCAATCTTCTAAGACGCTCCCGGACCCGCAAAATGAGGTCAGCAGAGGTCAATGACCTTTGAAATCTTCTAAGACGCTCCCGCACACGCAAAATGAGATCACCAGAGGTCAATGACCTTTGCTATCTTCTAAGAAGCTCCCGGACACTCAAAATGAGGTCACCAGAAGTCAATGACCTTTGCTATCTTCTAAGAAGCTCCCGGACACGCAAAATGAGGTCACCAGAGGTCAATGACCTTTGCTATCTTCTAAGACGCTCTCGGACACAGAAAATGAGGTCACTAGTAGTCAATGACCTTTGCTATCTTCTAAGACGCTCTCGGACACGCAAAATGAGGTCACGAGAGGTCAATGACCTTTGCTATACTCTTAGAAGCTCGCGGACACGCAAAATGAGGTCACCAGAGATCAATGACCTTTGCTATCTTCTAAGAAGTTCCCGGACACGCAAAATGTGGTCACCAGAGGTCAATGACCTTTGCTATCTTATAAGAAGTTCCCTGACACGCAAAATGAGGTCACCAGAGGTCAATGACATTTGCTATCTTCTAAGACGCTCCCGGACACGCAAAATGAGGTCACCAGAGGTCAATGAACTTTGCTATCTTCTAAGAAGCTCCCGGACACGCAAAATGAGGTCACCAGAGGTCAATGACCTTTCCTATCTTCTAAGACGGTCCCGGACACGCAAAATGAGGTCACCAGAGGTCAATGACCTTTGCTATCTTCTAAGAAGCTCCCGGACACGCAAAATGAGGTCACCAGAGGTCAATGACCTTTGCTATCTGCTAAGAAGCACCCGGACACGCAAAATGAGGTCACCAGAGGTCAGTGACATTTGCTATCTTATAAGAAGCTCCCGGACACGCAAAATGAGGTCACCAGAGGTCAATGACCTTTGCTAACTTCTAAGAAGATCCCGGACACGCAAAATGTGGTCACCAGAGGTTAATGACCTTTGCTATCTTCTAAGACGCTCCCGCACACGCAAAATGAGGTCACGAGAGGTCAATGACCTTTGCTATACTCTTAGAAGCTCCCGGACACGCAAAATGAGGTCAGCAGAGGTCAATGACCTTTGCTATCTTCTAAGACGCTCCCGCACACGCAAAATGAGGTCACCAGAGGTCAATGACCTTTGCTATAGTCTTAGAAGCTCCCGGAAACGCAGAATGAGGTCAGCAGAGGTCAATGACCTTTGCTATCTTCTAAGAAGCTCCCGGACACGCAAAATGAGGTCACCAGAGGTCAACGACCTTTGCTATCTTCTAAGAAGCATCCGGACACGCAAAATGAAGTCACCAGAGGTCAATGACCTTTGCTATAGTCTTAGAAGCTCCCGGAAACGCAGAATGAGGTCAGCAGAGGTCAATGACCTTTGCTATCTTCTAAGACGCTCCCGCACACGGAAAATGAGGTCACCAGAGGTCAAAGATCTTTGCAATCTTCTAAGACGCTCCCGCACACGCAAAATGAGATCACCAGAGGTCAATGACCTTTGCTATCTTCTAAGAAGCTCCCGGACACGCAAAATGAGGTCACCAGAAGTCAATGACCTTTGCTATCTTCTAAGAAGCTCCCGGACACGCAAAATGAGGTCACCAGAGGTCAATGACCTTTGCTATCTTCTAAGACGCTCCCGGACACAGAAAATGAGGTCACTAGTAGTGAATGACCTTTGCTATCTTCTAAGACGCTCCCGGACACGCAAAATGAGGTCACGAGAGGTCAATGACCTTTGCTATACTCTTTGAAGCTCGCGGACACGCAAAATGAGGTCACCAGAGATCAATGACCTTTGCTATCTTCTAAGAAGTTCCCGGACACGCAAAATGAGGTCACCAGAGGTCAACGACCTTTGCTATCTTCTAAGACGCTACCGGACACGGAAAATGAGGTCACCAGAAGTCAATGACCTTTGCTATTTTAGAAGACGCTCCCGGACAAGCAAAATGAGGTCACGAGTGGTCAATGATCTTTGCTATACTCTTAGAAGCTCCCGGACACGCAAAATGAGGTCACCAGAGATCAATGACCTTTGCTATCTTCTAAGAAGTTCCCGGACACGCAAAATGAGGTCACCAGAGGTCAATGACCTTTGCTATCTTCTAAGACACTCCCGGACACGGAAAATGAGGTCACCAGAGGTCAATGACCTTTGCTATTTTAGAAGACGCTCCCGGACACGCAAAATGAGGTCACGAGTGGTCAATGACCTTTGCTATCTTCTAAGAAGCACCCGGACACGCAAAATGAGGTCACCAGAGGTCAATGACCTTTGCTATCTCATAAGAAGTCCCCGAACACGCAAAATGAGGTCACCAGAGGTCAATGACCTTTGCTATCTTCTAAGACGCTCCCGGACATGCAAAATGAAGTCACCAGAGGTCAATGACATTTGCTATCTTCTAAGAAGATCCCGGACACGCAAAATGAGGTCACCAGAGGTCAATGACCATTGCTATCTTCTAAGAAGTTCCCGGACACGCAAAATGAGGTCACCAGAGGTTAATGACCTTTGCTATCTTCTAAGACGCTCCCGGACACGCAAAATGAGGTCACGAGAGGTCAATGACCTTTGCTATCTCATAAGAAGTCCCCGAACACGCAAAATGAGGTCACCAGAGGTTAATGACCTTTGCTATCTTCTAAGACGCTCCCGGACACGCAAAATGAGGTCACGAGAGGTCAATGACCTTTGCTATACTCTTAGAAGCTCCCGGACACGCAAAATGAGGTCAGCAGAGGTCAATGACCTTTGCTATCTTCTAAGACGCTCCCGCACACGCAAAATGAGACCACCAGAGGTCAATGACCTTTGCTATCTTCTAAGAAGCACCCGGACACGCAAAATGAGGTCACCAGAGGTCAATGACCTTTGCTATACTCTTAGAAGCTCCCGGACACGCAAAATGAGGTCACCAGAGGTCAATGACCTTTGCTATCTTCTAAGAAGTTCCCGGACACGCAAAATGAGGTCACCAGAGGTCAATGACCTTTGCTATCTTCTAAGACGCTCCCGGACACGAAAAATGAGGTCACCAGAAGTCTATGACCTTTGCTATTTTCGAAGACGCTCCCGGACACGCAAAATGAGGTCACGAGAGGTCAATAATCTTTGCTATCTTCTAAGACGCTCCCGGACACGCAAAATGAGGTCACCAGAGGTCAATGACCTTTGCTATCTTATAAGAAGTTCCCTGACACGCAAAATGAGGTCACCAGAGGTCAATGACATTTGCTATCTTCTAAGACGCTCCCGGACACGCAAAATGAGGTCACCAGAGGTCAATGAACTTTGCTATCTTCTAAGAAGCTCCCGGACACGCAAAATGAGGTCACCAGAGGTCAATGACCTTTCCTATCTTCTAAGACGGTCCCGGACACGCAAAATGAGGTCACCAGAGGTCAATGACCTTTGCTATCTTCTAAGAAGCTCCCGGACACGCAAAATGAGGTCACCAGAGGTCAATGACCTTTGCTATCTGCTAAGAAGCACCCGGACACGCAAAATGAGGTCACCAGAGGTCAGTGACATTTGCTATCTTATAAGAAGCTCCCGGACACGCAAAATGAGGTCACCAGAGGTCAATGACCTTTGCTAACTTCTAAGAAGATCCCGGACACGCAAAATGTGGTCACCAGAGGTTAATGACCTTTGCTATCTTCTAAGACGCTCCCGCACACGCAAAATGAGGTCACGAGAGGTCAATGACCTTTGCTATACTCTTAGAAGCTCCCGGACACGCAAAATGAGGTCAGCAGAGGTCAATGACCTTTGCTATCTTCTAAGACGCTCCCGCACACGCAAAATGAGGTCACCAGAGGTCAATGACCTTTGCTATAGTCTTAGAAGCTCCCGGAAACGCAGAATGAGGTCAGCAGAGGTCAATGACCTTTGCTATCTTCTAAGAAGCTCCCGGACACGCAAAATGAGGTCACCAGAGGTCAACGACCTTTGCTATCTTCTAAGAAGCATCCGGACACGCAAAATGAAGTCACCAGAGGTCAATGACCTTTGCTATAGTCTTAGAAGCTCCCGGAAACGCAGAATGAGGTCAGCAGAGGTCAATGACCTTTGCTATCTTCTAAGACGCTCCCGCACACGGAAAATGAGGTCACCAGAGGTCAAAGATCTTTGCTATCTTCTAAGACGCTACCGGACACGGAAAATGAGGTCACCAGAAGTCAATGACCTTTGCTATTTTAGAAGACGCTCCCGGACAAGCAAAATGAGGTCACGAGTGGTCAATGATCTTTGCTATACTCTTAGAAGCTCCCGGACACGCAAAATGAGGTCACCAGAGATCAATGACCTTTGCTATCTTCTAAGAAGTTCCCGGACACGCAAAATGAGGTCACCAGAGGTCAATGACCTTTGCTATCTTCTAAGACACTCCCGGACACGGAAAATGAGGTCACCAGAGGTCAATGACCTTTGCTATTTTAGAAGACGCTCCCGGACACGCAAAATGAGGTCACGAGTGGTCAATGACCTTTGCTATCTTCTAAGAAGCACCCGGACACGCAAAATGAGGTCACCAGAGGTCAATGACCTTTGCTATCTCATAAGAAGTCCCCGAACACGCAAAATGAGGTCACCAGAGGTCAATGACCTTTGCTATCTTCTAAGACGCTCCCGGACATGCAAAATGAAGTCACCAGAGGTCAATGACATTTGCTATCTTCTAAGAAGATCCCGGACACGCAAAATGAGGTCACCAGAGGTCAATGACCATTGCTATCTTCTAAGAAGTTCCCGGACACGCAAAATGAGGTCACCAGAGGTTAATGACCTTTGCTATCTTCTAAGACGCTCCCGGACACGCAAAATGAGGTCACGAGAGGTCAATGACCTTTGCTATCTCATAAGAAGTCCCCGAACACGCAAAATGAGGTCACCAGAGGTTAATGACCTTTGCTATCTTCTAAGACGCTCCCGGACACGCAAAATGAGGTCACGAGAGGTCAATGACCTTTGCTATACTCTTAGAAGCTCCCGGACACGCAAAATGAGGTCAGCAGAGGTCAATGACCTTTGCTATCTTCTAAGACGCTCCCGCACACGCAAAATGAGACCACCAGAGGTCAATGACCTTTGCTATCTTCTAAGAAGCACCCGGACACGCAAAATGAGGTCACCAGAGGTCAATGACCTTTGCTATACTCTTAGAAGCTCCCGGACACGCAAAATGAGGTCACCAGAGGTCAATGACCTTTGCTATCTTCTAAGAAGTTCCCGGACACGCAAAATGAGGTCACCAGAGGTCAATGACCTTTGCTATCTTCTAAGACGCTCCCGGACACGAAAAATGAGGTCACCAGAAGTCTATGACCTTTGCTATTTTCGAAGACGCTCCCGGACACGCAAAATGAGGTCACGAGAGGTCAATAATCTTTGCTATCTTCTAAGACGCTCCCGGACACGCAAAATGAGGTCACCAGAGGTCAATGACCTTTGCTATCTTATAAGAAGTTCCCTGACACGCAAAATGAGGTCACCAGAGGTCAATGACATTTGCTATCTTCTAAGACACTCCCGGACACGGAAAATGAGGTCACCAGAGGTCAATGACCTTTGCTATCTTCTAAGAAGCTCCCGGACACGCAAAATGAGGTCACCAGAGGTCAATGACCTTTGCTATCTGCTAAGAAGCTCCCGGACACGCAAAATGAGGTCACCAGAGGTCAGTGACATTTGCTATCTTATAAGAAGCTCCCGGACACGCAAAATGAGGTCACCAGAGGTTAATGACCTTTGCTATCTTCTAAGACGCTCCCGGAAACGCAAAATGAGGTCACGAGAGGTCAATGACCTTTGCTATACTCTTAGAAGCTCCCGGACACGCAAAATGAGGTCAGCAGAGGTCAATGACCTTTGCTATCTTCTAAGACGCTCCCGCACACGCAAAATGAGATCACCAGAGGTCAACGAACTTTGCTATCTTCTAAGAAGCATCCGGACACGCAAAATGAGGTCACCAGAGGTCAATGACCTTTGCTATCTGCTAAGAAGCTCCCGGACACGCAAAATGAAGTCACCAGAGGTCAGTGACATTTGCTATCTTATAAGAAGCTCCCGGACACGCAAAATGAGGTCACCAGAGGTCAATGACCTTTGCTAACTTCTAAGAAGATCCCGGACACGCAAAATGAGGTCACCAGAGGTTAATGACCTTTGCTATCTTCTAAGACGCTCCCGCACACGCAAAATGAGGTCACGAGAGGTCAATGACCTTTGCTATACTCTTAGAAGCTCCCGGACACGCAAAATGAGGTCAGCAGAGGTCAATGACCTTTGCTATCTTCTAAGACGCTCCCTCACACGCAAAATGAGATCACCAGAGGTCAACGACCTTTGCTATCTTCTAAGAAGTTCCCTGACACGCAAAATGAGGTCACCAGAGGACAATGACATTTGCTATCTTCTAAGACGCTCCCGGACACGCAAAATGAGGTCACCAGAGGTCAATGAACTTTGCTATCTTCTAAGAAGCTCCCGGACACGCAAAATCAGGTCACCAGAGGTCAATGACCTTTCCTATCTTCTAAGACGGTCCCGGACACGCAAAATGAGGTCACCAGAGGTCAATGACCTTTGCTATCTTCTAAGAAGCTCCCGGACACGCAAAATGAGGTCACCAGAGGTCAATGACCTTTGCTATCTTCTCAGAAGCTCCCGGACACGCAAAATGAGGTCACCAGAGGTCAGTGACATTTGCTATCTTATAAGAAGCTCCCGGACACGCAAAATGAGGTCACCAGAGGTCAATGACCTTTGCTATCTTCTAAGAAGATCCCGGACACGCAAAATGACGTCACCAGAGGTTAATGACCTTTGCTATCTTCTAAGACGCTCCCGGAAACGCAAAATGAGGTCACGAGAGGTCAATGACCTTTGCTATACACTTAGAAGCTCCCGGACACGCAAAATGAGGTCAGCAGAGGTCAATGACCTTTGCTATCTTCTAAGACGCTCCCGGACACGCAAAATGAGGTCACCAGAGGTCAACGACCTTTGCTATCTTCTAAGAAGTTCCCTGACACGCAAAATGAGGTCACCAGAGGACAATGACATTTGCTATCTTCTAAGACGCTCCCGGACACGCAAAATGAGGTCACCAGAGGTCAATGAACTTTGCTATCTTCTAAGAAGCTCCCGGACACGCAAAATCAGGTCACCAGAGGTCAAAGACCTTTGCAATCTTCTAAGACGCTCCCGGACCCGCAAAATGAGGTCAGCAGAGGTCAATGACCTTTGAAATCTTCTAAGACGCTCCCGCACACGCAAAATGAGATCACCAGAGGTCAATGACCTTTGCTATCTTCTAAGAAGCTCCCGGACACTCAAAATGAGGTCACCAGAAGTCAATGACCTTTGCTATCTTCTAAGAAGCTCCCGGACACGCAAAATGAGGTCACCAGAGGTCAATGACCTTTGCTATCTTCTAAGACGCTCCCGGACACAGAAAATGAGGTCACTAGTAGTCAATGACCTTTGCTATCTTCTAAGACGCTCTCGGACACGCAAAATGAGGTCACGAGAGGTCAATGACCTTTGCTATACTCTTAGAAGCTCGCGGACACGCAAAATGAGGTCACCAGAGATCAATGACCTTTGCTATCTTCTAAGAAGTTCCCGGACACGCAAAATGAGGTCACCAGAGGTCAATGACCTTTGCTATCTTATAAGAAGTTCCCTGACACGCAAAATGAGGTCACCAGAGGTCAATGACATTTGCTATCTTCTAAGACGCTCCCGGACACGCAAAATGAGGTCACCAGAGGTCAATGAACTTTGCTATCTTCTAAGAAGCTCCCGGACACGCAAAATGAGGTCACCAGAGGTCAATGACCTTTCCTATCTTCTAAGACGGTCCCGGACACGCAAAATGAGGTCACCAGAGGTCAATGACCTTTGCTATCTTCTAAGAAGCTCCCGGACACGCAAAATGAGGTCACCAGAGGTCAATGACCTTTGCTATCTGCTAAGAAGCACCCGGACACGCAAAATGAGGTCACCAGAGGTCAGTGACATTTGCTATCTTATAAGAAGCTCCCGGACACGCAAAATGAGGTCACCAGAGGTCAATGACCTTTGCTAACTTCTAAGAAGATCCCGGACACGCAAAATGTGGTCACCAGAGGTTAATGACCTTTGCTATCTTCTAAGACGCTCCCGCACACGCAAAATGAGGTCACGAGAGGTCAATGACCTTTGCTATACTCTTAGAAGCTCCCGGACACGCAAAATGAGGTCAGCAGAGGTCAATGACCTTTGCTATCTTCTAAGACGCTCCCGCACACGCAAAATGAGGTCACCAGAGGTCAATGACCTTTGCTATAGTCTTAGAAGCTCCCGGAAACGCAGAATGAGGTCAGCAGAGGTCAATGACCTTTGCTATCTTCTAAGAAGCTCCCGGACACGCAAAATGAGGTCACCAGAGGTCAACGACCTTTGCTATCTTCTAAGAAGCATCCGGACACGCAAAATGAAGTCACCAGAGGTCAATGACCTTTGCTATAGTCTTAGAAGCTCCCGGAAACGCAGAATGAGGTCAGCAGAGGTCAATGACCTTTGCTATCTTCTAAGACGCTCCCGCACACGGAAAATGAGGTCACCAGAGGTCAAAGATCTTTGCAATCTTCTAAGACGCTCCCGCACACGCAAAATGAGATCACCAGAGGTCAATGACCTTTGCTATCTTCTAAGAAGCTCCCGGACACGCAAAATGAGGTCACCAGAAGTCAATGACCTTTGCTATCTTCTAAGAAGCTCCCGGACACGCAAAATGAGGTCACCAGAGGTCAATGACCTTTGCTATCTTCTAAGACGCTCCCGGACACAGAAAATGAGGTCACTAGTAGTGAATGACCTTTGCTATCTTCTAAGACGCTCCCGGACACGCAAAATGAGGTCACGAGAGGTCAATGACCTTTGCTATACTCTTTGAAGCTCGCGGACACGCAAAATGAGGTCACCAGAGGTCAACGACCTTTGCTATCTTCTAAGACGCTACCGGACACGGAAAATGAGGTCTCCAGAAGTCAATGACCTTTGCTATTTTAGAAGACGCTCCCGGACAAGCAAAATGAGGTCACGAGTGGTCAATGATCTTTGCTATACTCTTAGAAGCTCCCGGACACGCAAAATGAGGTCACCAGAGGTCAATGACCTTTGCTATCTTCTAAGAAGTTCCCGGACACGCAAAATGAGGTCACCAGAGGTCAATGACCTTTGCTATCTTCTAAGACACTCCCGGACACGGAAAATGAGGTCACCAGAGGTCAATGACCTTTGCTATTTTAGAAGACGCTCCCGGACACGCAAAATGAGGTCACGAGTGGTCAATGACCTTTGCTATCTTCTAAGAAGCACCCGGACACGCAAAATGAGGTCACCAGAGGTCAATGACCTTTGCTATCTCATAAGAAGTCCCCGAACACGCAAAATGAGGTCACCAGAGGTCAATGACCTTTGCTATCTTCTAAGACGCTCCCGGACATGCAAAATGAAGTCACCAGAGGTCAATGACATTTGCTATCTTCTAAGAAGATCCCGGACACGCAAAATGAGGTCACCAGAGGTCAATGACCATTGCTATCTTCTAAGAAGATCCCGGACACGCAAAATGAGGTCACCAGAGGTTAATGACCTTTGCTATCTTCTAAGACGCTCCCGGACACGCAAAATGAGGTCACGAGAGGTCAATGACCTTTGCTATCTCATAAGAAGTCCCCGAACACGCAAAATGAGGTCACCAGAGGTTAATGACCTTTGCTATCTTCTAAGACGCTCCCGGACACGCAAAATGAGGTCACGAGAGGTCAATGACCTTTGCTATACTCTTAGAAGCTCCCGGACACGCAAAATGAGGTCAGCAGAGGTCAATGACCTTTGCTATCTTCTAAGACGCTCCCGCACACGCAAAATGAGACCACCAGAGGTCAATGACCTTTGCTATCTTCTAAGAAGCACCCGGACACGCAAAATGAGGTCACCAGAGGTCAATGACCTTTGCTATACTCTTAGAAGCTCCCGGACACGCAAAATGAGGTCACCAGAGGTCAATGACCTTTGCTATCTTCTAAGAAGTTCCCGGACACGCAAAATGAGGTCACCAGAGGTCAATCACCTTTGCTATCTTCTAAGACGCTCCCGGACACGAAAAATGAGGTCACCAGAAGTCTATGACCTTTGCTATTTTCGAAGACGCTCCCGGACACGCAAAATGAGGTCACGAGAGGTCAATAATCTTTGCTATCTTCTAAGACGCTCCCGGACACGCAAAATGAGGTCACCAGAGGTCAATGACCTTTGCTATCTTATAAGAAGTTCCCTGACACGCAAAATGAGGTCACCAGAGGTCAATGACATTTGCTATCTTCTAAGACGGTCCCGGACACGCAAAATGAGGTCACCAGAGGTCAATGACCTTTGCTATCTTCTAAGAAGCTCCCGGACACGCAAAATGAGGTCACCAGAGGTCAATGACCTTTGCTATCTGCTAAGAAGCTCCCGGACACGCAAAATGAGGTCACCAGAGGTCAGTGACATTTGCTATCTTATAAGAAGCTCCCGGACACGCAAAATGAGGTCACCAGAGGTCAATGACCTTTGCTATCTTCTAAGAAGATCCCGGACACGCAAAATGAGGTCACCAGAGGTTAATGACCTTTGCTATCTTCTAAGACGCTCCCGGACACGCAAAATGAGGTCACGAGAGGTCAATGACCTTTGCTATACTCTTAGAAGCTCTCGGACACGCAAAATGAGGTCAGCAGAGGTCAATGATCTTTGCTATCTTGTAAGACGCTCCCGCACACGCAAAATGAGATCACCAGAGGTCAACGACCTTTGCTATCTTCTAAGAAGCATCCGGACACGCAAAATGAGGTCACCAGAGGTCAATGACCTTTGCTATAGTCTTAGAAGCTCCCGGAAACGCAGAATGAGGTCAGCAGAGGTCAAAGACCTTTGCTATCTTCTAAGACGCTCCCGCACACGGAAAATGAGGTCACCAGAGGTCAAAGACCTTTGCAATCTTCTAAGACACTCCCGGACACGCAAAATGAGGTCAGCAGAGGTCAATGACCTTTGAAATCTTCTAAGACGCTCCCGCACACGCAAAATGAGATCACCAGAGGTCAATGACCTTTGCTATCTTCTAAGAAGCTCCCGGACACGCAAAATGAGGTCACCAGAGGTCAATGACCTTTGTTATACTCTTAGAAGCTCCCGGACCTGCAAAATGAGGTCACCAGAGATCAATGACCTTTGCTATCTTCTAAGAAGTTCCCGGACACGCAAAATGAGGTCACCAGAGGTCAATGACATTTGCTATCTTCTAAGACGCTACCGGACACGGAAAATGAGGTTACCAGAAGTCAATGACCTTTGCTATTTTCGAAGACGCTCCCGGACACGCAAAATGAGGTCACGAGTGGTCAATGATCTTTGCTATACTCTTAGAAGCTCCCGGACACGCAAAATGATGTCAGCAGAGGTCAATGACCTTTGCTATTTTCTAAGACGCTCCCGCACACGCAAAATGAGATCACCAGAGGTCAATGACCTTTCCTATCTTCTAAGAAGCACCCGGACACGCAAAATGAGGTCACCAGCGGTCAATGACCTTTGCTATCTTATAGAAGTTCCCGGACACGCAAAATGAGGTCACCAGAGGTCAAAGACCTTTGCTATTTTCGAAGACGCTCCCGGACACGCAAAATGAGGTCACGAGTGGTCAATGATCTTTGCTATACACTTAGAAGCTCCCGGACACGCAAAATGAGATCACCAGAGGTCAATGACCTTTGCTATCTTCTAAGAAGTTCCCGGACACGCAAAAAGAGGTCACCAGAGGTCAATGACCTTTGCTATCTTCTAAGAAGCTCCCGGACACGCAAAATGAGGTCACCAGAGGTCAATGACCTTTGCTATCTTCTAAGAAGTTCCCGGACACGCAAAATGAGGTCACCAGAGGTCAATGACCTTTGCTATCTTCTAAGACGCTCCCGGACACGAAAAATGAGGTCACCAGAAGTCTATGACCTTTGCTATTTTCGAAGACGCTCCCGGACACGCAAAATGAGGTCACGAGAGGTCAATAATCTTTGCTATCTTCTAAGACGCTCCCGGACACGCAAAATGAGGTCACCAGAGGTCAATGACCTTTGCTATCTTATAAGAAGTTCCCTGACACGCAAAATGAGGTCACCAGAGGTCAATGACATTTGCTATCTTCTAAGACGGTCCCGGACACGCAAAATGAGGTCACCAGAGGTCAATGACCTTTGCTATCTTCTAAGAAGCTCCCGGACACGCAAAATGAGGTCACCAGAGATCAATGACCTTTGCTATCTGCTAAGAAGCTCCCGGACACGCAAAATGAGGTCACCAGAGGTCAGTGACATTTGCTATCTTATAAGAAGCTCCCGGACACGCAAAATGAGGTCACCAGAGGTCAATGACCTTTGCTATCTTCTAAGAAGATCCCGGACACGCAAAATGAGGTCACCAGAGGTTAATGACCTTTGCTATCTTCTAAGACGCTCCCGGACACGCAAAATGAGGTCACGAGAGGTCAATGACCTTTGCTATACTCTTAGAAGCTCTCGGACACGCAAAATGAGGTCAGCAGAGGTCAATGATCTTTGCTATCTTGTAAGACGCTCCCGCACACGCAAAATGAGATCACCAGAGGTCAACGACCTTTGCTATCTTCTAAGAAGCATCCGGACACGCAAAATGAGGTCACCAGAGGTCAATGACCTTTGCTATAGTCTTAGAAGCTCCCGGAAACGCAGAATGAGGTCAGCAGAGGTCAATGACCTTTGCTATCTTCTAAGACGCTCCCGCACACGGAAAATGAGGTCACCAGAGGTCAAAGACCTTTGCAATCTTCTAAGACACTCCCGGACACGCAAAATGAGGTCAGCAGAGGTCAATGACCTTTGAAATCTTCTAAGACGCTCCCGCACACGCAAAATGAGATCACCAGAGGTCAATGACATTTGCTATCTTCTAAGAAGCTCCCGGACACGCAAAATGTTGTCACCAGAAGTCAATGACCTTTGCTATCTTCTAAGAAGCTCCCGGACACGCAAAATGAGGTCACCAGAGGTCAATGACCTTTGCTATACTCTTAGAAGCTCCCGGACACGCAAAATGAGGTCACCAGAGATCAATGACCTTTGCTATCTTCTAAGAAGTTCCCGGACACGCAAAATGAGGTTACCAGAAGTCAATGACCTTTGCTATTTTCGAAGACGCTCCCGGACACGCAAAATGAGGTCACGAGTGGTCAATGATCTTTGCTATACTCTTAGAAGCTCCCGGACACGCAAAATGATGTCAGCAGAGGTCAATGACCTTTGCTATCTTCTAAGACGCTCCCGCACACGCAAAATGAGATCACCAGAGGTCAATGACCTTTGCTATCTTCTAAGAAGCACCCGGACACGCAAAATGAGGTCACCAGCGGTCAATGACCTTTGCTATCTTATAGAAGTTCCCGGACACGCAAAATGAGGTCACCAGAGGTCAAAGACCTTTGCTATTTTCGAAGACGCTCCCGGACACGCAAAATGAGGTCACGAGTGGTCAATGATCTTTGCTATACACTTAGAAGCTCCCGGACACGCAAAATGAGATCACCAGAGGTCAATGACCTTTGCTATCTTCTAAGAAGTTCCCGGACACGCAAAATGAGGTCACCAGAGGTCAATGACCTTTGCTATCTTCTAAGAAGCTCCCGGACACGCAAAATGAGGTCACCAGAGGTCAATGACCTTTGCTATCTGCTAAGAAGCTCCCGGACACGCAAAATGAGGTCACCAGAGGTCAGTGACATTTGCTATCTTATAAGAAGCTCCCGGACACGCAAAATGAGGTCACCAGAGGTCAATGACCTTTGCTATCTTCTAAGAAGATCCCGGACACGCAAAATGAGGTCACCAGAGGTTAATGACCTTTGCTATCTTCTAAGACGCTCCCGGACACGCAAAATGAGGTCACGAGAGGTCAATGACCTTTGCTATACTCTTAGAAGCTCTCGGACACGCAAAATGAGGTCAGCAGACGTCAATGATCTTTGCTATCTTCTAAGACGCTCCCGCACACGCAAAATGAGATCACCAGAGGTCAACGACCTTTGCTATCTTCTAAGAAGCATCCGGACACGCAAAATGAGGTCACCAGAGGTCAATGACCTTTGCTATCTTCTAAGACGCTCCCGGACACGCAAAATGAGGTCACCAGAGGTCAATGACCTTTGCTATACTCTTAGAAGCTCCCGGACACGCAAAATGAGGTCACCAGAGATCAATGACCTTTGCTATCTTCTAAGAAGTTCCCGGACACGCAAAATGAGGTCACCAGAGGTCAATGACATTTGCTATCTTCTAAGACGCTACCGGACACGGAAAATGAGGTTACCAGAAGTCAATGACCTTTGCTATTTTCGAAGACGCTCCCGGACACGCAAAATGATGTCAGCAGAGGTCAATGACCTTTGCTATTTTCTAAGACGCTCCCGCACACGCAAAATGAGATCACCAGAGGTCAATGACCTTTGCTATCTTCTAAGAAGCACCCGGACACGCAAAATGAGGTCACCAGAGGTCAATGACCTTTGCTATCTTATAAGAAGTTCCCGGACACGCAAAATGAGGTCACCAGAGGTCAAAGACCTTTGCTATTTTCGAAGACGCTCCCGGACACGCAAAATGAGGTCACGAGTGGTCAATGATCTTTGCTATACTCTTAGAAGCTCCCGGACACGCAAAATGAGATCACCAGAGGTCAATGACCTTTGCTATCTTCTAAGAAGTTCCCGGACACGCAAAATGAGGTCACCAGAGGTCAATGACCTTTGCTATCTTCTAAGACGCTCCCGGACACGGAAAATGAGGTCACCAGAGGTCAATGACCATTGCTATTTTCCAAGACGCTCCCGGACACGCAAAATGAGGTCACGAGTGGTCAATGATCTTTGCTATACTCTTAGAAGCTCCCGGACACGCAAAATGAGGTCAGCAGAGGTCAATGACCTTTGCTATCTACTAAGACGCTCCCGCACACGCAAAATGAGATCACCAGAGGTCAATGACCTTTGCTATCTTCTAAGAAGCACCCGGACACGCAAAATGAGGTCACCAGAGGTCAATGACCTTTGCTACCTTCTAAGACGCCCCGGACACGCAAAATGAGGTCACCAGAGGTCAATGACCTTTGCTATTTTATAAGAAGTCCCCGGACACGCAAAATGAGGTCACCAGAGGTCAATGACCTTTGCTATCTTCTAAGACGCTCCCGGACTCGCAAAATGAGGTCACCAGAGGTCAATGACCTTTGCTATCTTCTAAGAAGCTCCCGGACACGCAAAATGAGGTCACCAGAGGTCAATGACCTTTCCTATCTTCTAAGACGGTCCCAGACACGCAAAATGAGGTCACCAGAGGTCAATGACCTTTGCTATCTTCTAAGAAGCTCCCGGACACGCAAAATGAGGTCACCAGAGGTCAATGACCTTTGCTATCTGCTAAGAAGCTCCCGGACACGCAAAATGAGGTCACCAGAGGTCAATGACATTTGCTATCTTCTAAGAAGCTCCTGGACACGCAAAATGAGGTCACGAGTGGTCAATGATCTTTGCTATACTCTTAGAAGCTCCCGGATACGCAAAATGAGGTCAGCAGAGGTCAATGACCTTTGCTATCTTCTAAGACGCTCCCGCACACGCAAAATGAGATCACCAGAGGTCAATGACCTTTGCTATCTTCTAAGAAGCACCCGGACACGCAAAATGAGGTCACCAGAGGTCAATGACCTTTGCTATTTTATAAGAAGTCCCCGGACACGCAAAATGAGGTCACCAGAGGTCAATGACCTTTGCTATCTTCTAAGACGCTCCCGGACACGCAAAATGAGGTCACCAGAGGTCAATGACCTTTGCTATCTTCTAAGAAGCTCCCGGACACGCAAAATGAGGTCACCAGAGGTCAATGACCTTTGCTATCTTCTAAGACGCCCCGGACACGCAAAATGAGGTCACCAGAGGTCAATGACCTTTGCTACCTTCTAAGACGCCCCGGACACGCAAAATGATGTCACCAGAGGTCAATGACCTTTGCTATCTTCTAAGACGCCCCGGACACGCAAAATGAGGTCACCAGAGGTCAATGACCTTTGCTACCTTCTAAGACGCCCCGGACACGCAAAATGAGGTCACCAGAGGTCAATGACCTTTGCTACCTTCTAAGACGCCCCGGACACGCAAAATGAGGTCACCAGAGGTCAATGACCTTTGCTATCTTCTAAGAAGCTCCCGGACACGCAAAATGAGGTCACCAGAGGTCAATGACCTTTGCTATCTTCTAAGACGCTCCCGGACACGGAAAATGAGGTCACCAGAGGTCAATGACCATTGCTATTTTCCAAGACGCTCCCGGACACGCAAAATGAGGTCACGAGTGGTCAATGATCTTTGCTATACTCTTAGAAGCTCCCGGACACGCAAAATGAGGTCAGCAGAGGTCAATGACCTTTGCTATCTTCTAAGACGCTCCCGCACACGCAAAATGAGATCACCAGAGGTCAATGACCTTTGCTATCTTCTAAGAAGCACCCGGACACGCAAAATGAGGTCACCATAGGTCAATGACCTTTGCTATTTTATAAGAAGTCCCCGGACACGCAAAATGAGGTCACCAGAGGTCAATGACCTTTGCTACCTTCTAAGACGCCCCGGACACGCAAAATGAGGTCACCAGAGGTCAATGACCTTTGCTACCTTCTAAGACGCCCCGGACACGCAAAATGATGTCACCAGAGGTCAATGACCTTTGCTATCTTCTAAGACGCCCCGGACACGCAAAATGAGGTCACCAGAGGTCAATGACCTTTGCTACCTTCTAAGACGCCCCGGACACGCAAAATGAGGTCACCAGAGGTCAATGACCTTTGCTACCTTCTAAGACGCCCCGGACACGCAAAATGAGGTCACCAGAGGTCAATGACCTTTGCTATCTTCTAAGAAGCTCCCGGACACGCAAAATGAGGTCACCAGAGGTCAATGACCTTTGCTATCTTCTAAGACGCTCCCGGACACGGAAAATGAGGTCACCAGAGGTCAATGACCATTGCTATTTTCCAAGACGCTCCCGGACACGCAAAATGAGGTCACGAGTGGTCAATGATCTTTGCTATACTCTTAGAAGCTCCCGGACACGCAAAATGAGGTCAGCAGAGGTCAATGACCTTTGCTATCTTCTAAGACGCTCCCGCACACGCAAAATGAGATCACCAGAGGTCAATGACCTTTGCTATCTTCTAAGAAGCACCCGGACACGCAAAATGAGGTCACCATAGGTCAATGACCTTTGCTATTTTATAAGAAGTCCCCGGACACGCAAAATGAGGTCACCAGAGGTCAATGACCTTTGCTACCTTCTAAGACGCCCCGGACACGCAAAATGAGGTCACCAGAGGTCAATGACCTTTGCTACCTTCTAAGACGCCCCGGACACGCAAAATGAGGTCACCAGAGGTCAATGACCTTTGCTACCTTCTAAGACCCCCCGGACACGCAAAATGAGGTCACCAGAGGTCAATGACCTTTGCTATCTTCTAAGACGCCCCGGACACGCAAAATGAGGTCACCAGAGGTCAATGACCTTTGCTACCTTCTAAGACGCCCCGGACACGCAAAATGATGTCACCAGAGGTCAATGACCTTTGCTATCTTCTAAGACGCCCCGGACACGCAAAATGAGGTCACCAGAGGTCAATGATCTTTGCTACCTTCTAAGACGCCCCGGACACGCAAAATGAGGTCACCAGAGGTCAATGACCTTTGCTACCTTCTAAGACGCCCCGGACACGCAAAATGAGGTCACCAGAGGTCAATGACCTTTGCTACCTTCTAAGACGCCCCGGACACGCAAAATGAGGTCACCAGAGGTCAATGACCTTTGCTACCTTCTAAGACGCCACGGACACGCAAAATGAAGTCACCAGAGGTCAATGACCTTTGCTACCTTCTAAGACGCCCCGGACACGCAAAATGAGGTCACCAGAAGTCAATGACCTTTGCTACCTTCTAAGACGCCCCGGACACGCAAAATGAGGACACCAGAGGTCAATGACCTTTGCTACCTTCTAAGACGCCCCGGACACGCAAAATGAGGTCACCAGAGGTCAATGACCTTTGCTACCTTCTAGGACGCCCCGGACACGCAAAATGAGGTCACCAGAGGTCAATGACCTTTGCTACCTTCTAAGACGCCCCGGACACGCAAAATGAGGTCACCAGAGGTCAATGACCTTTGCTACCTTCTAAGACGCCCCGGACACGCAAAATGAGGTCACCAGAGGTCAATGACCTTTGCTACCTTCTAAGACGCCCCGGACACGCAAAATGAGGTCACCAGAGGTCAATGACCTTTGCTACCTTCTAAGACGCCACGGACACGCAAAATGAAGTCACCAGAGGTCAATGACCTTTGCTACCTTCTAAGACGCCCCGGACACGCAAAATGAGGTCACCAGAAGTCAATGACCTTTGCTACCTTCTAAGACGCCCCGGACACGCAAAATGAGGTCACCAGAGGTCAATGACCTTTGCTACCTTCTAAGACGCCCCGGACACGCAAAATGAGGTCACCAGAGGTCAATGACCTTTGCTACCTTCTAAGACGCCACGGACACGCAAAATGAAGTCACCAGAGGTCAATGACCTTTGCTACCTTCTAAGACGCCCCGGACACGCAAAATGAGGTCACCAGAGGTCAATGATCTTTGCTACCTTCTAAGACGCCCCGGACACGCAAAATTAGGTCACCAGAGGTCAATGACCTTTGCTACCTTCTAAGACGCCCCGGACACGCAAAATGAGGTCACCAGAGGTCAATGACCTTTGCTATCTTCTAAGAAGCTCCCGGACACGCAAAATGAGGTCACCAGAGGTCAATGACCTTTGCTATCTTCTAAGACGCTCCCGGACACGGAAAATGAGGTCACCAGAGGTCAATGACCATTGCTATTTTCCAAGACGCTCCCGGACACGCAAAATGAGGTCACGAGTGGTCAATGATCTTTGCTATACTCTTAGAAGCTCCCGGACACGCAAAATGAGGTCAGCAGAGGTCAATGACCTTTGCTATCTTCTAAGACGCTCCCGCACACGCAAAATGAGATCACCAGAGGTCAATGACCTTTGCTTTCTTCTAAGAAGCACCCGGACACGCAAAATGAGGTCACCATAGGTCAATGACCTTTGCTATTTTATAAGAAGTCCCCGGACACGCAAAATGAGGTCACCAGAGGTCAATGACCTTTGCTACCTTCTAAGACGCCCCGGACACGCAAAATGAGGTCACCAGAGGTCAATGACCTTTGCTACCTTCTAAGACGCCCCGGACACGCAAAATGAGGTCACCAGAGGTCAATGACCTTTGCTACCTTCTAAGACGCCCCGGACACGCAAAATGAGGTCACCAGAGGTCAATGACCTTTGCTATCTTCTAAGACGCCCCGGACACGCAAAATGAGGTCACCAGAGGTCAATGACCTTTGCTACCTTCTAAGACGCCCCGGACACGCAAAATGATGTCACCAGAGGTCAATGACCTTTGCTATCTTCTAAGACGCCCCGGACACGCAAAATGAGGTCACCAGAGGTCAATGACCTTTGCTACCTTCTAAGACGCCCCGGACACGCAAAATGAGGTCACCAGAGGTCAATGACCTTTGCTACCTTCTAAGACGCCACGGACACGCAAAATGAAGTCACCAGAGGTCAATGACCTTTGCTACCTTCTAAGACGCCCCGGACACGCAAAATGAGGTCACCAGAGGTCAATGATCTTTGCTACCTTCTAAGACGCCCCGGACACGCAAAATTAGGTCACCAGAGGTCAATGACCTTTGCTACCTTCTAAGACGCCCCGGACACGCAAAATGAGGTCACCAGAGGTCAATGACCTTTGCTATCTTCTAAGAAGCTCCCGGACACGCAAAATGAGGTCACCAGAGGTCAATGACCTTTGCTATCTTCTAAGACGCTCCCGGACACGGAAAATGAGGTCACCAGAGGTCAATGACCATTGCTATTTTCCAAGACGCTCCCGGACACGCAAAATGAGGTCACGAGTGGTCAATGATCTTTGCTATACTCTTAGAAGCTCCCGGACACGCAAAATGAGGTCAGCAGAGGTCAATGACCTTTGCTATCTTCTAAGACGCTCCCGCACACGCAAAATGAGATCACCAGAGGTCAATGACCTTTGCTTTCTTCTAAGAAGCACCCGGACACGCAAAATGAGGTCACCATAGGTCAATGACCTTTGCTATTTTATAAGAAGTCCCCGGACACGCAAAATGAGGTCACCAGAGGTCAATGACCTTTGCTACCTTCTAAGACGCCCCGGACACGCAAAATGAGGTCACCAGAGGTCAATGACCTTTGCTACCTTCTAAGACGCCCCGGACACGCAAAATGAGGTCACCAGAGGTCAATGACCTTTGCTACCTTCTAAGACGCCCCGGACACGCAAAATGAGGTCACCAGAGGTCAATGACCTTTGCTATCTTCTAAGACGCCCCGGACACGCAAAATGAGGTCACCAGAGGTCAATGACCTTTGCTACCTTCTAAGACGCCCCGGACACGCAAAATGATGTCACCAGAGGTCAATGACCTTTGCTATCTTCTAAGACGCCCCGGACACGCAAAATGAGGTCACCAGAGGTCAATGACCTTTGCTACCTTCTAAGACGCCCCGGACACGCAAAATGAGGTCACCAGAGGTCAATGACCTTTGCTACCTTCTAAGACGCCCCGGACACGCAAAATGAGGTCACCAGAAGTCAATGACCTTTGCTACCTTCTAAGACGCCCCGGACACGCAAAATGAGGTCACCAGAGGTCAATGACCTTTGCTACCTTCTAAGACGCCCCGGACACGCAAAATGAGGTCACCAGAGGTCAATGACCTTTGCTACCTTCTAAGACGCCCCGGACACGCAAAATGAGGTCACCAGAGGTCAATGACCATTGCTATCTTCTAAGACGCCCCGGACACGCAAAATGAGGTCACCAGAGGTCAATGACCTTTGCTACCTTCTAAGACGCCCCGGACACGCAAAATGAGGTCACCAGAGGTCAATGACCTTTGCTACCTTCTAAGACGCCCCGGACACGCAAAATTAGGTCACCAGAGGTCAATGACCTTTGCTACCTTCTAAGACGCCCCGGACACGCAAAATGAGGTCACCAGAGGTCAATGACCTTTGCTACCTTCTAAGACGCCCCGGACACGCAAAATGAGGTCACCAGAGGTCAATGACCTTTGCTACCTTCTAAGACGCCCCGGACACGCAAAATTAGGTCACCAGAGGTCAATGACCTTTGCTACCTTCTAAGACGCCCCGGACACGCAAAATGAGGTCACCAGAGGTCAATGACCTTTGCTATCTTCTAAGGCGCCCCGGACACGCAAAATGAGGTCACCAGAGGTCAATGACCTTTGCTATCTTCTAAGGCGCCCCGGACACGCAAAATGAGGTCACCAGAGGTCAATGACCTTTGCTATCTTCTAAGGCGCCCCGGACACGCAAAATGAGGTCACCAGAGGTCAATGACCTTTGCTACCTTCTAAGACGCCCCGGACACGCAAAATGAGGTCACCAGAGGTGAATGACCTTTGCTATCTTCTAAGACGCCCCGGACACGCAAAATGAGGTCACCAGAGGTGAATGACCTTTGCTATCTTCTAAGACGCCCCGGACACGCAAAATGAGGTCACCAGAGGTCAATGACCTTTGCTATCTTCTAAGACGCCCCGGACACGCAAAATGAGGTCACCAGAGGTCAATGACCTACCTTTGCTACCTTCTAAGACGCCCCGGACACGCAAAATGAGGTCACCAGAGGTCAATGACCTTTGCTACCTTCTAAGACGCCCCGGACACGCAAAATGAGGTCACCAGAGGTCAACGACCTTTGCTACCTTCTAAGACGCCCCGGACACGCAAAATGAGGTCACCAGAGGTCAACGACCTTTGCTACCTTCTAAGACGCCCCGGACACGCAAAATGAGGTCACCAGAGGTCAATGACCATTGCTATCTTCTAAGACGCCCCGGACACGCAAAATGAGGTCACCAGAGGTCAATGACCTTTGCTACCTTCTAAGACGCCCCGGACACGCAAAATGAGGTCACCAGAGGTCAATGACCTTTGCTACCTTCTAAGACGCCCCGGACACGCAAAATTAGGTCACCAGAGGTCAATGACCTTTGCTACCTTCTAAGACGCCCCGGACACGCAAAATGAGGTCACCAGAGGTCAATGACCTTTGCTACCTTCTAAGACGCCCCGGACACGCAAAATGAAGTCACCAGAGGTCAATGACCTTTGCTACCTTCTAAGACGCCCCGGACACCCAAAATTAGGTCACCAGAAGTCAATGACCTTTGCTACCTTCTAAGACGCCCCGGACACGCAAAATGAGGTCACCAGAGGTCAATGACCTTTGCTATCTTCTAAGGCGCCCCGGACACGCAAAATGAGGTCACCAGAGGTCAATGACCTTTGCTATCTTCTAAGGCGCCCCGGACACGCAAAATGAGGTCACCAGAGGTCAATGACCTTTGCTACCTTCTAAGACGCCCCGGACACGCAAAATGAGGTCACCAGAGGTCAATGACCTTTGCTACCTTCTAAGACGCCCCGGACACGCAAAATGAGGTCACCAGAGGTGAATGACCTTTGCTATCTTCTAAGACGCCCCGGACACGCAAAATGAGGTCACCAGAGTTCAATGACCTTTGCTATCTCCTAAGACGCCCCGGACACGCAAAATGAGGTCACCAGAGGTCAATGACCTTTGCTACCTTCTAAGACGCCCCGGACACGCAAAATGAGGTCACCAGAGGTCAATGACCTTTGCTACCTTCTAAGACGCCCCGGACACGCAAAATGAGGTCACCAGAAGTCAATGACCTTTGCTACCTTCTAAGACGCCCCGGACACGCAAAATGAGGTCACCAGAGGTCAATGACCTTTGCTACCTTCTAAGACGCCCCGGACACGCAAAATGAGGTCACCAGAGGTCAATGACCTTTGCTACCTTCTAAGACGCCCCGGACACGCAAAATGAGGTCACCAGAGGTCAATGACTTTTGCTACCTTCTAAGACGCCACGGACACGCAAAATGAAGTCACCAGAGGTCAATGACCTTTGCTACCTTCTAAAACGCCCCGGACACGCAAAATGAGGTCACCAGAAGTCAATGACCTTTGCTACCTTCTAAGACGCCCCGGACACGCAAAATTAGGTCACCAGAGGTCAATGACCTTTGCTACATTCTAAGACGCCCCGGACACGCAAAATGAGGTCACCAGAGGTCAATGACCTTTGCTATCTTCTAAGACGCCCCGGACACGCAAAATGAGGTCACCAGAGTCAATGACCTTTGCTACCTTCTAAGACGCCCCGGACACGCAAAATGAGGTCACCAGAGGTCAATGACCTTTGCTACCTTCTAAGACGCCCCGGACACGCAAAATGAGGTCACCAGAGGTCAATGACCTTTGCTACCTTCTAAGACGCCCCGGACACGCAAAATGAGGTCACCAGAGGTCAATGACCTTTGCTACCTTCTAAGACGCCCCGGACACGCAAAATGAGGTCACCAGAGGTCAATGACCTTTGCTACCTTCTAAGACGCCCCGGACACGCAAAATGAGGTCACCAGAGGTCAATGACCTTTGCTACCTTCTAAGACGCCCCGGACACGCAAAATGAGGTCACCAGAGGTCAATGACCTTTGCTACCTTCTAAGACGCCCCGGACACGCAAAATGAGGTCACCAGAGGTCAATGACCTTTGCTACCTTCTAAGACGCCCCGGACACGCAAAATGAGGTCACCAGAGGTCAATGACCTTTGCTACCTTCTAAGACGCCCCGGACACGCAAAATGAGGTCACCAGAGGTCAATGACCTTTGCTACCTTCTAAGACGCCCCGGACACGCAAAATGAGGTCACCAGAGGTCAATGACCTTTGCTACCTTCTAAGACGCCCCGGACACGCAAAATGAGGTCACCAGAGGTCAATGACCTTTGCTACCTTCTAAGACGCCCCGGACACGCAAAATGAGGTCACCAGAGGTCAATGACCTTTGCTACCTTCTAAGACGCCCCGGACACGCAAAATGAGGTCACCAGAGGTCAATGACCTTTGCTACCTTCTAAGACGCCCCGGACACGCAAAATGAGGTCACCAGAGGTCAATGACCTTTGCTACCTTCTAAGACGCCCCGGACACGCAAAATGAGGTCACCAGAGGTCAATGACCTTTGCTACCTTCTAAGACGCCCCGGACACGCAAAATGAGGTCACCAGAGGTCAATGACCTTTGCTACCTTCTAAGACGCCCCGGACACGCAAAATGAGGTCACCAGAGGTCAATGACCTTTGCTACCTTCTAAGACGCCCCGGACACGCAAAATGAGGTCACCAGAGGTCAATGACCTTTGCTACCTTCTAAGACGCCCCGGACACGCAAAATGAGGTCACCAGAGGTCAATGACCCTTTGCTACCTTCTAAGACGCCCCGGACACGCAAAATGA